>CAWUHX010000119.1:386445-443939 GCA_963922205.1 Romanomermis culicivorax | reverse complement strand
GGAGTGCAATCTCAAATGCGATTTTTTATTTTTTTGAAATATGGCCTCAGTTCAATTATATGGTTGTCCAAAGTCCCGAGAACCGCGAAATTTGGCAATTTTGTTATATAATACTTATGGCTTCAAGAAAATAAATTTTTTGCAGCATAATGCACTGCGGTGGTGCCAGAATTTTCTGCAGTTCCAATTGAATTAGAAGCGTTATTGGGATTTCCGGAGTGCAAGGATTTTCGATCATGGGGAATTCACACGCGGTCCCTTTACACAAAAAATTATCCTGAGTGTAAACAAACGTGTTTCTGTGATTTTTTGGTGGAAGGGGGTTTTCGACCGGGGGGAATTAAATGGATGTGGTCACTTTGCACAAAAAATCATTCCGCGTGTAAACAATCGTATTCTCGTGATTTTTTGGTGGCAGGAGTTTTCGACTGCGAGGAATTAAATAGATGCGGTCACTTAACACAAAAAATTATCCCGGGTTTAAACAAGCGCATTTTAGTGATTTTTTGTAGAAGGGGTTTTCGACGCAGGGAGTTCTATAAACGCGGTCACTTTACACAAAAAATCAGGAATAAAAATAAAGTTACCCCCCGTAATTATTTTGGGGAAAGAGTTTTCTACCATTTGAAATTCAATGGACGCGGTCTTTTTACACAAAAATAGTATCCCAGGTGTAAACAAGTATATTCTCGTGATTTTTTGGTGAAAAAGGTTTTCAACCGAGGGTTATTCAATGGATGCCATTATTCTGCACAACAAATTCTCATGAGTATGAACAAACGTATTCCGCCGATTTTTGGGGAGAGGGGTTTCTGACTATGGGGAATTCAAAAAACGCATGTTGTAGCGGTGCATTCGGCTGTCTATCACGCGGCATGCTTCACACTCACCACCACCATTCCGGACCATGCACGTGGCTCGGTTAGCGCAGTTAGATAGCGCGTCTGCTTTGAATGTAGAAGGCCGAGAGTTCGAGCCTTTTACCGACCATTATTTTTCTGACACGCTGGCCACGTGGATTTAGGCATACGATAAGCAGTCACTTTCATAAAAAAAACTCTTGCCTGTAAATAGATGTATTCCAGCGATTTTTTGGGCTGAGGGGTCCTTGAACATATGAAATTGAATGGATATGGTCACTCTGTTTACAACATGTTTTAACTACAATGCGGTTTACACATCTTTTACTTTTACCGAATTCGTAGCTATGAGATTGCTTTCTATCCTTTCTTTGATAAGAAGATGGCCAAATTTAAAACTTCAATGTGCTTCTATGAAGGTTTTCATGCATGGTTGAGGCTCACAAAAAAGATGTGGTCTACTTTACTAGAAAATGCCCGGATGGGACAAAAAAAAGAAGAATATACTTGCCTGTATAGTTACCAAGCTAGGAAATGGAGTGGACTAAATTATCGGGAACTTTGGTCCAAGTTAGAAAAAACTCACCATTGTAATAAAGGATTTTCATTCTTTCTCATTAGAAAATTGTCCATCTCTGTGAAAAAAGTATATTCTGCAGCTGAGTGCATCAACACACTTTCCAACCATACAAGTGCATCTCCGAAATTTTGGGGAAGGTACAGGGGATGGACCCTGGCGTTTTGGAGGTTTCTGAGCCAACAAATTCAAAAAGTTGGTCAAAAAACTTTTTTTTTCCGAAAAAATTTTCCAGTTTCACAACTGCTGAGGTAGTTTTTACACTCTATGTCACATGTGTGCTTCGACTGCCTATAGAGAATTTTTACTATATTTAGCGTCAGTAGAACAGGAGTCAACTGTGGGAAAGTGACACATAAAATCCCACTCAGTTTCTTTTTTTAGAAAAAAAGCTACCGCACAAGGTCTTAGAACTAAACCGATTGTACAGGAGATATTTAATTCAGTCATTTTGTACAACATATGGTATAGAATTCACTCCGTAAGTCTTACTTATTACGAGCTATAAACAAATTTATTCTCTGAATATAAGTACTCGAAATCAAGTTATCACAAGTGTTTTTTTAAGAGACAATGGACTGAGAGAATTCAGTTCCTTAAACAGAGTGTTGTGATAAGTAAAAAATTAACCCTACCTGAAAATCACACATTTGCTGTAACCCGATGCGCTAAGAACGAACATGATATTCATTTCGTCTCAAAATCAAAACTTGCATAGCTACAGTAAGTCAAAAGTTGACAATTTTCGATTTTTTGGATTTTTGACATAAACTTCTTTCAACTTTTGGAAGTTTAGGTACGTCAGACATCGTGTTCTGGAAATTTACGCAATATTAGGCCAATGGATAGGCCACAATTTACTGTAGGATTCATTAGTGCAAAGTGCTTATTAAGAATACAGTGGTGCTTGAAACATCAAATTTTGAGGGCAGAAATTGTCATTTTTTTCACGATAATCACCATGTATACTGATAAAGCTCAGAAGGACCAAAAAATTCCCTATACAATACATAGCTTAGGATGTTTTCTACCTTCTGACAAAAATTTACGGCGCTAGAAGTAAGTGAATTTTCGCTAGATGCACAACCTGGAGTTTGAACACTATCTTGTAATTGTATTTTCTGGAAGTTCTGACCTCCACTGTCGAACTAAAAGAGCTTCATAAATTTTAAAAATGAGACAGTAATACGAGTTTCATATGGTGAATATTAATATAATACCCAAAGTCAAAAAAAAATTCGCGAGGCTACAGTATCCTAAAGTTTGGAATTTTCGCATTTTTTAGCATTTTTCTGTCTATTTACACAACTTAAGATATATCGACCCAGGCATTTAGTACTTTTATTATTGACTGTATTTTATACAGAATATAATGTGGTATGAAAATGTTTTCCAAGTTGTGCATTTTACACTTTTAAGGAAGTTTTAAAATGTCAAAAATCAGACTGTAAAAATAGTGAAATGCAGGTTTCTTTCCATGAAAATGACTCTATGTAGTGCTAAGGCCAAAAGCACCCGAAATTTCCCTATACAGTGACTATATTACGATGTCTGCTAGTTGTATACAAAAAGTTTCCAAAGTTCGTTTACTGCTAGGGTGTTAAATCTGCTGAAATCTACTACAGTTGATAAATTTTAATTTCCAATTCTTGATTGATAAATGTTTACTCTTCTCAAAATTTCATGTTCCAGTTGAGATGATGGGGAATTGATGGAAGTTTAAATATAAATAAAAAAATGAAGCATTACAAGCTATCATAGCAGTCAGTTTGGAGCGATTCACTTTCCATCTGCAAATTCGGGTCATATATTGGTAAGTCATCCATAACTTCAGCTTCATCTTCTTCACACAACTTGTCTGCTTCAGCAGGATATGTTCCTTGACCTTCATGACAGTGACTTGCTTCCCGTGATCAGAAGCTTGCACTTTGTTGGCCTGTTAGAAATTCATCCTTGGAAAACTGTCCATTTTTGCACATCAGCCTGGATATCATTTCAGCATCAAACTTTTGTTTGAGATGGATTCCTTCATCAAATTTGCTCAGTAGAAACTGCTTCTGCTGTGCTGTTAGCATTTGACATCTTCTTTGACTTCCGAGTGCCCATTCTTGTTCTAGAATATATAATCTATCTGCAATGTAGAAAGCTTGTAATGCTTCTTGATGATCTGGAAGTAATGACATCAAACAGAGTGTGCAAAATTTGGAAAACATTTTCATACCACATTATGGAGCATTGTATTCTGTATCAAGTACAAAGTCAATAATAAAATTACTAAATGCCTAGGCCGATATATCTCAAGTCACATAAATAGACAGAAAATGCTAAAAAAAGAGAAAATTCCAAATTTTGGGACACTGTGGCTCCACAAATTTAATTTTTTTATCAGTTTGGGAATTATATTAATATATACCATAGGAAACTTGTATTACTGTGTCATTTTTAAAATTTATCAAGCTCTAATAGTTCCACAGTGGAGGTCTGAGCTTCCTGAAAATACAATTAAAAGATAGTGTTCAAACTCCAGGTTGTGCGACCCTGTAGCAGTACATGAATTTCCGTAATTTTTTGCCAGCAGGTAGAAAACATCCTAAGCTATCTATTGCGTAGGGAATTTTTTGGTCCTTCTGAGCATTAGCAGTATATATGGTGATTTATGTGAAAAAATGACAATTTTTGCCCTCAAAATTTGATGTTTCAAGCACCATTGTATTCCTAATAAGCACTTTACACTAATTAATCATACGGTAAATTGTGGCCCATCCATTGGCCTAATATTGGGTAAATTTTCAGAACACGATGTCTGAGGTACCTAAACTTGGAAATGTTAAAAGAACTGTATGTCAAAAATCGAAAAATCGGATTTTTTCAGCTTTCGTCTTACTGTAGCTATGCGAGTTTTGATTTTCAGACAGAATGAATACCATTTCCGTTGCTAGCGCATCAAGTTACACTAAATATGTGATTTTCAGGTAGGGTTAATTTTTTACTTATCACAACAAAGCTGAATTCTCTCAGAAAATGTGTTTTAAACTAATGAACAAAAAAGCATCATTCAAAGTTTTTGGATTTAAACTGAAATTCGTAGAAAGAGGGCTTTTGGTGGGATTGAAGATGGGAAGCAATTCACCCATCCCTGTCACTTCTGTCCTGCCTTAAAAAAAGTTGGCACCTATGCACTTTATGGCCTATGGAACTTTCTTTAAGTATTTTTAGGTATGGGCAACCTACGCTACCTAGTTTTTTAATGTGTAAGGTATATGCAAGGTGCATTTATACGCAAGTACAAAATAGTATAAACTGATGTTAGTGTAAAGACCGCCCCAATTTATTGTGAAATAGGTGTATGTTTACCTACTTAATTCTTAAGGGTCATTTATAATTGCTTTTTCCGATAGGACAGAATGGATCAACAAAAGCTTGAAATGTTCAGCCTAAAAATCCACTTTCGATCAGAAAGGATAACTGCGACTTTCAAGAAAATGACCGGCATAACCTCGAACTGAATGGAATGAAAATTTCCTTTTGGCCTGGTGACACTGTGTCGATTGCATTCTGTTCCATTCCGTTCCATCATCAGAAAAGGCAAGTATAAATGACCCTTTAGGTTAAGGCTTAGGTCCGAGCAAAGCGGAGCCACATAGGCGATGGGGAGCACCTAGCACCCATCCGACTAGGTTTTTTTCCTGCATTTACTGGATTATACATTGGAGTTTACACTTTGATACTTACAGTGCCAAACGATTTTTTATGGTGGGTATGCTCAGCTTTGCTGCTTACCATGACATTGATCTTCGACCTTTGAGGCTTTAAGTTAGAGGATCTCTATTTGTGAGCAACATCCGATGAAGACGCTGCAATATCATGGTGCTAAGAACGAGATTTGTTATAGCAGTATCAACAATGCTGAACCTGTGGTCAGCTTATGATTTTTGGTGGACCACCTAAGTGCTAAGATGTATGTCTCTGAAGTGTAGATAGTGTAAACTAATGTTGGCATAAAGATGACTATGTGCACCAAAGTAAGGGGAAGTACAGTATATTGCTTGGTCATTTATCTATCAAGTTCTTAAGGTTAGGCTTAGGGCAGAGAGGAGCAGAGCCACACAGGTGGGTGTGTAGTGCGTATCCACTTGGGGGTTTTTCTGCATTTACTGAGCTTCACATTTAGGTTTACACTTTCATACTTACAGTGTCAAAAAATTTTTTTAGGTGGGGTGGTAGGGGATGGAGGCCCGAAACCATGTTCCTCACATATTCAAAAACTAGCTAGGGTGTTATATATACATACACGCTTCATATACTTTACACGTTAAAAAACTAGCCAGCCTATGTTGCCTGTACATTCACACGGTATATACCTTATACATTAAAAAACTTGGAAAAAATTCGACAGGCCATAAAGCGCATAAGTACCAAAAATTCGTACTGTTGCCGTGGGAGTGCCAGTATAGTGGAGGAGAAGCAGGAACCAGATTTGGTGCACACCCCTAATATAGGCATGGCTGAATCAGGGGCTTTTTAATGGCATTTTTGTGTGCTTTACCCTGTTGTCAAATTTGCAGATGGTGCCCAATAACTGTCGCCAAGGCCTAGTTACACTAAAGAAGCCTAAGCTCGAACTCAAGATAATCTCAAAAAAGGGGACTAGGTTTGATTTCAAATTTGGTAAAATCTCAATGTCATCAGGATTATAACGAGCTCAATTTTGAGATTGTCCCCAGCTTGAGCTGTCAGGTTGCACTAACATTTTTGCGTAATTTGCTCATCTCCAAAGCTAATAAATATAAAAATGTCTGCAATACCTAAACACGAACGTAGACCTCGTAGTTAGTTAATCTTGAAGTGAGTATTGTTTGTGTACTGGAAGAAAATAATCTCCACATAGCGATCAGCTCAACTGAGGATCAACAATTCAGTCCCCATGTTGAGATTATCCTCATGTTGGGTTAGTGCAACCAACCTCAGGTTTCTTTATAGTTCTGAAAATGACTATAATATGCCTCCCCCACTATTTTTGAGCTTGGGTCAGAGGCAGGAGTCTTGAATTGGTCGGGGGTTAGAATGCTAATGGTTTACCATTTCTATACATTTGAGTCAAGTCAGCCATCGACATCATTGCATATTATTTTAATACGGAAAATTTCTACTGTACTTGATGCCAGGCAAAGTGCAAAATGCACGATGCTGCAGAATATACTTTTTCACAGACATTGAAAATTTTTTGATGAGAAAGAATGAAAATCGAATATAATAAAGGTCAATTTTTTCTAACTTTAACCCAAGTTCTCAATAATCTAGTCCACTCTTTTTTATAGCATGACAATTATACAGGCAAGTATATTCTTCTTTTTTCTGCCACATCCGGGCATTTTCTAATAAACTAGTCCATAAAATCCTGCACGAATCTATCTACCTGGTAAGGAACTTCCGTATTTCGCTGACGATAGAAGGTTTAAAAGTGTAAATCGTGCTCGTGCATTCGATAGCCTACATCAAATGGAGTAATATGCTAGTCGTTTCCCCATAGGCCTTCTTGACATTAAAATTGCGAAACAATAGAAACTTTCCCCTACTTGATTTAAGGAACACCAAAAGATACAAACATGTAACTAAACTCCATTTATTTTAAAATGATTGATGCAGTGATCCCATGAGAGTAAGTTCAACATGATAAGATTAATAAAGCTAATTACAGTAATGAGTGGAAGAAAATTTCTCACCAATGAGCGTTAAGCAGAACAACTGGAAATTTCCTCTCACAACTTCGCTAAATGATGAAATTTCTCGAGGAACACTTAGGGAGGTAAGTTTGTTGGTGGATTAAAGGTCAATTATAGTAATTGGGGATTAAACGTCACTTATAATCCAGGATTAAATTTTTTTCGCAAGTAACACCGATTAATTCAATCCAGGATAAAAACAATCCGCCAGCTCGTCAGCCGATTAAAATTCGAATATCAGAATTGGCATCTATAATAATCCGAGTTTTCTATCCTGCCCCACCCCAGGTTTAAAAGGCCGATTATATCTGTTTTTTGTGATTGCATAGTCGGTTGAGTAGTTGAAAAATAAATGTTGTTGATTTTTTGGACGATCTAAATGACGATGAAGCAGGAAATCAAGTTTAAACGAGAGTGAAGCAGAAAATCAAGTTTAGACGAGAATGAAACAAAAAATCAAGTACTCATTTGTCATTCCCTGGATAGATCGAATATGATGGAAGTGTATTCCAATGAGAAGTCTTTGCTCGCAATTTAAACTAAGGACAGTGCAAGAGAGCTAATTGGATAAAAAATCAATAAAATAAAAAAGAAACAAAAAAACATTTTATTTAAAAAACAATTTTTTTGAATAAAAATTCAATAAAAATTTTTCAATAAAAATTCAATAAAAGTTTTTAATGAGCAAAAATTTTGAAAACCTACAGTAAATAATTTTTTTAAATTTTTTCCAAAATAATTCAATTTCTTCAGCATCAAAACAATTGGTTTTCTACAGACACGTGGACTTTGAAGTGGATATCACGAAAAAAATTGATAAGGATAAATTGAGGAGGAAAGATGACGTACTGTTACTATAGATGGCATACGTTGTTCAGTTTCCCATCAGCAGTGATACTTTTAATAATGGATTATATGATTTTTATTGGTGATTATATTTTTAATCGGCGATTATGTAATCGATCTTTAATCGGCTGACGAGCTTACGGATTACCTTAATCGCCAATTAAATTTTAATCGGGAATTAAAGGTAATCCTGGATTATTTTAATCGGCCAACAAACTTACTGCCCTTAGGTGTCAAATACAGTCCTATTCAGATCAAAACTTGATAAGCACGTTGGTTTGTCTATGATTTTGACCGTTCTGTTGTTATGGAGAAATTAAGACATGATTTCTGAGAGATTCTACCTTTTTTTACATAGGCCTATGATAAGTTGAAAATTAATCATACCTCAAAATCGGACATTTTGGGTAGTTTCGTGCGCTGAATTCTATGGTACCATTCGTTTTGCTTGTAAACGAAAATTCGCACCGCTACAGTATGCCAAAGTTTGAAAATTGATGATTTTTTTGCATTTTTCAGTGGTCTTGCTAGGCAAGCAATATTTCGGAATCGGTTTGATCTTATTTGATGAATAAATATTCATTTTATAGAGGAGAGAATAAGCTCTCTTCTGGTGTATTATTTACAGTAAATAATTGCATATTACAGTTTTTCATAAAGTTTAAAGTGTCAAAAATAAGCCGTCAAAATTAAAAAAAAAATTTCATTTATTTGGACTCGCGAGCAGCTTCCCATTGGAAGCCGCAGAATTTTATTTTCTTATATTGTAGCCCATCCATTTTTACTGCTTTGGTTAAATTTTCAACAAAATGTTTTACTGTTTTGGGAGCTGCACTGCTCTGAAGAAGGCATACTTATGAAAGTTTCATAGAAATCATTGTATTTGCCAGGTGGCCCTTGTCTATCCCTTGTGATATATTTATTACCTATACTGTACAATTATCAAATAACTAACAGACTATAGTTTGATGTATTAATTGTTTCACGAGCAAACATTTTACACTCTGTAAGAAAGTTTGAACAGTCAAAAATTAGAAGCAAAAATTAAGAAAACTACTGCTTAGAGGCACTCCCGAGCACTTTCACCTATCACGCTGCAGAATTTTGTCATTTTATTTTTTAGTTCATACATTCCTACAGTAGCTGTGAAAGCTAAAGAAAGCAAAACCCTTAAAATTGCTCAAAAATCAATAATTTTGTTTGCATTTTGCTTGCATTTTTTTGCATTTAGCATTTTGCATTTGTTAACAAAGTTGGTTCAGTATCTCGATACTAGAACCAGAAAATATGGAGCATAGGGAGAAAATTTGCTGAAAGTGAAGTCAAAAGTTATATTCTGCCGGAACAGTTTTTGACTGTTTTGTTTATAAACTATGAACAACCTATCCTAAGCGAAAAATTGGACCAATGAAGAATATTTTGTCTCAAAATTTTCTAGCCAGATTGATCAAAAGTTAGACCAGATTTTACTCCTTTTCCCTAAGGATCTCACCTTCCATGGGAATCACATTTTGTTTAACTGTGATGAATTAATAGATATTGATGGTTGAATCCTGGGCTTTTGCACTGCTCTTACAAGGAAGTCTGTGTATGGCTTAGATTATATCACTTTTGGGGGAACTGTTGCTTAGATCGGGTGCACGTTTGCAAATGTTAGTGCAAAAACTCTAGGAAAGGAAAAAAAGGAGAGCGATATAGCCTTACTAAATTTGCGCTGAACTATCGAATGTACTATAGGATGTGCAATGTCAGGATTTACATTCGGAAATGTTTCCTCGTGAGTTATAACCTTTCGAACTTCACTAACAAATACATGATAATTAGTTGTATTAAAGCTATTGCAGTTTTCAATATAATCTATCGAATACATGTTTTGCCCTTAAATCAGTAGTTATTGCGATCAGAGACCGTATTTATAAGGTTACCAACTGGTAGGACTACATTTAGGTCGAAAAATCCTACCTATGGGTAGTTTTCTACCTCTACCTGTAAGTAGGAAAAAGTCCCTATTCATAAAACACAATAGTAATGGTTGGACAAGTAATCATCAAAAAAAGACGATTATCGATTTGATTTGTATGCCGCAGAGCAGCATACTCAGGAAGAGAGTCAAAAAAAATTTTTTTGAGTCGTCTCTGATGCCACAAATATTGCTCAAAAAATCACCCCATGGTGGCTTAGAGAAATCAGTGTGATCCAGAAACTGATTAATCTGAGAGTCTTGTACACAGAAAATCTAGCTTATCACCAAAAGTTGTTTTTCTTTGCAGGTAGTTTCTATACTATCGTTTAATGTATCAAAAGTTCAACTGCAGTAGACATGAGCCGTGCATACTCATGATAAACCACAGTGCAACAGAACAACAGTAAAGATTCCTGTTTCACTTGGCGCATTTGTTCATTTGCCGTTTGTGAAATTTCCCTATCATGAGGCAAAAGCTATTAATGAATCAAAAATAAAACTATGGCAATAATAAATGAATGTTGAATTACTGATGATGCAAGTCTCAGCAATTTTTTATTTTTATTTACTTTTTAGTTATTCGTCGACATGGTTTTACTTCAAAAATGTTGTTTTTGAAATCAAGTAATGATGTGGGAAAAAATGTTTAATCAGTTGTCCGGCCTCAGGTGCTGAAAGTCTGGTATGCTGGAATGATTTGATTTCTTCTCGGTGATAAGTCTGTCATGCAAAAATTCACCACCTACCTAGCTATCACTCACAGTAGCTTTTTCCTACCTGTAGATAGAAAATTCTACCTGAGAGTAGTTAGTATCCGATTTTATGAATACGATTTCTAACTGCAGATAGATTTTTGCTACCTACAGGTAAGAAAACTACCCTTTTATGAATACGCGTCAAGTATAGGCAAAGTTTTCATTGCTTTTCACATTTATCGGAGAAACCATGAAACTTTTTCTATAGGAGAAGGGTCATTTCCCTGCAACGCGGCGCACCATATTTTCCTCAAGTGTTACAAAAGAACAAAACTTCGCTTAAAATTTGATACAAAGGTTTATTGATTTTAAAATTCTCTCGAAATGATACTGAAAGTCCACAATCATAAAATATGTGTAATCAGATAACACAATTTTTACGAAAACTTGCATACATTCTTCGTTGCGAATTTAACTTTTTTCAGAGAATAATTTTTCTTCCGATAAAAATACTCAGAACTGGTTGTTTAAAACATATGCAACACAAGTTCATTCATTAATGCACTCTTTCATCTATTACTTCTTTTAGTTGTCATTTTTAGATAGTGCTTATTTGCTCTTCAATAGACTGCGAGTCCCTGCGTTCCAAACCTTTTATGCTAAAAGCTCTTGTTGATTGACAAGAAACGATGAGAAAAGGGTGAATGGTAGTTTAGATGTTCCCGCTGTTCCTCCAAAAAACCAACAGGAATAAACAGACATCGAGGAGGCACATGAATTAAACGCTTCATTTGATCACTTAATGGAAGGAAAATTGATGTCCGCATTGACCTTGAATGTGACGGGGGAGAAAAATTTTTCGACCTCTTAGACAGCAACAATACTCAATCTTTTTACTGCTCACTCATTTAGAAAGCTTTTTGATTGACATAGGCATAATGGTCAGTCATCATTCAATTTTTTACTCATCATCTAAAAATAGTTAGAAATGACATGTGAAACAGCGAAAACGCAATGGGAGATTTGATACAGGAATGATCCAATTAACATGGTAGGAAAACCTATATTCGTCAAAATATCATCGGAAGCCATTTGACTCTTCCGATCCTTGTTATTAGTAGAATTGGTGAGAACTCCTGATGTTGAAAATTATGTTCTTTGCTCAATCATTTACTCTGTACTATAATTATTTTCCTAACGTTTTGTTTATTCGCTTAATATTTTGTTTCAGCCTATTGAATCATTTTCTAGTAGTTGCTGATTTGCCATAATTCGCGAAATGTTCGACTTCGGTGAAAATTCAAACTCATCTGATACTTTCATGATCAGCCATCTAGAAGGATCATACCCACCGATTATCATCTTGTATGTTGTGATTTTCGGGACATGTTCACTGGTTGGCACATGCGGTAATATCGTAGTGAGTATCTTTCAAAATATTTACCGATGATTTATCGATGGCGTTAGATTCGGCCTCGATGACTTTATGCTCAAACTCTCACTTCTGAAAAAAGAATAAAGATATTGACTATATGATATCTAAACTGTAAAGTGCTTGTAAAGTGAAAAATGACCAAAAGAAGAACACAAAGTCGTTTACACAAAGCGTTTGCTGTAGGATTTTTTATTCAAAAAATTCCAAGAGTTAGTTGAGAAGGCTCATAAGTTTACAGTTTCATGCGACATATTATTTAGCAGGAAATTCTTGATATATGATTTAGTACTTGCTTTCCACTTTCAAATTTACAAGCATATCTAGAAAACTATGCGTTCATACATTACATTATACATTATTCATACATTCATTATTTATATATACAGTTACTATACATTCACCATAACGCCATTTTCAGATACTGCTGACACTCTTGGTCGACTCCAATCTGCGAAAGAGTCAAAATATTTTCATCGGCAGTTTAGCTGTTGCCGATCTTTTCGTAGCATCTGTTACAATGCCTTCCAGCATTGTCGGTAAGCGATTTTTTTGAATCGTGAACTTTTTTGAATTTTCATCACTTTTCAGGCGTACTTTTCGGTGAACAATGGTACTACGAACATTACGCGGCTTGTGTATTTGCGGCTGCTTTTTGTGCACCGAGTTGTGTGGCGTCCATGCACAGTATAGCCTGGGTGGCCATCAGTAGGTAAGAACTGAACAACCAAATGAGAACGGGTAACAAATGGAAAACAATTCAAACGACCTAATAATTTTGTATTAACAATTTTTCTCCAAAGCGGTCTCACTTCAGATTTGCAGGTAAGCCTACCGACAAGAAGTTTTTTTATGAAATACTTCTAAATCAATTTGACCCTACTTTTGCGCGGTGATATTGATTTTATTCTAGCGGCCCTCTAGCAGTAATTATTGGACCGATGATAATGTAAAATAAATTTTCTGATACATTTTGATACGCTGATTTCAAAATTGAAATGTCATCGGGATTCGTCGGGTTCTCAAAATTTTCGGTTCGAAAAAAGTAATTTTTTTAAAATTATTAGCTCGTAGTTCTAAAAAGCCCAAGATAGACAGGGAAGCCTTCGTTCAGAGTAAATTTGGCTGAATTTTTTCAAAATTTTTGTTAGATCCGCCAATTTTGAGTTACCTCAAAACTGGAAATTGGTTACCATGGCCACCAATTGAACTTTATGCAAATTTTGTATAAAATAATTACACGGGTGTGCTAAATTCATGATAAATCGATGAAGAACAAGAAGTTAGACGGATATACGAAATTTCAGCCCAGAAATGCTGATACTCATTGAGAAACTTTCAAAAAACCAGCTGACTAGAATTTTTTCGTATTGCACTGCGTAAGGATAAGCAGTCATGATGCAAAGTCGCCACGTAAATATTTTCTATCAATCATCATTATCGGAATCCCGAGATTCAAGATAACTTTTAGACATGCTCAATAGTGTCCTCTTTAAAAGACGCTTGTTATTTTAAAAATATCAAAATTAGTCTTGCCTTAGAGATTTATATGTGGAATTCTTTTACAAGGAGCTATTTGAATAAGCTCGCAATTTTACAGTTCCATTAAAAGTGTAGTTTAGCAATAAATCATAAGAATTTGAAAGAGTACTTACTTTTCCATAAAAATGCTCCATCCCACCAGTTCAAACTAAGAAGGACAATGAATTTTATATTTATTTTAAAGTCATTCAAATTCAAATCTAATTTCCAGTGACAAAATGGTGTGAAAAACTTACCTACTTTTAAAATAATCAATAATTTTAATTTGATTTTCATGAATAATCACAGCACTTCACTCTGATATAAAATGGGTCAAGCGTTTTTATCTAAATAGGATCAAGAATACTTCGATGCCATTCACTTAAATTAGCCTACAGATGAGGATTGGCCTAGCTAACGTACACTGACTTTTATATTTCAATTCAATTTGGTGGTGGTAGCATTTTCTGTCATTCATATCATTCTCTGTCAACATTCTAATTAAAAAATAGAATTATTGTAATCATTTTTTGATTAGTGTTATATCAAAATCGTTCAACTAAAGCTTCTACTTTAAATTATTGATTGTCGATCTTCCCAACTTACCAACTTCGTTGCTCCCAAGCATTTATAAAACAGACTGCTAAGTCCATTATTTCTTTTAGATAAAACTTGATTCTACATGCTGACTAATTTTACCCAATCGATTTCATTTGATTTTCATTCCATAATTAATATGTTGAGTGATACGAATTATCTCTCCGGAGCAAGAGCTTGGGATTTTTCATGGCAAAAAGCTTACCCTTGCCGTTTGCATGATTATAAGACCTTCAGTGACATGAAACAAAGCAATTATAGGATGAAATCATACTTGTAGTCATTCCTGTGCTCCGGTTTGACAGTAAACCACAACATTGTGGTTGCTCCTGTAGCTGCATAGAAACTTCGACTAAAGCACAGTTTAAACAGTTCTCCGTTTTAGATACTTCTATATTGCGAGGCCGCAAATCTATAACAACTATTTCACTGCCAAGCACTTTTTCTGCTATACGGTAGCTATTTGGCTTCTGAGCGTCGCCGGTCACCTACCGAACCACTTCGGCTGGGGTACTGTGCACGTCAGCCAAATGCTCTACTATTGTACGGTCGACACCGAATTACAATCTTATCGATTGTTCTACGCTTCTCTGCTAGTTTTGGCTATCGTCATCGCGTTCGTTTTCTACGCCAGAATATACGCCGTGTTGCGAAAAAGCACTCTGGCGAAGAATATGATACTGAGAAAGTCCGGAATGTCGAATGCAGGTGCCCAATAATTTTTAAAATTTTGTGGTAACATTATTCAAAACAGTAAAAATAGGATGATGGAAAAAAAATTTTCTCAAGTTTTATGTTATTCTGTAGCCGACTCAACTAGTTTATCGCGAAAAAAAGCATCATCAGTTTTCACCAGGTTGACAAAAGTTTTCTGAAGTTTTTGCGATATGTTAGCATCTCATTATTTCAGTCAAAACGATGTAATTTTAAACAAGGCCAAATTATCGTTGTGCTTCATTTAAGCCGGTCACCAGTCTATTTTTCACAGAATTTTTTCTTGCACTTTAGTTCTTTCAACTATAGTTTGTTTTTCGTGAAATAATTCCAAAAATGAAACTGTAAAGCAAATGCTATTTTACAGTTTTGTCATTTTCTGTTGAACCACGTGTTATAGAACTGCGACTTTGTGAGCTAACTGATATAACTCTTGAAAATCTTTATGCCAAAAAATTCTAAGATGAAATCTTCGTGTCAAAGAGTTGAAGACTTTACCATTTTTTAATTTATAAACATTTAGAAAAACGGACAGCTTGCTGCTGATGATTAAGATAAACATTATTGAATCAATGTCTTCCTAAATCTAAGATTTGTCAATTCAGACAACCTAGAAAAGACATCAGCTCTAGCTGCTTTAGGAATTTTTGTGAAATCCAGATTATTCTATCACATATTATGTTTTTGCGATTATAGGTCTGTATCAACTCTTTATTTTTTCATTATTTTTTCTTGTCATTTTTCGAATTCTGAATTTGAACTAGTCAACAAAGTAATCAAGTTTTGACAATTTTAGAGTAAAAAATTGTAAAACTTTTTTGTTAATGATTTCGACGACAGCAATAATTTTGTAAATTTCCCAATTCGGAAGCATTTCACGGAAAAACAAATCTCCCAAACAAAATCTCCCTGAAAGTCATCCGGGTTTCAATTTTTCGTTCCTCGAATACTAAATTATTTGCACCAGAGTAGAGTTTAGATCATTGTACAAGCGAATGTATTTTATGCTCCATTTTTTCAAAATGAGCTTTGAAAAGATGGTCATGCAAATAATAAACAACATCAGATCGACTGTAGCAGTTAGGAGTTCAACTTGGAAAAGGAAAATGGAAAAAAATTGACTCAAGATGCTTGATTATTACCTGCTTACGGATTTTGTTGGAAAATTTTGAATTTAGAGGCTCATTTGAAAATAAATGGAGTGCGGTACTAGTTTATGTCTCACTGATTCCTAATAGTGATCTTCTCGATTATCTTCGATAACGTTTGTTCGAGAGATGTGTTTTTTTTTAATATTTCGGACTTTCTTTATTGGAGATCCGCATGAGAGTCGACGTCAATTCAATTTGTCTTACACAGTATCTTTCAGTATTGGATTCATTAGTGTTTTTCTCACTTTGTCAGTTTTCTTGAAATCTGTTAGAAAATCAATGGTTCTTCTTTATTCGATCAAAGTGGATTATAAAAAAAAGTAATTTCGATATTGCGTATGGAAAAAAGTCGGAATTAAATGTGTTTTGAGGTTACTTTACTCTATACGATAGTAGACGTTCTCTAAACGACTCTTATTCAAAACACGAGTGAGAAAAGTAGGAAATGTTTCACTATGTTTAGAATACTACAAAAGCTCTGTTGGAATTGCTGATATCCCTTGCTCTTTAAACTTTTATGACATCATTTTTGAACGAACATATCTACTTTAATTTTTTTAGACATCAACTCAAAAACTCGCATGGCGGGCGTTCAAGAAGAAACAAAAATGATTAAAGCTACTTTCAGAATTTTTATATTGTTCTTCATATTTTGGGCGCCCATCGCTACTCTTTTTTTGCTTAATGTCCGTCGTTACTTGCCTGCATGGGTTTACATGTATGCGGCTTTATTGGCCCATTGCAATAGCACATTGAATTTTTTCATTTATTTTCTACAAAATGATAATTTCTCGAAAGCTTTGAAAAAAATGCTGCCGTTTCGTCTACGTCGTTTGTTATGGAAAGAACGCGTCGGATCTATATGATTGTAAAATCTAAAGGCCTGAAAACTTTTTACTTACTCGAAAATTTGCGCGTCCATAGTCATGCTGATGAAATTTGACGTTGTTCTATTAAATTATCGACGAAATTTTCAATAAGTATTCTAACCTATACTGATTCCGCTAACATTTTGAAATCTGTTGCTTTTCATGAAGAGTGCTTGAATACAATATAAAATAAGAACACAGTTTTTTTGCTATTCTCAGCTGTAACTCGAGACATATGGATGCGGGAATTTATCCTCGGAAACTTTTTCCATGAAAACTATAACACTATAGTCTATTTTTTTCGAGTGCACCGAAAGTGCATCTAAGAAAAAGTAAGTATTTACTGTCATGCAGAAAGCCACAGTCGTACTGGATTGACTGTTATCAAGTCAGAAGAACAACTCCTATAATCTCCGAAAAAGTACTTTTGATCACCGTTTTTATTTTCCCCAGATAGATTTTTTTCAGGGAAAAAATTTGGAAATGAGGAACAAAAGTTGGGCATGGTCCGCATTGTGGACAAAATTTTGCCAAGTTCAAAAACCGAATGATGCATTTTGGTGAACTTCAGGGGGTTAAATCGCAGAGATTCCTAGCGCTTTGCACTGGTCATGGGCATTAATGATCCTTATTTTCTATCAAGTGTGGCTGTTAGCATATCTAATTCTACGTAATAATTAACCTTCAACAGTTTCTATCCATTGACCTACCTCGTCTTATTTTATAATCATTAACAGTAGTGATGTGCCCTGGAGAAATTTTCATATCCGAATATCCATGTTTTTTGCACCTTCAGATTTTTTGACATTCTTGACTTGGGATGCAAAATTTGCATGCCCAAAAACACATGCACATGCACCAGCATGATGTGCATGTGCAAACACATCACTGTCCCCTTCTTGAAATTTCTTCAAGCAGTCAAAAATCGTCGGGGAGTGTGGCCTTGGGTTGAGCCTGTGGAGCATCGAAAATCGGGGATTGTTTCGGGGTATCATCAGCCAGAATGTTCATCATCATCGGCAGATAATACTTTTACATGCATCCTGCGTTCCACATGTTGCTGTCAGAAAGTTTGAAAATATAGTCACTAATGATGTCAATGACTTCAATAACATCAGACTAAGGCGATTCCCCCTTCTTTATAGGGCTGGCTGGTCGTCAAATGCGGACTTTGTCTCAAATATTTAACAAAGGATTTTGATGACGAGGCTTTCATTGCTTTTGATGTCGTTTTTCCTCAAAGTGAACACTTTTTTCGGCTTTTCCGGTTGTAGTGTGGCAGGCTCCCTGATGCTTTGATGGGGCTCAAATGGTAGATGGGCATGTCGATTGAACATTATTTCTGCTAGTGACAATGTTTCAGGATTCAGGCGTTCTGCATGGAATTGAGCCAACAGTTTGATTATGGCTGCAGCAAAAGATATATTTGAGGTAGCCATTGCCTTCACATGGAACTTTGGTGAGCAATTGAAAACTTATACTTTGCTGTTTGACTGCAGGTGGTAAACAGGTGTGGAATGATGCTTTATGTCATGCTTCGAGAGGAATTCGGTGAATGCATCTGATCAATATTTGGGCCCATTGTCTGAAACAAAAATGGCAGGATTACCATATTGGACAAAAATCTTAATTAAAAATCTTGACAAAAATTTTATCTTAACTGAACAAAAAGTTCAGTTAAGAATTTGATCATCTTTTGGGCAGTGTGGTTGGGGCACAATCGAGCTTCAGGGAAATGGGAGAGGTAATCGATGACAACAATCCCAAATCAATTTTGATACAGTCCTATTGCAAATGGTCCAGTGACATTGATCACAATTTTTTCCCCAAGTGGCTTTTGGTAGCAGAAATGGATTGGTTGGAATTCTTGATCATGGATTTGACTCTGCTGCGTCTTGACAACCTTGACAATAGTGAATCATCTCTTCAATGTCAGGGGTAATACTCAGCAACCAATACGTTTCACGTAACTTGATTTTGGCTCAGGCGATGCCGAGATGTCCTTTCTGTGCTTTGTTCATCAATTGTCTGCATAACTTTGATGGCATGACAATTTGATTGGCTTTGAGCAGTGATCCTTGATCAACAGCTAAATTGAGAATCTTTGATCTTTTGAGTGAGAAATTTTTGGCAGCAATCAAATTGACTTTCTTTAGCATGGCCTGTGGCAACCATGAAGGCATGTCAGGGATGGTGTTGTCCGACTCTGGCTTGTGTTGAATCTGGTAGTCGAACTCAGCTAGTTGGGCATTCCATCAATCAAATTTGTGGGCTTTGCATCCACTGCCAGATTGCACCAATATTGAAACAAGGGCTTGATGATCCATGATCAGTGTAAACAAAAAGTTAGAAAAATGTTCACAGGCCCAAACACAGCCTGGAGCTTTACCTTTATTTGTGGTGTAAACTCCTCTCTGGTAGGTAAGCTTTTTTCTGGTGAATGCAATCTGCACTAATCATCCTCAAGCTATCTGTGACAGGCAGGCACGGAGACCAATTTTGGAAGCGTCAGTGGCTCTAAAATAGTCAGGCAATCGGGATCAAATATCACAAGTTGTAAATTGTTCATTAGCAGTGATTTCAATTTCTTGAATGCCGTCATACATTTATCACTCCATTCGAATTTGGTTTGCTTGGACCTATGAGTCAAAAACTGGAGCAGCTAACTGAGATCAGCAAGATGCGGCAAAAAATCACAGAGGTAGCTGATTGATCCAAGGAAACTGCTGATGTCGATGATCAACTGTGGGAGCAGCACATTCAAGGCTCTTCGGGTCGGGCTTGATACCAGTGCTCAATATCAAATGTCCTAAGAATGGAATGTTGGTGATGGCAAATTGACATCTTGTGATGTTGAGACAAAAATCTTTGTCACTGAGGCATTGCAGCACGGCTGATAGTTGTTCATCATGTTGCATGGACATGGAACTGAAGACCAATATGTGGTTGAAGTAGCTGATGCACCCTTAGCATCTTGCAGGCATTTGTGAGACAAGGCACTGGAACATGGAGACAGCATATGTCAATCCCATTGGCAAGTGTTTGTACTGGAACAAACCATATGGCATAATTGTTGTTGTAAGCAGACAAGACTGGGAGCCAATGTGATGTGGAAATACCCCTTTGACAAGTTGAGCTTGGTGAATGTCGTGGCTCCTTGCAACTGCACATACAAATCATTGATTAACATTGATAATGATGTTGAGGGCCCATGCACTGGACCTTGTAACTCCTTCCCGAATGTTGTCCGTGACCATCTGTTTGACTTCTTTCTCAACTGCAGCCTGGCGAGCTATTGGCACTTGTCTGACTGGTCAGGCTATGGGAATGGCATCATCGGTAAGCATAATGTGATGCTCAAAGTCTGGAAACTTTCCCATGCCATCAGCTATGAGTTTTGGGAAGTCAAGGGTGATATAGCTGAGTTATCCATGACTTGGCCTACTTTGCACCCACTGGACTGCAGTGGCTGGTGGTCTTGAATTGGTTGGTTAGACAAAGTTGATTTGTCACATGGCTCCATTGATCACCAATTGTAATGCCTGGATTGTATCAGTGCCCCAGGTTGCGACTTTGACTGTATCTAGAACAAGTAGAGTTACCTTTGCTCGGTGACTATTGTATTGGATTGTTGCGGTAAACTGTCCTCTAAGACCAATAATTACCATATTATTAAAACTGTGCAATCAAGCATTCGATTTGCTGAGTGGCATGCCAATCCATTTAATGTAAACCAAATGCAGTAACAAGGAGACTTCAT
Organism: Romanomermis culicivorax; assembly: GCA_963922205.1. Classification (NCBI taxonomy): domain Eukaryota; kingdom Metazoa; phylum Nematoda; class Enoplea; order Mermithida; family Mermithidae; genus Romanomermis; species Romanomermis culicivorax. The sequence goes on along the minus strand of CAWUHX010000119.1, from coordinate 423,231 downwards.
CCCCTGAATCGACTATACCACTGGCATAACAGTCTTTACCAATTGATTGGATAACATGAAATGTACATTTGTAGGAGGTGGCAGTGCTATGCCTAATCCTTTGTAAGTGGATCGTCTTGACAGCTTTTTCCTCATCAATCAATTGGTTCGACTTGCCATGAGGTCACTCGCAATACTTTGCAAAATGTCTCTTATGAACACAGTTGTAAAATTTGTTGTCCTTTGCTTTGCAATCAGATGATAAATACATATGATGTCTCGAACTACAGCCCTGGCAATGTTTTGACCTCATAGGTGATTGCAGGTGCTTCGATGGATTGGGCAAATGATCTTGACCAGGATTGAGGTATCTGTGGCTGTTGTGACGACTACTATTGTGGATGGTGTGGACACTTTTCGAATCCCCCCAGATGGTGGGGGATAAACTTTCAGCACTTTCAGCAGCCTGCATGATGTTGACATAAACATCCAGTGTGATGGCATGCAATGAAAATAAGCATTTTTAAGTGTCCTGTGAATAAAAATTTTGGGTGAGCATATAGGTGAGGTTGGTGTCCGCATTGAAATTATCATATTTACAATCTGCTTGTGAAGTTCATAGCTGGCTAAGGAATTCCGACATTGATTCTTTTCTGCATTGCTTGCACATTCAAAATGGTGAAAAGTGACGGGTTGGAGTATCAGCTGCTCAAAGATTGCTAGGATGGTCTTGTAAAACTTGTTGTGCAGCATCATTCAGATCTGACCGATGGTCAGCAAAGGTTGGAACCATCATATAGTCTCAAATACAGTAAAGTGTGATTAGATTTGGATCCGTTCTTGGGTTTTGTAGCGACATTGTCTGTGGGCTCTTCGCCTTAGCTTAGGGTGCACTTTAAAAAAAAGACTTTACGAACTTTGTGTAAACGAGTTTGAGGTTGTTATACCATTAGTGGGGCGATAGCATCAACGTATAATATACTTGGTCCCCAAAATTCATGTCCCCCCATCCTAGAGCCAAAACCAAAATCCTTGAAAAAATGGCCTTTACTGAGTCAGGAAAGCTCATTCCCTAAATTTTCGATCCTTATACAACCCATAATCCTGAAATCAGGATTGGGACAGCATTTCCGACCTGATAAGGAAAGGTGTTCCTGATGTCTTCCTGATTGGGAGCGAATGGCTTTTCTGACATCAGGAACAAAGTACAAATTTTCTGTACTTTCTAGGGATTGGGAAAGCAGCAAGCATTGCTGAGTGAGATCTGTCATCAATTTGATTGGTCGAAAAAATTTATGGATTTTTTCAGTTATTCTGACGAATTCTCTGGCTTAGGCTTAGGCTTAGGCTTAGGCTTAGGCTTAGACTTAGGTTTTGGTTTAGGCTTAGGTTTATGCTTAGGTTTAGGTTTAGGCATGGGCTTAATCTTGAGCTTAGGCTTGGACTCATGGTTAGGAAGGAATAGACTACATTTTTTCGGCCAATCAAATGTATGACAGATCTAGCTTTGCAATGAAGCTACAGTAAATTCTCATCAAATGCCCAATGGCTTCAGCCTGGGCATCATCGTAGTTGCATCTTTCGATAATTAAAATGAAGTGAAATTAGCAAAAACTAAGAATTTGCTACCAGATAAGGTGGAGTAGTCAACTACGAAATAGATTTTTAAATGTTTTTTAATGAAATATGCGCACTTTATGTATGTGCAATCCTTTGCAACTACGGCATATACTAATACTGTAGCCATGTTTGTTTGTAAAAAATGGCAAATATGCTGTTTTTGTTGATTGATTGCAGCATTTTTAATTTTTTAAAAATTAATTAACTTTAAAAAAGAATAATTTAAATATCAATTTTTATTAATTCAAAAAATTGACAATTGAAAATTGAAAAATTTTAAATTTAAAATGAAAAATTTTAAATTTGAAATGAAAAAATTTGTAAACTTGAAATTAAAAAATTTTAAAATAAGAATTCTAAATTAAAAAATTCTAAAATTAAAACAAAAAAAATTAAAATTTATAATTGAAAAATTGAAAAATTCAAAATTAAAAAAATTGAATGTTTAAAATTAGGAAATTTTTTTCGAAATTAGAAAATTTAAAATCAAAAAATTTTAAATTTAAAATAAAAAAATTTCAAATTTAAAATTAAAAAATTTCAAATTTAAAATTAAAAAAATCTAAATTTAAAGTTAAAAAATTTAAATTTAAAATTAAAAAATTTTAAATTTAAAATTAAAAAATTTTAAATTTAAAATAAAAAAATTTTAAATTTTATAATTAAAAAAATTTTAAAATTGATAATTTAAAAAATTAATTAAGTGAAAATCAAAATATGACAAATGAACGATAAACACGGCAGACAAAATAATGTAAACACATGTATGTAAACATGTGTAACATAAACACAAAGGAAAAAATAATCAATATAATGTACAAGATCAATAAAATGTATAAAATCTAGTATTCCTTAAATTTAGGGATATTAAGGACAACCTTACCTGGTCCTTTCCTCTCCTGATCTTTATCGGATCAGGAACTCAGGATAAAGGATCACGGATTACTGATGACTATACATTGGCCTTAAGAGCTAGAACATTGGGATTTTTTTCATAATTTTGGGAAGAACATTGGGGTTTTTTCACAATTTCAAACTACGAGGTGCATGTTGCCATTTCACCTCTATCTGCATCTGGGACTCGGCGGAGCCCCAAAAACATGCAAAATCGCACTTCTTAAAGGCCCCCGGTCCCACCATGCTCCACAATGGGTGTGCCATATCCAAGCTTTATACTTCGGCCTAAGAATCTTGGGGTGCAATCTCAAAGACGTTTTTCATTTTTCTAAAATGTGGCCTCAATTCAATTTCGGCGCAATTTCGTTACATAATACTTATAGCATTCAGAAAAATAATTTTTTGGCAGCATAATGCACTACAGTGCCAGAATTATTCGCAGTTTAGATTGAACCAGTAGTGTTATTGGGATTTGAAGTGAGAATTCGTAGCCTTAAGATTGTTTTTTATTGCTTCTTTGATGTGAAGATGGCCAAATTTGAAACTTCAATGTGCTTCTATGAAGATTTTCATGCATGATTGAGGCCCATTGAGAAGAGGTGGACTAGTATATTAGAATATGTCCCCATGGGGCAGACAAAAGAAGAAAATCTTTTGTTGGGTAGTTGCCAAGCTAGAAAAAGGAGTGGACTAGATTTTTAAGAACTTGGGTTAAAGTTTGAAAAATCGAGTGTTGTTATGTTGGATTTTCCTTTTCTCTCATTAAATATTTTTAAATGTCTGTGGAAAAGTATATTCTGCAGCTGAGAGCATCAGCACACCTACCAAACATTGATACACATAGGTAGGGGGAGTAAATCTTCCACTTAGAATCTGCATACCCCTGGCCATGCTCTGGAAAAAGTCAGTTGATTCCCCTTTGACTTTTCCAACAAAAAACATGGGAAAACAGGTTTTTTGACAAGAATTAGTAGAAATTGAAATTTTTTCGAAAATTCCTTTTTTGCGTTCAATTCCCCTCTCGAAAATTCTTCCCGTGCATCCCTGATTCCAAGTTGGGAGAGGTTGGTTACAGAAAAGGTGGATCCGGACTTTTTGAGACAAAAATCCCGAAATGCTTAGTAAATTTTTTTTCATACGAGAAACTTCTGATTTCAAAACTCTTTGGGTACATACCCCCTCTATCACCCCTCACACATCTATTTTTTCAATTACACTCAACTTTTCTACTTGATTTACTGTCAACTAAGCAGGAATCAACTGTGGTTGACTCATAAAATCCAACTCAGATTTTTTAGAGAAAAAGCTACAGCATGAAGTCTTCTTAGAACTAGATCAATCACATGCCAAGCGTTAAAATCGTACAGATGAGCAAAAATCTCGAATTCGAAAATAAGATTGACATGAAACATTGCCTTACAAATACGGCATTTGCATGTACACTTTTTGTTCAATGTGACATACAATTCAATGCAGAGGTTGATCAAAAAAGACTATAACTCATCAAGATTTAACGGCCCAGAGCAGAGCAAATCCCATCACATTAACAGAGATAAAGACGAGTAATTAGTGAACAATATGTCTGATGCAATTGTGCCTGATGCAATTTTGTTCCATGTGAAATTGATCAAGCCAGTTAGAGACATAAGTTTAGTGATAATTGTCAAAGTAGTGTGTGCATGACTGAATCAAAAACTTTTCAACGGCTTTTTTGTATGCTCTATCCAGTAGCCCTGTTTGCAGGTAGTGCGCAATGGCTGTAACCAGGGCTTATATCTACTAAAGGTTTAACCTCAAGCTCAGAGATAAGAACATTAAAACAACCACCTCAGTTTCAGCAGTTGCACTAACATGTCGAAGATGTCAAGTGATTTCTATAGTCTTGATGTCATCATGATTATTCCCATCTTGAGCTGTTGGGTTGCATTATTTTCTCGGATTTTTTATTTCTAAACTGAAATTCCTGGACCTGGAATCAACTTTTAGTATTAGCTAATCCTAAGCCTGATATAAGGATTGTTAGTTCTGCTAGAAAATATTCTTGACATTATGATTAGCTGAAACTGTGGATTAGTGCTTCACACTTTGAAATCTTATGACCTGGGTACCTAGTCTTCACAGTACTCATGTTACCTAGGTATTTTGCATACCCAATCTGAGCACTATATTTGTACTTAAACATTGGAGTATATAAGTGTTTTACCCATACAATACCTTAATAGAAATTCGGGTAAACAGGTTACCTGAATACCTAGGTGGCACTCAGGGCCCTGTTGCATAAAAGTTCAATAGTCGTCAATAGTATAGAATTCAATAGTTCAATAGAACAAACCCGTTGCATAAAATAAATACTATTTGCTAATTAATTCAATAGCTGTCAATAATGAATTTTTAACCTGATTTTTAGCAAGTGTTGCATAAAACTTTCTATTTCAATAATCAGTGGCATTTGTGAGGTCTATTGCTATTGAAAAATGGTTTTTTTTCAACGTCCTTTTGACACTTTTGAAACTTTGTAATTCGAAACTTTTTAGATAAACTATTCGAGGACTTAGTTATTTTTGTTAAGCATACATTTGTCTACATGTCAATATTTTTTTCTTAATTAGATGTAGAGAATTGACTCTTTTGTAGCTATTTTTCAGAAGGTTACTTTTTTGAGACATTTTACTATTGAATGAAACCTGATTTTCATTTTAGATGGTTCACAGTTCATCATCGGATAGTGAAAATGAGACTTTTCATTGTGCTAAAAAGAGAAGACGAAGGATTTTTCAGCCTCGAATTAACCTTAATTTATTGCCTTGTGAATATTTATCCAGATTTCGACTCAGTGATGAACACGTTAATTTGTTAATCGATGAATTACAGCCATTTATTGAGCATCCAACAAAACGAAATGTTGCTCTTACTATGGAACAATAAATTCTACTTTTTTTGCGATATTTGGCTACAAATGACGACTTTAAATTAATTGGTGATGTTCAAGGGGTTCACAGGTTAACTGTATCACAAACATTAAAGAGATTTGTGGATGCTGTTAATGATAGAATTTTGGCCAATGTTGTTGAATGGCCAGAAAATTTGCATATTATTACGAATAAATTTTATAAATTTGGAAAGTTACCCTGTGTTATTGGATGTATAGATGGAACACATTGCGATATTATAAGGCCATTAGAAAACGAATTACAGTATGTCAATAGGCACAGAAATCATTCAATTAATATGATGTTAGCATGTGGACCAGACTTGAAATTCTATTTCGTTTCAGCTATCTGGCTGGGTTCAGTAAATGATGCTCGAGTTTTCTGTGACAGCAATTTGTCCCAAAAATTTGGAAATGGCTGGGAACCTTATCCTGGATGCTATTTATTAGCTGATTCTGGTTACACCAATACGAACTATATTTTAACGCCATTACTTAATTGTTCAACTGATCAAGAAGAACACTTCAATAGAGCCCATAAAACAACTAGACAACTAATTGAATGTGCAATTGGAGTTCTATTGCAGCAAATGCATTTAGATCCGATTTCAGCTTCCAAGGTAATATTAAGCGGTGTAGCCTTGCATAATATGCTAATTACGGATGAAGACTTTTCAGACGATCTGGATTTCTTACCAAATGAAAGAGATGCTAATTTTCAAGCGGAAGATGAGACTGATTTAGATGAACCTGGATCTGTTCGAAGAAGTCAAATTGTGTCATTGTTTTGATATATGTATTTATTTAATGGTTTTATAAAAAGTCAAAGGTGTATGACCGTGGTTCATTCATTGCAATACACATTTCAAATATCGATTCATAAACCACAAAAGATACATATGAATCGGTAAAAGAACAAAACACTTGGAAAAGTATAATTGAAATTTGACAGATGATTATAGAAATCGGTAAGTAGTATCTTCTATAGTCTTCAATGGTCCATAATCGAAATTGCTCCATTGCTGTCAATCTATAAAACAGTAGTTTTCTTAAAATAAAACTTCTACATTTTTCTTATGACTGACTACCAAGCGGATCCAGGAATTAAGAGAGGGTGGACATAGGGAATAAGGTTCAATACAATATATTACCTTGCAATGTACAAAAAAGCGTTCTTTGCACCAGTACAAAGATGCACCATATTTTTGTTTGTACTTTCGGAATCTTTGCACTCTGCAAAAAACAGTGTTTGGGAACGTCTTTCTACCTAAGCTACATGAAAAAATATTTTCAATGTGTTAGTTTTTTTACTTCTGCACTCATTTCTGTGTTTAACTTCCGCACAGAAATGAGTGCAGAAGTAAAAAAGTGTAACAAAATCAAAAGAATGACTGTTAATACTGAAAAGTTAATACAAAATCAAAAGAATGACTGTTAATACTGGAAATAATATATAATTGCACAAATTTTGTGATTTAGCTTCAATTTATGACTGAAACAAGCCTGAAAAGTCGGAAATATACATATTTTCATTTCTTTCTTTTTATCCATTTAGCGCTCATGCTTACAAAAAATTTGTTGGCCCAATGGGGGAGAGCGGCCGCCACCCCCCCCCCCACCTTCCCCCTTAAATCCGCCAGTCATTAAAACGAACACTTATGCAATTAAGAATTAAACATGGGCCCTACATTGGAAATCTGTTGTATTCATTACTGGAATAGAAAAATTTGATGGTGGTCTTGACTGAGCACCTTCGTTGACTTCTTCTCGTTGCTATTTGCGAATTTCAAGCTCTAATTTTTTATTTTGTAAACGGATATTTTCACACCTTAATGCAGTCTCATCAATTTCGATTTCCAATTTTCGGTATTTCAAGATGTATTTTCGTTCTAATGTTGAATCGCAATCCACCGGTTAATGTAAACACCTCTTATTAATTTTTTGATCAGTTTTTGGAGTAAAACTGGCAACCGGCATATCTGATGAAGACGAATGTTCAATAAAATTAGAAATTGGTGGTTGTCCTGCTTCAGGCACATTAAAGCCTTCAACTGCTGGTGATTCGGAGCCAATAATATCGAGAACTTTCAAATCAATTTTGGAATATTTCCCATCAGCACCACCAACTGTTCCGGTTTTTTGTTTTGCATTTCTTTTTCTCATAGTGTAATTTTTAAATTTTGGTCAAATGGAATCTCGAATGTGGCTCCAAGGCTTACCAGTTGGAACAGGATTAAATCATTAAATTTGAGCACAATCATCAATAATTCTTTTCCAAGCTGCTGTCTCATCTTCTTTGGTCAAAGTATCAGAAAATGATCCAAATAAAATATTTTTTTGGGCTAAATTAAATCCAAAAAAATCATACATTGATTTTCATTCATTTTCTTAAAAAGTTAGACTGATTAGCAGTGAAATTATTAATTGGCATCAAACACTGCTAACGAAAATACAAAAGCACCTCAATTCAATACAAGAACAAAGAACAGGAAAAATGACTGGTTCGAGGAGACTACTATTGAAAAAGTCCTATTGAATTCCACAGTCTTCAATAGTTTCTTATGCAACAGAATTTCAATACACTATTGGGAACTTTTGAATTCAATAGAACTATTGAATTCAATAGACTATTGACTTTTATGCAACAGGGCCCAGGTTGCATTTTTAAAATTGACCTGGGTACCCAGGTATATTCAGGTGCCCAAAATATCTGAGTACCCACAATGAAGCACGACTGAGATTCAGAAATTTAATTCAAAGATTCAGATTATTCTCATATTCGGTTAGTGCAACTAACCCCAGGTTTTTTATAGCCCCTAATGACGCCCTTTCAACGATTATAATAATCCATTATTAATTTTATTTTTTTGCAGTATTTTTCAACTATGGTTAGACACATAGATTTGGATCAGTCAGGACTTACAATGCTGTATTGCTATTGGTTTAGCATTTCTCCACATTTGAGGGAAGTCAGCCGTTAGTTTGCATATAGTTTTCATTCAGAACAAATTTACTGTGGTTGATACAATGCTATGGGTGGACAAAATGCACGAAGCTGCAGAATATACTTTTCCACGGACATGGAACGTTTTTTAATGCGAAAGAATGAAAATCCAATATTACAATAGTAGATTTTTCAAACTTTAACCCAAGTTCTTAAGAGACAATGTCTGAGAGAATTCAGCTTCTTATACAGAGAGTTGTGATAAGCAAAAAATTAACCCCACCTGAAAATCACATATTTGGTGTAACTTGATGCGCTACGAACGAAAATGATATTCATTTCGTCTGGAAATCAAAACTCGCATAGCTACAGTAAGACAAAAAATGAAAATTTTCGATTTTTTCGATTTTTGACATACACTTCTTTCAACTTCTGCAACTTTACGTATGTCAGACATCGTGTTCTGAAAATTTACCCAATATTTGGTCAATAGATGGGCTACAATTTACTGTAGGATTCATTAGAGTAAAGTGCTTATTAGGAATACACTGATCCTTGAAACATCAAATTTTGAGAGCAAAATTTGTCATTTTTTCACAAAAACCATCCTATATACTGCTAATGCTCAGAAGGACCAAAAAATTCATTATACAATAGATAGCTTACGATGTCTCCTACCTGCTGACAAAAAATTACAGAAATTCATGTACTGCTAGAGGGTTGCACAACCTGAAGTTTGAACACTGTCTTATAATTGTATTTTCTGGAAGTTCTGACCTCCACTGTGGAACTAATTGAGCTTGATAACTTTTAAAAATGAGACAGTAATACAAGTTTTGTATGGTAAATATTAATATCCCAAACTTTGTAAAAAATAAAATTCACCAGGCTACAGTTTCCCAAAGTTTGGAATTTTTGCATTTTTTAGCATTTTTCTGTCTGTTTACGTGACTTGAGATGTATCGGCCTAGGCATGAAGTAACTTTGTTATTGACCGTGTATTTGATACAGGATACAATGCTCTGTAGTGTGATATGAAAATGTTTTTTGAATTTTGAATTTTACACTTTTTACGATGTTTTAAAATGTCAAAAATGAGAAAAATAATGAAAAAGCAGGTTATTCTCCATAACAATGACTATATGTACTGCTAAAGCCAAAAGCACTCAAAATTTCTATATACAGTGAATATTTTACGATTAGTGCATTTATTATTTTGACTTACGAACAGGCGAACTTGCCGCTTCACCACTGCTGCAATATGATCACACGGTCCTTTGCCAAACTGAGGTTCAAAAAAATCACATTGTCTTACTGCCAAGCCCATTGTTTGGAGATTACATGCATAGAGCCTAAAGTATTGGATCCATCGTAGCAACCAGAATTGTCTGAGGGGATATAAGCCAGACCTATGTTCGGAAGTTTTTGTTTGACTCACAGTATTGTATCACAGTATTGTATCACAGATGATCACAATGTTTGCGCTGATGATTGTAATGATCTTGTGATAGTGGATCAAATACATTTATGTAAGTCCTCGAGTGGAGCTAACCGCTGATATTAGCTAGGATGTATGTAATATGCCGAGGTATCCCTCTCTTGCAGTACCAGTTTGATTGATCTTCACGGCCACTGATTGGTAGAATTTTCATGGCCCAGTCTGGCCGCATGAATATTTCATCATCCCCTATTCTAGTAATCAAATCAGGCCGTACCATATCTTGGCGCACTGCACAGAGAAATTTTTTGCATGCAACTAGCAGACATCGTAATATATCCACCGTATAGGTAAGTTTTGGGTGCTTTTGGCTTTGGCACTACACATAGTCATTTTTGTGAAGAGAAATCTGTTTTTTCATCATTTTTATGGTGTCACTTTTGACATTTTGAAACTTCGTAAAAAGTGTAAAATGCAAAATTCAAAAAACATTTTCATATCACACTATAGAGCATTGTATTCTGTATCAAATACGCAGTCAATAACAAAGTTATTTCATTCCTAGGCCGATACATCTCGAGTCATGTAAATAGACAGAAAAATGCTAGAAAATGAGAAAATTCCAAACTTTGGGATACTGTAGCCCGACGAATTTTATTTTCTAATGAGTTTGGGAATCATATTAATATTCCCCATACGAAACTTGTATTACTGTCTCATTTTTAAAATTTATCAAGCTCTAGTCGTTTCACTGTAGAGGTCGGAACTTCCAGAAAATACAATAATAGGATAGTATTCAAACTTCAGGTTGTGCGACCCTCTAGCAGTACATGAATTTCTGTAATTTTTTGTCAGCAGGTGGAAGAAATAGTAAGCTATCTATTCTATAAGGAATTTTTTGATCCTTCTGAGCTTTAGCAGTACATAGAATGATTTTTGTGAAAAAATGGTAGTTTTCGCTTTCAAAATTTAATGTTTCAAGCATTACTGTATTCCTAATAAGCGCTTTGCACTAATTAATCCTACAGTAAATTGTGGCTCATCTATTGGCCTAATATTGGGTAAATTTTCAGAACATGATGTCTGACGTATCTAAACTTGCAAAAGTTTAAAGAAGTGTATGTCAAAAATTGAAAAATCGAAAATTTTCAACTTTCGTCTTACTGTAGCCATGCGAGGTTTGATTTTCAGACGAAAGGAATACCATTCTCGTTCCTAGCGCATCAAGTTATAAAAAATATGTGATTTTCAGGTAGGGTTAATTTTTTACTTATCACAACAAAGCCGAATCCTCTCAGAAATCTTGTCTTAAAAATTTAGTTCACTCCTTTTTCTAGCTTAGCAATTAAACAAGCAAGTATATTCTTGTTTTTCTACCCCATCCGGACATATTCTACTAAATTAGTACTTGTATCATTGTTCATTTTAACGTTATTTTATAAAAACGGACTATTATGGAATACGAGAAGGGCCACCAGAGTGCAGGACAATAGAGCATGGACAGTGGGGCGCAGAGACATTAAGTGCAGGACAATAGAGCACAAAAACATTAGATCAGAGGAAAATAAAAAAGCTGAAAATTAAATGATTTGAAAAATATTTACAGCTCAAGAATGTTTTCTTCACATTTTTTCATGACTTTGGAGAAATTCAGGTCAAAGCATTTTCCCACCATTGAGTATTTTCCCCACTTTTTGTTTTTTTCTTCCTTTTTCTCTTTTCCTTATTTCACTTTTCTCACTTTTTTCCGTCTCCTACTTTTCATATTATATAATTTTTCTCTTTGTTTTCATTTTCTTGTGTTTTTCTCTTTTATTCTTTTTATATCTCATTGTTCATCCACTTTCTCATTATTCATATTCTGTTTACATTTTTTATTTAGTCGCTCATATGGGATTTACCTCTAATTCATTTTGTAAAAACACTTTGTGTATAGATAAACGGCGGAATCAATACTTATTCAAGTTGTTAGCAAAAAGATGGGGTATGCAAATCTTTCATTCAAAAGTTTTAAACCTTAGAATCAAATTGTTTTTTTATTCTTTTTGAATTCATTCGGAATTTCTAACTCGCATTCGGAATGACACACGCAATTTTTTGTCAGCTTTTAAAATAAGCTGCTTGCTTACTATTCTTTTTTCATGATAAAAACAATTTAAAATTAGCATTCATTGCAGACTAGGGAATGTTGGTCTGAGAAAATCAGGGGCCGGTATTACTATTGCCACTTAAGCTGGAGCTTAAGATTCAACTTAAGCGTCTACAACGTTATAACATATAAAAAAAGTTACGCTCCAGCTGAGCACCAGCTTGGCCCGTATTACTAAAAAATTGTTAAACTGCAGCTGAGCAAGGAACTTGAGATACAAACGTAAGTCTCGGACTCAAGTCCGTTCGACCGTTAAGCTGGAGCTTAAGTCAGACCAATATTACGAAAGTTAAGCTGTAACTTGACGCGAAAAAGTTAAGACTGGGAGGTAGCTGTCTTAAGTTTGTATTTTATGTTGTTATACGATAATGGCTGGTCGTTTGGTTTTATTGCTTGACGAAGAAGAACGTCAAGATAGAGTTCATAGAAATCATATTTTCCGTGACCATCTGAATCGTATTTTCCATGACCATCTTTTTCGTGAATTTCATTTTCATTTTTTATTTTCATCAAGAAGATCAGCAATAGGATCGATGAATGAATAAATTAACGAAGTTTTGTTGACACTACAACCCAAGGTGATAAAAACTTTTGATGACACTACCACTCAAGGTGACAAAAAGCAAGGACAAGGACAAAAAAGTGATAATGAAAGACAAAAGTTGTGAAAATTTTCCTAGAAAATCGATAACGACTAATCACTTTATTTATACATATATGCTACCCATGTTAGTATTTCTCAATATGTTCAATGCATATAGGTACTACAATTCGTTTTTTATGAAATGCTTCTAAATTGAAAAAGAACAAAAATAAACTGTGTTAAAATTGCATGCACAAAGCTTTTACTGTACAATTTTTATTCAAAAAATTGTAAAAGGCTGATTGAATAAGCTTTTAAATTTTCAGTCTCATTTGACAAATGGTTTGGCAGAAAATCGTTGAAATTTAAAAGAGTACTTGCTTTCCACTTCTATCATTTAGAAGCATTTCAAGAAAAACAGATTGTAGGTACTGCTGTCGGATTATGCACACAGAAGAAAATAAACATCGTAGGGACACAATAGACTAATAAACATCGTAGAGGCACAAAAAATGTCGACACAAGAACTTAAGCTACAGCTTAACTTCCAGCGCAAAACATATGAAAAATGTTACGCTGGAGCTTAATCTAGTGCCCAGCAACAGCTTCGCCAAGCTGCAGCTTTCGTTCTTAGTAACACCGACTTATGCCGTGGCTTAACCAGGTTCCATCTTAACTTCCCACACAAAAGATATAAAAATGTAGTTAAGCTGTAGCTTAACTCGTCTCTCTTGCCCAAGAAGTAACATGAATTGATTATACTTAATGCACATTCGAAAATTGCAGACATCTCACTGCTGGCATCAATATCGAACGATTGGTCGCCTACTACAGTAGCAATGTCACCAGGATCTCTAAAAATCCGAAAATCAATGCAGAAATCGAAATCCCCATGGAAAAACGAATTTACAAACGGAAAATTGTAGCATTTCAGTCACCAAGAGAAATCTCAGAAGAAACAAAAATAGAATTTATAAAATTTATGCAAATTTAACGTCTCAGTTGTATAATTTCATTTTTTACAAACCTGATTAGACATAAAACAAGCATCATCACTAAAAGTGCTATGCAACTTGCAATTTCATTACAAATTATAGCTAAATGATCATTAAATTTACGATTTTCATTGCTAATTGACTAACGACCTTCAACTTGCAAATCAGGTTTAAAATTGTCATCAGTTTCTAGACATTTCGGGCCCTAAGATTCAGTTTTCTTAGCTCTGAAAATGTCCGGGTGAAATTTATCCCATCTAAAACCTCAAAATCGCAGATATTTCTTAAAGAAATTGACCTTATATTTCTGCTCAAATTTTTCAAAGTCTGGTCATCATTGTAGACTGCAAACGAATCATTGCAGCTACAGCCTGCATCTACCGATGTCAGAAATGACAAAATTTTGAATATAATCAACTTTAAGGTTGCTGGAAAAAATTGCTATTTATAGTGGAAAGCTCATGGACTAACATCACATCACAGGTAAAATTTTGAATCAATAAAAAACATGATTGGGCGAAAAAATTTCAAAAACAAAGTTTTCTAGAAAAATTGATATAAACACAACACATGAACAGCATAAGTCACAAAATAAAGAATCCAGGAGACGCTACACTAAGACTCAAGATTGATTCATGATGACTCATCAAAACCATGTCTGAACTTTCTCACGAAAAGTTCAAAGATAAGAAGGTACAATTTTTAATCAACCAATCAGAATTGAGGAATGATATTAAAGGTCCTAGAACACAAGTATATCATAGAGAAATGTATAATCTTTTTTTTAAACTATTGCCTGAGACTGTTCTTCCAGGATGGCTGCTCATTTCTAAATCCAAGACATTAATACAATTACTAAAATTATCACATCTCAAATCAGGGTCGCCAACCAACATTGGTCGATTTTATTTGGAAAACTTCACTTGCCAATTCCAGTAATGTAGGAATTTTGGACGAATCAATTAATGTAATAAACAAGGAAAATGTAAAACTTTTGGTCACCTGCAAAGTCTGGAAAAATCAGCCCAAAATCTTATTATTTCTTTTCAACAAGTATACCAAATTAAATTGGGTGGATTGAGTCTAATTCGAAACCCAAGAAATTTGGGATGCGGTTTTTAGTGAAACTCTCAGCCAAAAAGGAACTGGCCAATTTGTACAAAATTGAAGAACAAACTCAGCTTCGGGTAAAAGTTTTCCAATCAGAGACAATTGAATACAACATGCAATTACAGAATACAGACATAATTCATTGATTATTGGTCAACAGATGCTTTCAAGACCAGGTCGGGTTTGAAATCACTCACCTGAGCCTCAATCCACCTACAGTTTATGCTCCATTCGCGAAGATAGGGGCAACAAATTCTGATTATGTCCTCTCGGTCATCGAAAATATCAACCAATCTAAAAAGGATTTCAAGTTTGATGAGCAGTTCCATGCACAAATCATCATCCTAGAAAATGCTACAGGAGCAGGCCCATCCAGAAATGAAAGAACCACAACCAGAATATGAAAGAATGAAATGAAAGAACCACAACCAGAAACAATTGGGATGACTGGTTCAAAACACACACGGGTCATGGCTCCTGCTTCCTTCAGGTAGACAAAAATTAATTCTTTACTACATTCATACTTATGAGGAAGGGCATCCTGCCAATTTTCGAGCTAAAAACGGCTATCTTTCTGTCAATATTTTTTGCTCCATAAATATTTTCTACTAAAATCTGTGATTGTAAACTCCTATCCAAAAACATATTCTCTACTCTAAAATGTATAAGACGGGGTGTACATTTCCAGACAAGAGTCTTTCCCTGAAATTAACTATTTTTATCTAAAAACTATTATGTTTAGATAAAAAAATCAAGACAAGTTCTGTCTAGCAAGAGCTATAGTCATCGCCAAAGCAGGAATAGACAAGGACCCTCACTGAGATACAATTAAATGAGAAGAATCCAAATGGAACACTTTACAAGGAAATCTCATCAAAAAATTACAAAAGGGCATAGAACTCGAACATTTCGATCAACCCTGCAGCTTGGACGATGTAAAAAAATTTCAAGATCACCTAGCCCCTGAGTGCCAAATAAAAAATTTACTCTAAAGACCATTATAACAGGTTAATCTATAAAAGTAGATTTCAAGTTTTCCAATTCAGACCAAAAATTACATTTTTGAGATTTTTAGGACTTGAGGCTCAAAAAATTCTTTACCTATATCTACATGACAAACATTTTGATGCTGTAACGAAAGTATCAGTTTTCCTTGGCAAATCGTACTACTGTGATCTCTGCCATAGAGACTACGATCACACCGAAGATCATCATTGTTTCAAACAAGATTGCCTTGACTGCCTCTCCCCAAATCCACGCGCTTTTGAACGATGAGTCTGTTGTTACAATTGTAACAGGTATGTCCTAAAAAAGATGAAAAATTACATAAATTTAACATTTTTGAATATTCAGGTATCTGCCCAGCCAGAGCTGCTTGAAAAACCACAAAAATAGAACCAGTAAAAATGGGAACAAACAACAAAAAGCAGCCTCAAACTGTGACAAACTGAACAGCTGCAAAACCTGCAATTAATTAGTTTGAACAAGACACCAAAAGCAACACAATTGCAACCACTTCTTTTGCAAAACCTGTAATCGAGTGGTCGAAAAAGAGAAGCATGAATGCTTCATGAAAGTAGGCATCGAAAAACTTACATTTCTATAAAGAACTTAATTTTTCTTGTTTGAAGGTCAAAAGTGACTATGAGAAGCAAAAGAAGGCTCCAAAATTCATACTTTTTGATTTTGAGACCTAAAAAGGCCAAGAAATCGAACCCAATAATCTAGGGGTCATCTATAAACACTTACCCAACCTTTGCGTAAGTTATCCCAACTGCCATACCTGCAGAAACAAATCCCTTGGAATCTGCAGTTACTGAGGTATTTGTTCCTATGCGACAACTGTGTACAAAAATTTGGGCACTGGCTCTTTTTCCAAGAAAATAAGGGAGCTTTCAGCTTATCACCACAATGCAGGAGGATTCAATTCCCTATTCCTTTTTGAGTATCTCCACAAACAAAAAACAGTTCCTCCAAAATTAGTCACGAGAGGACTCAAGATCCTGATGCTTGAGGCAGGTGGCATCAGGAATATCGATACGCTAAACTTCCTGGTGCCATTATTGCATCCCCGGAAGCATTCAGACTTGTCAAATTAAAAAAGGGAAACTTCCTCCACCTCTTCAATCGAAAAGAGAACTTGGATTTTGAAGACCCCCTTCCAGACAAAACATACTACAGGCTTGATACCTTAAAGGAAGAGGAGAGGGCCAAATTAATAAACTGGTAGATTTTTCACTAAAATCTGATTTTTTAAAAACTTTCTAAGGTACGAGGAAGAAAAAGCAGCACTCAAAATTTTCAAGTTCAAAGAAGAACTCATCATGTACTGTGAGTCAAACATTTACATCCTCAGCTCCTGCGCTTTAAAATTCTGGGACATTTCCCTAAAAGAAATGGGTGTAGAGTTACAAACTTAATGATCCCATTTACGTGTAACCACCTCTGCAGGAAAAAAATATTTACCTGAAAAGACAATCAGCCTAATTCCTGCCAGTGGGTATACAAGGGCTAAAAAACCCTCAGCCATAGCCATCAAATGGCTAAAATATGGCCGAGACATGAAAAATCAATATTCTCACAAACTCAATGGGTGGGCGGTCAAAATCGGCTATACAAGGTAGATGGTATCCACAAAAAAGAGATTTTCAAATTCTACCGATGCGAGTAAGTTGCTAACAACCCTCAAATTATTACAGGCCCCAAACGTTTTGGTTTTACAGTTGGCATGACTGCTCTACCTGCACCCCCAAAAGATTTCACACAATAGTGGATGGCTGAAAAGTGGAGGAGGCATTCCGAGCTACCATTGAATGCAAAAAATTTCTGTAAAGTCAAGGATACTCCCTCACTAAAAAATGGGAGTGTCAGCTCTGCAAGGAACTCAAGGTGAACACAAAACAAAAAATTTTTTATACTTGATCTAATACTATTTTTCTCAAGAAAACAAACAACTGACCAATTATTTCAATAAAATCGAAATTTTTGAAACCACTAGGACCCAGGGACGCCTTCTACCATGGGGGAACAACTGATATCAGGCTTTACCATTGCTGCGAAGTTGGTGAGAAAATCAAATACATAGACATCTGTTCACGCTACCCTTGGGTCTGCAAGACAGGAGCATTCCAAATCGGTCGACCCCAAAGTATAATAGAAAATTTTCAAGACTTAACCACCAAACCCTACAACAGGATCATCAAACCAATGGTTTTAAAGGGTTGCAGACTATTTCACCCAGTCCTCCAATACCACCAATCTGGCAAGCTCTTATTTCCACACAAAATCCGTGAGATGTCAACACGACAACTCACAGTGAGCCATCACATGCGCCTGGGTTTTGCTGGAGCTCTACAAGGGCTACAAGTTGGATTGAAAAAATGCTAAAAAATTGACATTTTCTGAAAACATGAGAATTTTTAGATAATTAAAGTCCAGGAAATCTGGCACTACAAAAAACTACTCGATATGACCCTAAAACAAAGGAAGGTGGACTTTTCACTGAATATATGAACACCTTCGTTCGGCACAAACAACACGCTGCCAGCTGGCCTTCCAAAACCAATCACGATAAAGAAAAATACTCATGCAAGTACAAAGAAAAGGGAGGGATCAAACTCGATCCTACCTAAATCCAGAAAAATCCGCGCTTGGGAGCCCTCATCAAGCTCATGTTCAGTTTGTTCTGTGGAAAAGTAAGCTCAACTAAAAGTTTTAAATTTTTGAGAATCTAAAACTTTGTATTTTGCAGTTCAGTCAGAGGAAGGACCTTTCCCAAACCCAATATTTTAACGAACCAGGCAAATTTTTCAAACTCATAGTTGATAGTAGCACTATTATTACTTCAATATATTTTTCTAGTGAGGCTCTTGTCTACCTCACCTATAAAATCGGGTACAAATATCAAAAAAACCTTCAAAACCCCAACTCAGTCATTGTGAGCTATGTCACTGCTCAACCCAGACTTAAATTTATTTGGAGAAACTACAGGAATGATTCCTGTACTTTGATATGAGTAAAACTTTGACATGTTTCCCTTAATTTTTTACTCAACTTTATTATTTTTTAGACTTTATTATCGATTTATCAGAAGAGGTCGATAATTACAAAGTCCCAACTGGCTTCTTCCTCAGTCAAATGACTGATGAGTTGAAGGGGTATGGAGAGGGCTCCTTTATCCAGGAGTTTGAAGCAGGCACCTCAGTAGTAATACATGCCCCTCCAGGGCGTATGGTTAAGCATATACACATGTTAAAGTATAGGAAGTGGGCGGAGCTATGGTAGGGACGGGGTTACTGTATGGGGGCGGAGCTACAGTGGGCGGAGCTACAGTAGGGTGGATAGGTTACTGTATGGGGGCGGAGCTACAGTGGGCGGAGCTACAGTAGGGTGGATAGGTTACTGTATGGGGGCGGAGCTACAGTGGGCGGAGCTACAGTAGGGTGTTACGCAATGCTTATGTAACTATAGTAGGGTGTTACGCAATGCTTACGTAACTACAGTGGGGTGTTACGCAATGCTTACATAAATACAGTAAGGCGTTATGGAATGCTTACGTAACTACAGTAGGGTATTACACAATGCTTACATAAATACAGTAAGGTGTTATGCAATGCTTATGTAACTACAGTAGGGTTGCAATGCTCACATAAATACACCAGGGTGTTATGCAATGCTTATGTAACTATGCTTACATAAATACAGTATGGTATTATGCAATCTTACATGTAACTACAGTAAAGTATCAAGCAATCACATGTGTAACAGCTGAGAATATCCCTATATTTTGTGTACACCCTGTAATATGTCATTTTTCGTAAATTTGTGCATGGTTAAGCATACAGGTTCAAAGCTGTTCCGAGTTACTGTAATAGTTGAGTTACAGTAATAGTTGTGTTACTGTAGATCTAAAGAGGAGAGGTTAACTATATGTTGTATGGAGTAACAAAAATCGAGGGGCAAATGGTGTACAAAAGTGAACAGGTAAGGTAAAAACGAAAACTGATTTAGAAAAAAATGGATGTACAATATGCATGTACTGTATAAAAAAAAAAGGTGAAGCAAAACAAAAATCGATCTGGAAAAACTAGACATACACTATGTAGTGTCCAAATGTGAAAGGCAAGGCCGCAAAAATGAAAATCAATCTGGAAAAAAAGTGGACATACAATATGCATGTACTGTACAAAAGTAAGAAAAGGTAGGTAAAAATGAAAATCGATCTGGAAGAACAATGGATGTAAAATGTGCATGTAGTGTACAGAGGTAAAAAAGGTTGCATAAGAAAATGAAAATAGGTTGCACAAAACAGACATGCCAGACAGTATCATTGGAAATTTTGTCCATTGATAGGGATGCATGGATTAGCATACAGGTTGGAACCTGTGTTGGAGTTGAGCTACAGTAATATGGGTGGTACCATAGGGTAGGAAAGAATAAAGGAGCAAAAAACGACAAGGGAAAAAAGATGTGCAGACAAAACGATATTGATCGAAGAATACTGTATATTGCCAGGCAAAAATGCCTGCAAAAGTAATGCATGAAAAACGAAAATCTATTCGAAAGAACGTGTTAAAAAACCCCAGAAAAGGTTATTGATCTGAAAGAGAACATGGGGGAGCAAAGAAGAAGAGCAACTGTACTGGACAAAGGAAAAAAGTCATAATGGATGATCTTTCAAAAATCCTATGTTTTGTTCTCTTTTTATCGCAAAATATGTAGGGCAGAAAAGAATAACAGAACAAAAACGTTATTTATCGAGGAGTGCTGTATGTTGCCTAGAAAAAATGCTAGGAAAGGTAAGGTATGAACAGAAAAAGGTCAGAGAACACAATGTGCTGGACAAAGAAGAATAGGTTCAGAAAAAAAAACGTTATCATTTCAAAAAGCGCATATACTAGTCAGAGGAGAATAACATGTACAAAAATGTTGCCATCTCAAATAGCACACACGTGATGGACAAGGGTGAAAGACGTGCAGAAAATATGTTATTGATTTCATTGGACACTGATTTCTGGCCGTAAACAAAACTTGCTCTTTGGAGATTGGCGAATCTCGAAAAGCCATAAAAAGGTTAAGCAACTGTGCTACACTAGAATCATAATAGTAATACAGAAAGCTTGTATACCTTATCCAATGGGCATCATAAACGAAAAAAGGGGCAAAGTCTAAGTATTCTTAGAACATGTGCAATCTTTTTCTATCAATAATATCCTTTTTTAAACCTACAGTAAGCTGTGTAATTTAAATTTTATAGTAATCATTGTATTAAAATCTCGAAATTTAATAAATTATTAAATTAAAATTAATTTAATAAATAATCTAGCATCTGTCTAAAGTAATTTGGCGTCTGCAAGTGTGTTTGATCTATTTGATCTAAAATGATTGTGCTTATATAACAAGTTTGGTTTGGAGTGTAAAAATTGTAGCAGTTTTTTTTGCTACATAATTCTGGTAACCTCAATATACATGGTGCTCAAAACATCACTCAACAAGACAGAGAATGTGTTAGGTCTAAATTTCCATTAAAAGCTGATACATTGAAATTTTTGTCTGTATTTTCACTCCAAAACAGTTCACCTCATTGAAAAGATGTACAAAGCTAAAAAATATGTTTCATTTTTGGTTGGTCACTTGGAAGCATGTGATAGTAGCATCCTGGTAAACCAGTCTGATATATGTTTTATTTATCGACATTCTTTTATAATTTGCAAATTTTCTATGAGTTTTCGCTCAAACCCCATTTTAAAAACAACGTAACCACTTTTTGTAAAAGTAATGAAAACCACGAAACAAGTAGCCACCACTCGAGGTAAAATACACCTCCTCCAGATAAAAAAAAAAGCAATCTTGCCATGGTCACTATGTGTGTGTGTGTGTGCATGTGTTTTGGTCACAACTGAATGTTAACTTTAAAGTGTCATAATGGAAAAATCACATCGGACAAACAATGGCATATACTTTGCTTTCTATGAATGGTAAACAAACATTAACACTCAAAGTTTGCTAAATTCTACTGTGTACTTTAAATTTTTACCATTATTTGATGTGGAGCGTTGCAAAATTCGAAACTGTATGATAAAATTACACATCTTTTTTTACACTTTCCTTCCTCCAATCGATACATGTTCACTGATGCAGCTGTGTGTAGAAAAAATGATCGAAAATACTGAATGATCAGCTGCTGAACAGCAGTGCATAATCAAAGGCGTGCACTATAATAACAGGCTCCACCAAGTTAGAAAAAAATGTCGTATACTATGCCCTGAAAGTTATAGGGGCGTTAGGCTTATGTATGGTGAAAAAAAATTTTCTTCACCACTTCTTGAAACAGTGCGCAAAAATGGTTAAAAAGACCTACAGTCTACCGAAAGATAAGTCATAATAAGTAAAGAAAAGTAATAAAATCATCAATATGATCACACAACCATTCTAATGAGTGAAATTTTTTTATTTACTTGACAAAGCGTCCACATACCAGCTCGAGCACTAGAACAATCAGTCTAGACAGGCGTTTCTCATTCTTCACGTGCAGTAATTTTGGTGATGCAAATAGTTTTTTTTTAATTTTTCAAAAACTCCAATTATTTTCAAACATGTTACCATTTTGAGTTCAAAACGTAAAAAGAACTATTATTGAATATACGTCTTGACTAAAGATTGATTATTTTCAGCAAACGTGGACGTGCACTAGTTATTGGATTGCATCGAAAATTCTCCTTTCATTCAATCATTCAACACGCAAAGTATATAGGATATTTTTTTCCAATTTGGAAGCCGCACCTACACTACAGCACGCACTAGGTAGCTCGTGCACCATACCCTGGCGGTGCATGTGCATTTTTTTTTTGTTCCGATTATCCTAAGGGAAGAAACTCAGCATTATAGAACTGTATAATAGGCAAAAAAAACTAGAAGGTACAAAACACATATGTGACGTACAGAGAAAAATGCAAGATGTCTCACTTTTTATTTTTCTTTATGATATGACTAAAAATTGGTTGATTATTGCACATTCAGTTGAAGGATAAATAGAAGAATGTAGAAAATGAAGTCGCATGTTGTCAATGAAAAAAAAAATAAAATAAAACTAAATAAATAAAAAAGTAATCTCTGACGAACTTTTCATACTTTCTATTTCGATCAGTTTGTAATGCTTTTTGACATTTACAATTATTTGGTTAGAAGCCTGAAATATAAGAGTAGCTTCCATCTGTCTCTGGCAAAATGGTTTAAAATACAGGTAGCTAGCATCTAAATTACCTCGTAAAACCGGGGAAATAAAAAAGCTTAATTACCCAAGGCACGTGCTTTTTATTTATTGTTTTCCCTGTAGCAACCTACAATACAAATATATCATTTTTATAGCATCCAACATGTATCTATTTCTTCTTTTTTCTTTGTAGACAGCCGACAACACACCATTTCTATTTTACTCCTTTGTTCTTTAAGCTTCATAGTTCTATGATCAAGATCATGTATTTTCAGGAAAAATTTCGTGTCTGTATGCTGTGATTTTTCTGTTTATTTAAAAGCCACAAATAAATATTATTGAGATTAAAATAATTTTGGCAGTATTTGCTCATATGCAGAAATAGTTCTCTTCAAATTTTAGCTGTTTTTATGCTCTCACTTTTTGTTCATAATTCAAGGAAATATTCGGACAGGTATGATGTATTGTAGAAAGTTATGATATC
Organism: Romanomermis culicivorax; assembly: GCA_963922205.1. NCBI lineage: Eukaryota > Metazoa > Nematoda > Enoplea > Mermithida > Mermithidae > Romanomermis > Romanomermis culicivorax. The sequence goes on along the minus strand of CAWUHX010000119.1, from coordinate 399,891 downwards.
AGAAATGGTTCAAGTCGCCCGTTTTTTTTTAATGATGAAACATAAACTAATTCTCTCTCAATTAATCGATGCAAGTAAAATATTGTCTTAAAAATGTTTAGTATTGATCAAATGTTGGCTATAGTCTATTTTTTATAAAATCCTTGTTTAGCAGAATCTGGCAGAAAAATTAGCCCCCGCCGTTGAACTAATTTATGGAAACTTTTGATTGCAGATTTTTTATTTAAAAATAGCTAAAGGTTAGCTGAATAAGCCCACAGGTTTTTGGTAGTGTATGACCTATGATATCTTAAAAATCTGAAATAGAACATGCTTTCAATTCTAATTATATGTAAGCATCTCAAGAAAAATGGACTATATTTTTGTACCCAGGTCTTGACCTCCTGCATTAAGGGGTTGATTTATCAATACACCGTCCATAGAATGTGATCTACGAACATCACATGACCAGAGGGCCCCAGGGATTTTTATTATAGGTAAAATAATAAATTTTATTGATAATTTCATTCCAACTAAACAAAAGGATTGTCTACTTTTATTTAACCAAATTCTGAAATTTATTGATTACCAAACGAACATACATCCAGCGAAATTTCCGACCATTGACAGGAAACTAATAGGATATCAGGTAACATTTTATGTAGGCTCTGTGTATAGAAAGATTTTATCACTTCATAGGTAGCATGCCTAAATTTTTGTTTCCTTCACCAACACATCATTTTTGCCCCTTTCGTGGGTATCATAGAGATTGTCATTCACACCAATGATATTTTTTTTCATGTAATGAATACCACGTAAAGGGCTGACAGAAAAGATGATATGAATTCATAACTATTACTGATCATTATACACCTAATTTGAATATATGCCTTGTTAAAACATAAAGTCATGAGATATTGACCATTGGTATATCAAAATTCATAATTTGAGCTTCATAGAGAGTAAAGACTTTTATAATCTTCAAGGATTTTTATGAACACTACGTATATAATAGAATTAATATAGTCTTTTAGGAGAAAGAAAAATATGACTCCTACAAATGATAGTATAAACTAATACATCCAAAAATTGCTGCAGAGTAGTAGTAGATCGTCAATCCTTAGAAAAACAATACTCGTTGGAAAACCCCACATAGTGGAAAAGATATGTGAAACATCAAGGTCACATAAAAGAGTAGAGATACAGAAACGGAACTCCTGTCCACATCATATCTTGTCGAAATGACTTTTTACAATTCATTCAAAGTAAAATTTTGCATTGATTTTATAGTGATATCGAACAGATATCAGAAGCTGTCATGAAAAAATGATGTTTGGCATCCATTAAATCATAATGGTTCTCACCCCGAAAACTCACTCACTATCTAGTATTCAAGGTGTGCTGATGTTTTTTTCTTTCCTGTGAGTTAGCACTTCAATTTTTTAGCACTGCTGAAATTTTTCCCCTTTTTCTTCAAGTTACTCTCTCTCGGAACCAAACAGTTCTTCAAAATGAAATTCAACGACTTTCTCAAATCATTTTTCCACAATTTTCCAGATTTTTTCTACGATCAAAACAAAATTTCATCAAATTATTTCAAAAATACTTTAACTTTTTAAATTCCGCAAAAAAAAAATTTTTTTCTGGCAACAAATTTGCTCGAATTTTACGTTTCTGTTCATGATTTAGCAAACTCAACTTCAACACTTTGATGTCTTCTTTTTATTGAGAAATAGGTTTTTTTTTTCTACACACTCTTGTCACAAAACTGTAAAATTGCAACATTTTTTATCAAGATGTGAAAGATTTCGTTTACAGGTCGGAAGTGTTTATAGTTGATGCATGCCTACTTTTAAACATATTTTTACATCCCACACTCACGAAAAATTTTCAAATTCGTAATGTACAGTTAAACATATACTATACGTGCAAAGCATTTTCCATAATATTTTTATACTTTAAAGGTTTTCCTCGTTCAGAACAATAAATCTCATTGCATAAAATCGGTGAAAATAGCCAGAAATTCCGCAAAATTCAAGTTCAAAGTACATGCAAAATTAGAAAAATCGAGACATAAGCTTTTAAAATATGCTGATGTTCATTTCATAGGCACAAAAGTATGTGACATTAAAAATGCAACCTTTGTTGTATCTGTTCTATACTTTTCGGGCGTATCACTAGAAATTTTTAGATGTTGACATTCTGAAGTGGTGGAAAATCAATAGCAAAAACTCATTCAAGCAAAATAAGGTTGAGATTTCCTGTTTGACACATATTTTTATTGTATTACAGATTCAAAAAAAAAATATACTTTGAATAATTTTGAAAAACAAGTTGTCAAAAATTAAAATGTATGAAAATTACATTTACAAATGCCAATACGATGCAAGATCCGGTTTATAATTGGATTTATTTTTTAATTATATTATTATTATTAAGATTAATAATTTATAATTATAATTTATAGTTGGAAATGTTTTCTGATTTTAGAGCCTCAAAGACGTTTTTTCGAGGAGGAACTACCGATAAAATCTTCCCAACTGATTAAGGGGCACTACACCTCATAGATGCCAGACCCTAGATTTTTGTATAATTACCATAGTTAGGCTTTAATCATCATAATGCACCTAAAAATTTTAAGATTTTCGTATTCTGAAATACACCAAATGCATCTTTTTGTCATTGGTCACCAGAATTTTTCTCTTCTTCCCATATTTTGCCGTGTTTTCGAGTTGAGAATTTACTCAATGCACAAGAAACAAGAAAAACCTTTATGCCTGTCTACTCTATGTGTTCTCCATTGCAAAATAACATCCAGATACGGGTCGATTGGCTGTTTGTCAACACATTTAGGAGAAAAAAGAAAGAAACCTAAAGGTGCGGTGAGACACATCTTTCGTTTTTGTATGTTATACAACATAAGACCTAGGCCCTTGCATTACTCTTTCCTTGTCTTTCGTCTTCATTCATGGTATTATGGTGGTACTAATCCATCCAGTAAGACAAGACGTGGTCATTATAATATCGATCTGTGCTGAATGTTTTCTTGTAGAAGAAAAAAGAAAAGACCTCTTTTTGGGGTGAGATAAACTGACAACAAAGTGATACATGTCAAAACCCCAAATCTAACAGAGTATAAAAATATTTATCAGTGTAATTATCTGGAAAAAATATTCATAAGGCAAAATCAAACAAAAATATTGAAACCTGAAATACTTTGAAAAATTCTTTTCATTTAGGATCTTTCAACTGGCATAGTGTGTTAAATTTGAAAAATGAGTTTACTAATACTAAGTAATAAGCGAATGCAAATTTGACCTCTTTGGGGCTTTATGTGAAAATGATATAAATATTGTTAATGGATTTTTTACTAAAAGAAGACGATGCGCATTGTCTATATTTTTTATAATTTAATTTTGCACTTCCTACCCGTTGTGATATCATGTCTCATCACTATTAAGAACAAACATATGCTCATGCTCAAATTTGAAAATTTTTTTTTGCAAACTTCACATGTGTGTCGTGTGATATGGTAGAAGCTTGTTCAAATATTTCTACCGAGAATTGTTTATGCTTGATTGATGCACATAAACTACTGTTTAGCACATCAAAATGACAGATGGATTTGATCAATGAACACTGCTTTAGTGGCAGTAGGAATGCAGAACAAAGTTTCAATAGTTACCAAACACTAGGCAGTGTTGCTACAAAAAGTTTTGCATGATGAAAAAAGAATAATTGAGTCACAGAAAGTTAGCTATCAACAAGTACTTATACATAAATTTCTTATAGCATAAATGAAACAGTTTTCGGTGGCACTAGGCTTAGGATCCACATTAAAAAAAAATTTTTTTTCCATCATCATCAATTAATAAAGTATAATTCAATAGTATATAGACGATTTGAATTTGATTGATGTTTATTTAAGTTTGCATTCTATTGATTTTTTCATTACTGCTCAACATTGAATCAGCCTGGCAAATAATATAAGAAGCACCAGAGTGGCACAGAATGAGGCATAATTTTTAATGCGTGCTGTCCATTATATGATGTCATCATAAAGCAAAAAAAATCAGTTTTGAGCACTGTGTCACATATAAAATGAAATGGACTGGTGAAACGCGTAAATCTCCTCTTGTTATGTTGATGGTTTGAAAAATTTATACTCCAGTTTGTCAAATGACACATTAAATGCAAATGACAAAAGATAAGTAATTGAAAGTTAGTGATGTTAGTTGAGGAAGCATTTGTTGATTGCATATATCACCACTACAAGGATCAGTTGATCTTTCAGAACACCTGTTGAAAAATATTATAGACTTTATATTCATGGTCCAGCTATTACTCCCCAATTCTCAACTTATTGCTTTAGTTATCAAGATCACGCCTGTGTAGTAAGTAAAGGTATCAAATTATCAATTTCCATTATGTTGTGTAAAAGGATTCACAACACACTAGTTGAAGTTCATCCATGAACTCTTCAACTTTTGTGTCATAATGTATTATAGAAGTAACATTATAGTTTATGAATGGTACTAAAATGTAACATGTTTAGATATTATATTCATGTTTTCATGCCAATCTTAATGCCTTTGAACAAAATTCAGAAATGCAAAATTTTTGTTGTTTTTATTCCATCATAATGTAAAAACAAAGTATACATGATTTAAAAATGATGAGTATAAAACATGCAAGTATTGACAAAAAAAAATATGAAAACTGTGTTTCAAAATTTAAAATTGATTATCATAAAGTTCATATTTGATATTCACCAACGTGGGGATTCACAATTACTGTGAAGCTTATTGTTCCCTTGTCTCTAGTAAAGTCATCTACTCGAATCTTTGTCAAGGCTTTTCGAATTTCAAACGCCATTTGTTCTTTTATGGTATACCCATTGAAGCGTAATACTGTGGAAAGGGGTGCACCAACACGTGGATGTAAAAATTCTGCACCAATAATCGAGTCAGCTGGAATTTTTTTTTTGAGAAACTGGTCAATTATGTGTCCAATAATTTCACGAATCTTTTGTTTTGGCTCAACTACATCATTAAAATTTATAAAGCGAATTCCATAATGTTTCCAATATGTTCGAAATTTCTTTGAATGAACAATTTTTGGCTCATCCAGCTCATAGTATTGATCAATTGAATCATCATTAACATGGTTATCTTCTTGATGGTCATCACAGCATTTCATTTTTCCATTCAAATACTGATCCATTTTTGAAAGAAGAGAGAGAGTTATAAAATACAACCGTTCAACAGTAACAAAAATTTGGACAATGAAAAGAAGAACCAGATGTAGACATATCCAGAAAGAAAAGATTGTGCAATGAGTTGGAAAAACAGATTCAAAATTTTGGCTTACCTCCAACATTGTGTAATAACTTTATTTTACTGAATGACCATTTTCTGCATTCTTTATATGTAAATCAATAAGTGATATAGTACATTCTTTCTTTATTCAAAGGTTCACAATCTTTAACGTTTTGATACATTTTTACATAAATAATTCGGGCTGTATATAATCATTGTTTATCTTATTTAGGATGGATGTGCTATATAGTGATGATATGATAGCTATTACTTTTGATAGAATATGCTTTTAAAAGCATTGATAAGGTCTGATAAGCATTTTCAAAAACTTTTCAAATCAGATGGAATGAAAAATAAAATTATCAACAAACACCACAAGAGCGAATTTTACAACAAAACTGTATTGTTTCAATTTTTGCACCTTGATGAGTCTATAAGAAGATTGCCATGTAGAAAATTTGAGCAAACTTTGTAGATGCATCAAATGAAGTTGTTAAATGATGATTCTGATAAACCATTATATTGTTTATGAGTATAATTTTTTTTCAATACATGAGATGACATCAAGATTTCTTATATTTGTTAGGTCATATACAATCACTTTAATCAACTGATACACAAATCAACAAAATGAAAGTGTTCATTATGACAGCAGAGTATTGAGTGCAACATGCAAATTATAGAAATGATGCACAGTATAACTGATTTTTTTTTTGTATACATTAATGGAAGTAATGGTTACTGATGTGTATTTGAAGAAAGATAAATGAACAAAGTTTGTGTTTCTGATAAAACCATGAACTTTATACAAATTTTAGTGCTCACATAGAGCAAAAGTAAATGAATTAGCAAGCCATGTCTATAACATGAACACATTTTGTAAGTAACTCCCCCCAGCTACAAGCTCCTTATAAACGATTTTGTCCCACTTTTCTTTTCTACTCAATTTTCATTCATGCTTATACAACATGTGAACATGAATCCCATTCTCAATATGCACCAGACCTGAGTCAATCCTTCTAGAACATTCTAGCATTTTGCTATTGCGCAATAAAGTTGATTATAGAGTCTTTGCAATATTTTTTTCAGTCTTATGCTTTTCTTACTTGCTATACAGTCATTTTGTGCAGTTACTCCTTAGTAATTTATAGCTTATACAAATTATACATTTTTTATTATTCAGCATACAAATACTATCACTTCAAACAGTAATCAAAGTTTTATTTGAAAAAATCTGAGTTCAGATTAATTCATGTTTTAGTTCATACAACAATGAATCCAATCGATGAAGATATTAGCTTTGATGAAGAAGGACATATCGAAATGGTTTATGAACACAGTAACTCTGATGAACAACATTCAATGGTTAATGAAAACATCAGGTCAAATGAAAGTTATAATTCCAATATTGAAAATGAAACAGACAATTACGAGGAGCCAGAGAATGAAAACATTCAAGAAGGTGCTGGAGAGGAAGAGGATCAAGACCCTGATCAATTTTTCGAACTATCGGAACCCAATGTTGTCAATGTTCGTCGATTTAATACAGAAGGACGTAATTACTCCTTACAGTTCAGAAATTTGGACCAGCTAAATAATTTGAACAACCAAATGGTGCCTATATTCCAGCGAATTATTGACTGTGTATCAAATGGTGTGGATGAGAATGCTTTAATGGGGTTTTCATTTGGTCATCCAGACCTTAAGAGCGGACAAATCTTGATACCATTTCGACCCAAGCATGCTTTGACTGGCGATTTGGTGCTGAACACCATCAATGCTGTTCTGCAGTCCAATGAGCAGATCCAAATTGATAATCGTGAGGCATCTATTCGTCTGGTTACTGTAACGCCACCTAAAGGATCAGGTATATTTGTTTATATTCCCCAATTTTTGTTTCTGCAATCTTGTAAAACTTTTAAGGTCTTCACAATACACATCAGTACATGATGCATAATGACTTCCTAGAGAAAAAACAGTGCATTATTCAAATCAACAACACTGATGATTTATGCTTTGCTCGAGCTCTAGCTGTTGCTAGAGCATATGTCCATAAAGATGATTCAAACCCCTTGCACAAATGGGAAAATATTCGAAAGTCAGACAAGAGACATGTATTGCAAACAAGGGTCGCCAAAGAATTGATGATCCAAGCAGGGTTAACTAACCATCAAGGGCCATGTGGGTTCAATGAGTGGCCAAAATTTCAGGCCATTATGCCAGGCTACCAAATCAAAGTGTTCAGTAAAGAGCGATATAAAGATTTGTTATATAAAGGCAAGTTTTTCATATTTTGCATCATAGTATAATGTATACTTTTTATTTTAAGGTCCTCCTGCAGCCTACATCTTGAATATTTACCACCACAACAATCACTACTCAGTCATTACAAAAATGCCAGGTTTTTTTGACCGCAGCTACTTTTGTCCACATTGCGACATAGCATACAGCAATAAAGGGAACCATCGCTGCAAGAGCATATGCCCTCTATGTTATAACAGCCCACCTTGCTCTCAGTTTTATGGCCGAAAATGCAAGGAATGTAATCGATATTTCAAGAGTGATGATTGCTTCAATCGCCATAAGAAACCTTTCATACCAAAAGGCGAAAACAACTCGAAGCGTCAAAAAACAGGGACATCTATTTGCGATCGCATTAAATCATGTGACAAGTGTGACACCTTGTATCAGCGAGCTCATTTGAAAGAGCACAAGTGTGGCTACTTTGAATGCAAAGTGTGCAAAAAAGAGGTTTTGAAAAAAGGTATGTAATTAATTTTTAAATAGTGGATAAAAATCAAAATTTCAAAGAAGGACAATTTTATTTTCAGACCATCAGTGTTACATGCAGCCAGAAGTGAATGAGGAAAATGAAATGGAGGTCACAAATGATGATGTCTCAGAAGCTGAATCATCTGTTGATAAAGTGGAACTACCAACTCGCTTTGTTTTTTACGATTTTGAGACAACACAGGAAAAAATTTTGCGACAAACAGATCAAGGTGATATTGTCGAGCATGAGCCAAACTTGTGTGTTTCACATACAGTTTGCGACCAATGCTATCATAGTAACATTAATCACTGCAACTTTTGTGGTGATCGTGAACAAATTTTCAAAGGCTCCAATTGTTTGGATGATTTTTGTGCATACCTTTTTGGTAAAGGTATGAGAAATATTACAGCCATTGCCCACAACTCTCGAGGCTTTGATGGTCAATTCATCATGCAATTCTTGTACCGTAAAGGCCATCACAAAGTTGACATTGTCAATAAAGGTAAAAGCTAAGATCCTTTGTTTATAATTTCAACTTAGAAACATATCCTTTCAGGATTGGAATTGATGTGTATCAAAATTGGATCAATAAAGTTTATTGATTCTTTGAACTTCCTTCCAATGCCTTTGGCGTCTTTACCGAAAACCTTTGGAGTCAATGAATTATGCAAGGGATATTTCCCACATTTCTTCAATAGGAAAGAAAATTATGGATATATTGGACCCTATCCTTCGCCAGACATGTACGGTTACAATGCTATGAAACCTAATGCTCGTGCCACCTTTTTGGAATGGTATAATAGAAAGATTGAAGCTGTAAGCTCATAAAAAAGTATAAAACTTTTGCATTTAGAATTGAGTCATTGTTTAGGGGTGTCAATTTAATTTTGACAAAGAGCTACTCGATTACTGTCGTAGTGATGTGCAAGTTTTACGACAATGTTGCATGAAATTTCGGGATATTTTTATGGAAGAAACTAATGTTGACCCATTTGAAAAATCAATAACCATTGCTAGTGCCTGCAACTTGGTTTTCCGTCGTCTTTTCCTCAAGCCAGATACCATTGGCATCATACCATACAAGGGTTATGGAAAAAGCGAGAGACAATCAATAATTGCCCTCAAGTGGTTGAAATGGTACTCGCATAGCCATGACAATCTATACATCCGCCATAAACTCAATGGTGGTGAGGTCCAAATTGGTCAATACAAGGTTGATGGAGTTTCAGGTATGATGCTTAATCATAAATATTTTAAAATACATATGGTAATGTTATAGGCAAAACAATATACGAATTTAATGGGTGTTACTGGCATGGGTGTCCTAAATGCATGACCCATAGGTCTCGAGTGACTGCTGATGGGTTCACAAAAGCCTCAGATGCCTATGAGCGCACTTTCAAACGAAAAATGGAGCTCGAAGATCAGGGTTATACTGTTGTTGAAATGTGGGAGTGTGATTTACTTAAACAATTGCACAGCAATCCAGAAATGAAAGATTTTTTTGACACGATCAACTTGATTGAACCAATCAACCCACGAGATGGTAAATAATTTGGGTATCATTTTTATGAAACTTGCAATTTGTTTTTTTTTTGTTTCCAGCTTTCTTTGGTGGTCGTACTAATGCCGTAAAATTGTATCACAAGGTCAAACCAAATGAAAAAATCAATTATGTTGATGTGTGCAGCTTATACCCCTTCATCAACAAGTATGGGAAATATCCCACTGGCCATCCAAAAATTTTGACTGAAGGTTTTGAAGAAGTTAGTTTAACTTCTCAACCTTATGAAGGATTGATCAAAATGTACAGTTTTACCACCTCGCAAACTTTTACACCCTGTTTTACCTTATCGGCATGGTGGTAAATTGCTTTTTCCTTTGTGCAAAACTTGTACACTTGACTTGCAAAAGACCACATGCAAGCATAATGAAGAAGACCGTGCATTAGATGGTACATGGGTTACTATAGAATTATACAAAGCCTTAGAGAAAGGATATAAGGTATATTGTTACTGTGATGATTCACCTTTTGTATGTATGTGTTTTTATTTCTGTTTTAGATCCTCAAAATTTTTGAAGTTTGGCATTACGATAATGTTGAACAATATCATCCAACTAGAAACCGTGATGGTGGGCTGTTCACTCAATATGTCAACACTTTCATGAAAATGAAACTGGTAAGTTTTATGTTATGTAAATTTGACCAAATTTGATTGTAATTTTTATAGGAGAGTGAAGGTTACCCCACCAGAATTGAGACGATTGAGCAAAAACGTGAATACGAAATGGAGGTCTACAACCGGGAGAATATTTCATTGGATCCTTCAAAAATTGAAAAAAATCCAGGCAAAAGGGCTTTAGCTAAATTAATGCTAAATTCGTTTTGGGGGAAGGTAGTTTTGCACACTTTTTTTTTTGTACTAATTTTACATGTTCTCTATTTTCCAGTTTGGGCAACGAAACAACATGGATAAGACTGTTATTCTAAACAACCCTAAAGAATTTTTTGAGCTGGCTATTGAACCATCCAATATTGTCAAAGCAATAAATATGATAAATGATTTGATGATATCATTGACCTACTACCAGCATGACGATTTTGCTGAAGTCATGGGGAATACTAACGCCGTTATTGCAGCTTATACGACAGCTCAGGCTCGACTGAAGTTATATTCTTATATTGATCGATTAAAAAGCCGAGTATTGTATTTTGATACGGACAGTATTATTTACTTGTCAACAATTGACAAGCAACAATATCAAGTACCGACAGGTTGGTGTCTAGGTGAAATGACCGATGAATTACGTGAATATGGTCCTGGATCTTACATTACGGAATTCGTCAGTGGAGGTCCTAAGAATTATGCTTACAAAGTGTACAGTCCATCTACTGATCAATACCATCATGTCATCAAGGTTCGGGGGATAACTCTGTCATCAGATGCAATGAGAAAAGTGAATTTTGATTCACTACGTCGACTTGTTTTTGCTTTTGTAAAAAATAATGGACAAGAAGAAATTGATGTGCATAGCCTACGAATTGAGCGCCAGCAAGATCGTAAAGTTGTCACCAGAGAAACATTGAAAACATTTCGTGTAGTATATGACAAACGTATTTTGAAACACAATTTTTGTACATTTCCTTATGGATGGACATCATAGAATGTTTTTTTTTTTAATATAATTTGTGCATGTATAATTTTTTCATAAATAAATTCAAAATATAGAACTTATTTGTCCACTGCATATTCTCTACTGATCAATTTTTGTTTTTCATACATTACCTTCTGAGGTTTAATTCCTCTTCTAGGCAACTTAGAGTAGTCTTCAGTCATGGGTTAGATAAGATTATTTTGTAATAAAAACAAACCAGCACATTGGATTTTTTTTGATAAGTCATTCAGTAGTGATTTTCTATTGTCAAGTACAGGTGCTCTTTTTCCCTGTTGGCTACTTGTCCTGTTTTTAAATAAATAACGTTTTTTTTCTGCAGGTCTTCTCTTTTTGTTCACAAAGAGTGCTCTTTTTCCTATGTCCATTAGATGCTCTCTTTCAAATCTATAATCTTTTCTACATGTCGTTTCTCTATGTCCATTAAGTGTGCTCCTTTCCTTTGCTCACCTTTTCTTCTTGTTTGATTTTGGTTTTTTTCACCTTACCTTTTTTCACCATTGTACAGTATATACACTCTGTGAGTCCACTTTTTTCCTATCAATTTTGGTTTTTATGCAATCTACAGTACTCCTCAAAACGTTATTGCCTCTGTCTACTACATGCACATTGTAGAGCTTTAGGGATTCAACCTCCTTTTTTGATTGTTTTTGAAAACCACCAACCTACAAAATCAAGCATTTTTTCTGTATAAAGCACTACCTATTGCCAGCTGTGCCATTTTCTCTGCATTTTACTTATCCCTGTAAGTCTCGAGGTCAATATTTTTTCTGTGACCTTTCTTTTTGCAGGCACAATTTTCTTTAAGCACAGTATGCATGCTCTCTTTCCTTAGTCCATCATATGCTCTCTTTAGACAAATAATTTTTTCTACACATTTTTGCCTTTTGTATGCTATATACACTCTGTATGTGCACTTTTCTTTCAGATCAATTTTTGTTAGTATGCAGCCCACAGTAACAATAAAAACGTCTTGCCTCTGTAAACTACATGTATATTGCATGTCCACTTTTTTACAGATTGATTTTTCTTTTTCACCTTAATCTTTTTACCTTTGTACACTTTATGCACTCTGTACCTCCACTGTTTCCAGATCAATTTTGGTTTTTATGGAATTTACAGTACTCCTCAGAACGTTTTTTGCCTCTGTCCACTACACACACAGTGTAGAGCTTTAGTGGTTCACCCTCTTCTATGATTGTTTTGGAAAACTGCCAACCTGGAAAATCAAAAAGTTTTCTGCATAAATTGCTATCTATTACCAGATGTGTGTCTATCTATGTATTTTACCTGTCCCTGTCTATCTGGAGGTCAATTTTCTTCTGTAGACCTTTCTTTTTGCAGACAGAAGTTTCTTTAAGTACAGTATGCATGCTCTCTTTCCTTAGTCCAATTACATGCTCTCTTTAGGTGGATAATGTTTTTCTACACATTTTTTTCCTTCTGTATGCTACATGCACAATGTATTGACCAGTTTTTCCTCCAGATCGATTTTCATTTTTACCTACCTTTTCTTACTTTTGTACAGTACATGCATATTGTATGTCCACTTTTTTTCCAGATTGATTTTCATTTTTGCGGCCTTGCCTTTTTTACCTCTGTACACTTCATGCACACTGTATGTCCGTTTTTTTCTTCCTGATCGATTTTTGTTTGTATGCAACCCACAGTAAACTATAGAAACGTTTTGCCTCTGTCCACTACATGCATATTGTATGTCCATTCTTTCTTCCAGGTCGATTTTCGTTTTTTTTTTTGCCTTACCTTTCACAATTTGGATACCTTTTGCAGGCATTTTTTGCCTGGCAATATACAGTATTCTTCGATCAATATCGTTTTGTCTGCACATCTTTTTTCCCTTGTCGTTTTTTGCTCCTTTATTCTTTCCTACCCTATGGTACCACCCATATTACTGTAGCTCAACTCCAACACAGGTTCCAACCTGTATGCTAATCCATGCATCCCTATCAATGGACAAAATTTCCAATGATACTGTCTGGCATGTCCTGTTTTGTGCAACCTATTTTCATTTTCTTATGCAATCTTTTTTACCTCTGTACACTACATGCACATTTTACATCCATTGTTCTTCCAGATCGATTTTCATTTTTACCTACCTTTTCTTACTTTTGTACAGTACATGCATATTGTATGTCCACTTTTTTTTTCCAGATTGATTTTCATTTTTGCGGCCTTGCCTTT
>CAWUHX010000119.1:0-386345 GCA_963922205.1 Romanomermis culicivorax | reverse complement strand
GCTTTCTATGAATGGTAAACAAACATTAACACTCAAAGTTTGCTAAATTCTACTGTGTACTTTAAATTTTTACCATTATTTGATGTGGAGCGTTGCAAAATTCGAAACTGTATGATAAAATTACACATCTTTTTTTACACTTTCCTTCCTCCAATCGATACATGTTCACTGATGCAGCTGTGTGTAGAAAAAATGATCGAAAATACTGAATGATCAGCTGCTGAACAGCAGTGCATAATCAAAGGCGTGCACTATAATAACAGGCTCCACCAAGTAGAAAAAAATGTCGTATACTATGCCCTGAAAGTTATAGGGGCGTTAGGCTTATGTATGGTGAAAAAAAATTTTCTTCACCACTTCTTGAAACAGTGCGCAAAAATGGTTAAAAAGACCTACAGTCTACCGAAAGATAAGTCATAATAAGTAAAGAAAAGTAATAAAATCATCAATATGATCACACAACCATTCTAATGAGTGAAATTTTTTTATTTACTTGACAAAGCGTCCACATACCAGCTCGAGCACTAGAACAATCAGTCTAGACAGGCGTTTCTCATTCTTCACGTGCAGTAATTTTGGTGATGCAAATAGTTTTTTTTTAATTTTTCAAAAACTCCAATTATTTTCAAACATGTTACCATTTTGAGTTCAAAACGTAAAAAGAACTATTATTGAATATACGTCTTGACTAAAGATTGATTATTTTCAGCAAACGTGGACGTGCACTAGTTATTGGATTGCATCGAAAATTCTCCTTTCATTCAATCATTCAACACGCAAAGTATATAGGATATTTTTTTCCAATTTGGAAGCCGCACCTACACTACAGCACGCACTAGGTAGCTCGTGCACCATACCCTGGCGGTGCATGTGCATTTTTTTTTTGTTCCGATTATCCTAAGGGAAGAAACTCAGCATTATAGAACTGTATAATAGGCAAAAAAAACTAGAAGGTACAAAACACATATGTGACGTACAGAGAAAAATGCAAGATGTCTCACTTTTTATTTTTCTTTATGATATGACTAAAAATTGGTTGATTATTGCACATTCAGTTGAAGGATAAATAGAAGAATGTAGAAAATGAAGTCGCATGTTGTCAATGAAAAAAAAAATAAAATAAAACTAAATAAATAAAAAAGTAATCTCTGACGAACTTTTCATACTTTCTATTTCGATCAGTTTGTAATGCTTTTTGACATTTACAATTATTTGGTTAGAAGCCTGAAATATAAGAGTAGCTTCCATCTGTCTCTGGCAAAATGGTTTAAAATACAGGTAGCTAGCATCTAAATTACCTCGTAAAACCGGGGAAATAAAAAAGCTTAATTACCCAAGGCACGTGCTTTTTATTTATTGTTTTCCCTGTAGCAACCTACAATACAAATATATCATTTTTATAGCATCCAACATGTATCTATTTCTTCTTTTTTCTTTGTAGACAGCCGACAACACACCATTTCTATTTTACTCCTTTGTTCTTTAAGCTTCATAGTTCTATGATCAAGATCATGTATTTTCAGGAAAAATTTCGTGTCTGTATGCTGTGATTTTTCTGTTTATTTAAAAGCCACAAATAAATATTATTGAGATTAAAATAATTTTGGCAGTATTTGCTCATATGCAGAAATAGTTCTCTTCAAATTTTAGCTGTTTTTATGCTCTCACTTTTTGTTCATAATTCAAGGAAATATTCGGACAGGTATGATGTATTGTAGAAAGTTATGATATCAGAAATGGTTCAAGTCGCCCGTTTTTTTTTAATGATGAAACATAAACTAATTCTCTCTCAATTAATCGATGCAAGTAAAATATTGTCTTAAAAATGTTTAGTATTGATCAAATGTTGGCTATAGTCTATTTTTTATAAAATCCTTGTTTAGCAGAATCTGGCAGAAAAATTAGCCCCCGCCGTTGAACTAATTTATGGAAACTTTTGATTGCAGATTTTTTATTTAAAAATAGCTAAAGGTTAGCTGAATAAGCCCACAGGTTTTTGGTAGTGTATGACCTATGATATCTTAAAAATCTGAAATAGAACATGCTTTCAATTCTAATTATATGTAAGCATCTCAAGAAAAATGGACTATATTTTTGTACCCAGGTCTTGACCTCCTGCATTAAGGGGTTGATTTATCAATACACCGTCCATAGAATGTGATCTACGAACATCACATGACCAGAGGGCCCCAGGGATTTTTATTATAGGTAAAATAATAAATTTTATTGATAATTTCATTCCAACTAAACAAAAGGATTGTCTACTTTTATTTAACCAAATTCTGAAATTTATTGATTACCAAACGAACATACATCCAGCGAAATTTCCGACCATTGACAGGAAACTAATAGGATATCAGGTAACATTTTATGTAGGCTCTGTGTATAGAAAGATTTTATCACTTCATAGGTAGCATGCCTAAATTTTTGTTTCCTTCACCAACACATCATTTTTGCCCCTTTCGTGGGTATCATAGAGATTGTCATTCACACCAATGATATTTTTTTTCATGTAATGAATACCACGTAAAGGGCTGACAGAAAAGATGATATGAATTCATAACTATTACTGATCATTATACACCTAATTTGAATATATGCCTTGTTAAAACATAAAGTCATGAGATATTGACCATTGGTATATCAAAATTCATAATTTGAGCTTCATAGAGAGTAAAGACTTTTATAATCTTCAAGGATTTTTATGAACACTACGTATATAATAGAATTAATATAGTCTTTTAGGAGAAAGAAAAATATGACTCCTACAAATGATAGTATAAACTAATACATCCAAAAATTGCTGCAGAGTAGTAGTAGATCGTCAATCCTTAGAAAAACAATACTCGTTGGAAAACCCCACATAGTGGAAAAGATATGTGAAACATCAAGGTCACATAAAAGAGTAGAGATACAGAAACGGAACTCCTGTCCACATCATATCTTGTCGAAATGACTTTTTACAATTCATTCAAAGTAAAATTTTGCATTGATTTTATAGTGATATCGAACAGATATCAGAAGCTGTCATGAAAAAATGATGTTTGGCATCCATTAAATCATAATGGTTCTCACCCCGAAAACTCACTCACTATCTAGTATTCAAGGTGTGCTGATGTTTTTTTCTTTCCTGTGAGTTAGCACTTCAATTTTTTAGCACTGCTGAAATTTTTCCCCTTTTTCTTCAAGTTACTCTCTCTCGGAACCAAACAGTTCTTCAAAATGAAATTCAACGACTTTCTCAAATCATTTTTCCACAATTTTCCAGATTTTTTCTACGATCAAAACAAAATTTCATCAAATTATTTCAAAAATACTTTAACTTTTTAAATTCCGCAAAAAAAAAATTTTTTTCTGGCAACAAATTTGCTCGAATTTTACGTTTCTGTTCATGATTTAGCAAACTCAACTTCAACACTTTGATGTCTTCTTTTTATTGAGAAATAGGTTTTTTTTTCTACACACTCTTGTCACAAAACTGTAAAATTGCAACATTTTTTACCAAGATGTGAAAGATTTCGTTTACAGGTCGGAAGTGTTTATAGTTGATGCATGCCTACTTTTAAACATATTTTTACATCCCACACTCACGAAAAATTTTCAAATTCGTAATGTACAGTTAAACATATACTATACGTGCAAAGCATTTTCCATAATATTTTTATACTTTAAAGGTTTTCCTCGTTCAGAACAATAAATCTCATTGCATAAAATCGGTGAAAATAGCCAGAAATTCCGCAAAATTCAAGTTCAAAGTACATGCAAAATTAGAAAAATCGAGACATAAGCTTTTAAAATATGCTGATGTTCATTTCATAGGCACAAAAGTATGTGACATTAAAAATGCAACCTTTGTTGTATCTGTTCTATACTTTTCGGGCGTATCACTAGAAATTTTTAGATGTTGACATTCTGAAGTGGTGGAAAATCAATAGCAAAAACTCATTCAAGCAAAATAAGGTTGAGATTTCCTGTTTGACACATATTTTTATTGTATTACAGATTCAAAAAAAAATATACTTTGAATAATTTTGAAAAACAAGTTGTCAAAAATTAAAATGTATGAAAATTACATTTACAAATGCCAATACGATGCAAGATCCGGTTTATAATTGGATTTATTTTTTAATTATATTATTATTATTAAGATTAATAATTTATAATTATAATTTATAGTTGGAAATGTTTTCTGATTTTAGAGCCTCAAAGACGTTTTTTCGAGGAGGAACTACCGATAAAATCTTCCCAACTGATTAAGGGGCACTACACCTCATAGATGCCAGACCCTAGATTTTTGTATAATTACCATAGTTAGGCTTTAATCATCATAATGCACCTAAAAATTTTAAGATTTTCGTATTCTGAAATACACCAAATGCATCTTTTTGTCATTGGTCACCAGAATTTTTCTCTTCTTCCCATATTTTGCCGTGTTTTCGAGTTGAGAATTTACTCAATGCACAAGAAACAAGAAAAACCTTTATGCCTGTCTACTCTATGTGTTCTCCATTGCAAAATAACATCCAGATACGGGTCGATTGGCTGTTTGTCAACACATTTAGGAGAAAAAAGAAAGAAACCTAAAGGTGCGGTGAGACACATCTTTCGTTTTTGTATGTTATACAACATAAGACCTAGGCCCTTGCATTACTCTTTCCTTGTCTTTCGTCTTCATTCATGGTATTATGGTGGTACTAATCCATCCAGTAAGACAAGACGTGGTCATTATAATATCGATCTGTGCTGAATGTTTTCTTGTAGAAGAAAAAAGAAAAGACCTCTTTTTGGGGTGAGATAAACTGACAACAAAGTGATACATGTCAAAACCCCAAATCTAACAGAGTATAAAAATATTTATCAGTGTAATTATCTGGAAAAAATATTCATAAGGCAAAATCAAACAAAAATATTGAAACCTGAAATACTTTGAAAAATTCTTTTCATTTAGGATCTTTCAACTGGCATAGTGTGTTAAATTTGAAAAATGAGTTTACTAATACTAAGTAATAAGCGAATGCAAATTTGACCTCTTTGGGGCTTTATGTGAAAATGATATAAATATTGTTAATGGATTTTTTACTAAAAGAAGACGATGCGCATTGTCTATATTTTTTATAATTTAATTTTGCACTTCCTACCCGTTGTGATATCATGTCTCATCACTATTAAGAACAAACATATGCTCATGCTCAAATTTGAAAATTTTTTTTTGCAAACTTCACATGTGTGTCGTGTGATATGGTAGAAGCTTGTTCAAATATTTCTACCGAGAATTGTTTATGCTTGATTGATGCACATAAACTACTGTTTAGCACATCAAAATGACAGATGGATTTGATCAATGAACACTGCTTTAGTGGCAGTAGGAATGCAGAACAAAGTTTCAATAGTTACCAAACACTAGGCAGTGTTGCTACAAAAAGTTTTGCATGATGAAAAAAGAATAATTGAGTCACAGAAAGTTAGCTATCAACAAGTACTTATACATAAATTTCTTATAGCATAAATGAAACAGTTTTCGGTGGCACTAGGCTTAGGATCCACATTAAAAAAATTTTTTCCATCATCATCAATTAATAAAGTATAATTCAATAGTATATAGACGATTTGAATTTGATTGATGTTTATTTAAGTTTGCATTCTATTGATTTTTTCATTACTGCTCAACATTGAATCAGCCTGGCAAATAATATAAGAAGCACCAGAGTGGCACAGAATGAGGCATAATTTTTAATGCGTGCTGTCCATTATATGATGTCATCATAAAGCAAAAAAAATCAGTTTTGAGCACTGTGTCACATATAAAATGAAATGGACTGGTGAAACGCGTAAATCTCCTCTTGTTATGTTGATGGTTTGAAAAATTTATACTCCAGTTTGTCAAATGACACATTAAATGCAAATGACAAAAGATAAGTAATTGAAAGTTAGTGATGTTAGTTGAGGAAGCATTTGTTGATTGCATATATCACCACTACAAGGATCAGTTGATCTTTCAGAACACCTGTTGAAAAATATTATAGACTTTATATTCATGGTCCAGCTATTACTCCCCAATTCTCAACTTATTGCTTTAGTTATCAAGATCACGCCTGTGTAGTAAGTAAAGGTATCAAATTATCAATTTCCATTATGTTGTGTAAAAGGATTCACAACACACTAGTTGAAGTTCATCCATGAACTCTTCAACTTTTGTGTCATAATGTATTATAGAAGTAACATTATAGTTTATGAATGGTACTAAAATGTAACATGTTTAGATATTATATTCATGTTTTCATGCCAATCTTAATGCCTTTGAACAAAATTCAGAAATGCAAAATTTTTGTTGTTTTTATTCCATCATAATGTAAAAACAAAGTATACATGATTTAAAAATGATGAGTATAAAACATGCAAGTATTGACAAAAAAAAAAAATATGAAAACTGTGTTTCAAAATTTAAAATTGATTATCATAAAGTTCATATTTGATATTCACCAACGTGGGGATTCACAATTACTGTGAAGCTTATTGTTCCCTTGTCTCTAGTAAAGTCATCTACTCGAATCTTTGTCAAGGCTTTTCGAATTTCAAACGCCATTTGTTCTTTTATGGTATACCCATTGAAGCGTAATACTGTGGAAAGGGGTGCACCAACACGTGGATGTAAAAATTCTGCACCAATAATCGAGTCAGCTGGAATTTTTTTTTTGAGAAACTGGTCAATTATGTGTCCAATAATTTCACGAATCTTTTGTTTTGGCTCAACTACATCATTAAAATTTATAAAGCGAATTCCATAATGTTTCCAATATGTTCGAAATTTCTTTGAATGAACAATTTTTGGCTCATTCAGCTCATAGTATTGATCAATTGAATCATCATTAACATGGTTATCTTCTTGATGGTCATCACAGCATTTCATTTTTCCATTCAAATACTGATCCATTTTTGAAAGAAGAGAGAGAGTTATAAAATACAACCGTTCAACAGTAACAAAAATTTGGACAATGAAAAGAAGAACCAGATGTAGACATATCCAGAAAGAAAAGATTGTGCAATGAGTTGGAAAAACAGATTCAAAATTTTGGCTTACCTCCAACATTGTGTAATAACTTTATTTTACTGAATGACCATTTTCTGCATTCTTTATATGTAAATCAATAAGTGATATAGTACATTCTTTCTTTATTCAAAGGTTCACAATCTTTAACGTTTTGATACATTTTTACATAAATAATTCGGGCTGTATATAATCATTGTTTATCTTATTTAGGATGGATGTGCTATATAGTGATGATATGATAGCTATTACTTTTGATAGAATATGCTTTTAAAAGCATTGATAAGGTCTGATAAGCATTTTCAAAAACTTTTCAAATCAGATGGAATGAAAAATAAAATTATCAACAAACACCACAAGAGCGAATTTTACAACAAAACTGTATTGTTTCAATTTTTGCACCTTGATGAGTCTATAAGAAGATTGCCATGTAGAAAATTTGAGCAAACTTTGTAGATGCATCAAATGAAGTTGTTAAATGATGATTCTGATAAACCATTATATTGTTTATGAGTATAATTTTTTTTCAATACATGAGATGACATCAAGATTTCTTATATTTGTTAGGTCATATACAATCACTTTAATCAACTGATACACAAATCAACAAAATGAAAGTGTTCATTATGACAGCAGAGTATTGAGTGCAACATGCAAATTATAGAAATGATGCACAGTATAACTGATTTTTTTTTGTATACATTAATGGAAGTAATGGTTACTGATGTGTATTTGAAGAAAGATAAATGAACAAAGTTTGTGTTTCTGATAAAACCATGAACTTTATACAAATTTTAGTGCTCACATAGAGCAAAAGTAAATGAATTAGCAAGCCATGTCTATAACATGAACACATTTTGTAAGTAACTCCCCCCAGCTACAAGCTCCTTATAAACGATTTTGTCCCACTTTTCTTTTCTACTCAATTTTCATTCATGCTTATACAACATGTGAACATGAATCCCATTCTCAATATGCACCAGACCTGAGTCAATCCTTCTAGAACATTCTAGCATTTTGCTATTGCGCAATAAAGTTGATTATAGAGTCTTTGCAATATTTTTTTCAGTCTTATGCTTTTCTTACTTGCTATACAGTCATTTTGTGCAGTTACTCCTTAGTAATTTATAGCTTATACAAATTATACATTTTTTATTATTCAGCATACAAATACTATCACTTCAAACAGTAATCAAAGTTTTATTTGAAAAAATCTGAGTTCAGATTAATTCATGTTTTAGTTCATACAACAATGAATCCAATCGATGAAGATATTAGCTTTGATGAAGAAGGACATATCGAAATGGTTTATGAACACAGTAACTCTGATGAACAACATTCAATGGTTAATGAAAACATCAGGTCAAATGAAAGTTATAATTCCAATATTGAAAATGAAACAGACAATTACGAGGAGCCAGAGAAGGAAAACATTCAAGAAGGTGCTGGAGAGGAAGAGGATCAAGACCCTGATCAATTTTTCGAACTATCGGAACCCAATGTTGTCAATGTTCGTCGATTTAATACAGAAGGACGTAATTACTCCTTACAGTTCAGAAATTTGGACCAGCTAAATAATTTGAACAACCAAATGGTGCCTATATTCCAGCGAATTATTGACTGTGTATCAAATGGTGTGGATGAGAATGCTTTAATGGGGTTTTCATTTGGTCATCCAGACCTTAAGAGCGGACAAATCTTGATACCATTTCGACCCAAGCATGCTTTGACTGGCGATTTGGTGCTGAACACCATCAATGCTGTTCTGCAGTCCAATGAGCAGATCCAAATTGATAATCGTGAGGCATCTATTCGTCTGGTTACTGTAACGCCACCTAAAGGATCAGGTATATTTGTTTATATTCCCCAATTTTTGTTTCTGCAATCTTGTAAAACTTTTAAGGTCTTCACAATACACATCAGTACATGATGCATAATGACTTCCTAGAGAAAAAACAGTGCATTATTCAAATCAACAACACTGATGATTTATGCTTTGCTCGAGCTCTAGCTGTTGCTAGAGCATATGTCCATAAAGATGATTCAAACCCCTTGCACAAATGGGAAAATATTCGAAAGTCAGACAAGAGACATGTATTGCAAACAAGGGTCGCCAAAGAATTGATGATCCAAGCAGGGTTAACTAACCATCAAGGGCCATGTGGGTTCAATGAGTGACCAAAATTTCAGGCCATTATGCCAGGCTACCAAATCAAAGTGTTCAGTAAAGAGCGATATAAAGATTTGTTATATAAAGGCAAGTTTTTCATATTTTGCATCATAGTATAATGTATACTTTTTATTTTAAGGTCCTCCTGCAGCCTACATCTTGAATATTTACCACCACAACAATCACTACTCAGTCATTACAAAAATGCCAGGTTTTTTTGACCGCAGCTACTTTTGTCCACATTGCGACATAGCATACAGCAATAAAGGGAACCATCGCTGCAAGAGCATATGCCCTCTATGTTATAACAGCCCACCTTGCTCTCAGTTTTATGGCCGAAAATGCAAGGAATGTAATCGATATTTCAAGAGTGATGATTGCTTCAATCGCCATAAGAAACCTTTCATACCAAAAGGCGAAAACAACTCGAAGCGTCAAAAAACAGGGACATCTATTTGCGATCGCATTAAATCATGTGACAAGTGTGACACCTTGTATCAGCGGGCTCATTTGAAAGAGCACAAGTGTGGCTACTTTGAATGCAAAGTGTGCAAAAAAGAGGTTTTGAAAAAAGGTATGTAATTAATTTTTAAATAGTGGATAAAAATCAAAATTTCAAAGAAGGACAATTTTTATTTTCAGACCATCAGTGTTACATGCAGCCAGAAGTGAATGAGGAAAATGAAATGGAGGTCACAAATGATGATGTCTCAGAAGCTGAATCATCTGTTGATAAAGTGGAACTACCAACTCGCTTTGTTTTTTACGATTTTGAGACAACACAGGAAAAAATTTTGCGACAAACAGATCAAGGTGATATTGTCGAGCATGAGCCAAACTTGTGTGTTTCACATACAGTTTGCGACCAATGCTATCATAGTAACATTAATCACTGCAACTTTTGTGGTGATCGTGAACAAATTTTCAAAGGCTCCAATTGTTTGGATGATTTTTGTGCATACCTTTTTGGTAAAGGTATGAGAAATATTACAGCCATTGCCCACAACTCTCGAGGCTTTGATGGTCAATTCATCATGCAATTCTTGTACCGTAAAGGCCATCACACTGTTGACATTGTCAATAAAGGTAAAAGCTAAGATCCTTTGTTTATAATTTCAACTTAGAAACATATCCTTTCAGGATTGGAATTGATGTGTATCAAAATTGGATCAATAAAGTTTATTGATTCTTTGAACTTCCTTCCAATGCCTTTGGCGTCTTTACCGAAAACCTTTGGAGTCAATGAATTATGCAAGGGATATTTCCCACATTTCTTCAATAGGAAAGAAAATTATGGATATATTGGACCCTATCCTTCGCCAGACATGTACGGTTACAATGCTATGAAACCTAATGCTCGTGCCACCTTTTTGGAATGGTATAATAGAAAGATTGAAGCTGTAAGCTCATAAAAAAGTATAAAACTTTTGCATTTAGAATTGAGTCATTGTTTAGGGGTGTCAATTTAATTTTGACAAAGAGCTACTCGATTACTGTCGTAGTGATGTGCAAGTTTTACGACAATGTTGCATGAAATTTCGGGATATTTTTATGGAAGAAACTAATGTTGACCCATTTGAAAAATCAATAACCATTGCTAGTGCCTGCAACTTGGTTTTCCGTCATCTTTTCCTCAAGCCAGATACCATTGGCATCATACCATACAAGGGTTATGGAAAAAGCGAGAGACAATCAATAATTGCCCTCAAGTGGTTGAAATGGTACTCGCATAGCCATGACAATCTATACATCCGCCATAAACTCAATGGTGGTGAGGTCCAAATTGGTCAATACAAGGTTGATGGAGTTTCAGGTATGATGCTTAATCATAAATATTTTAAAATACATATGGTAATGTTATAGGCAAAACAATATACGAATTTAATGGGTGTTACTGGCATGGGTGTCCTAAATGCATGACCCATAGGTCTCGAGTGACTGCTGATGGGTTCACAAAAGCCTCAGATGCCTATGAGCGCACTTTCAAACGAAAAATGGAGCTCGAAGATCAGGGTTATACTGTTGTTGAAATGTGGGAGTGTGATTTACTTAAACAATTGCACAGCAATCCAGAAATGAAAGATTTTTTTGACACGATCAACTTGATTGAACCAATCAACCCATGAGATGGTAAATAATTTGGGTATCATTTTTATGAAACTTGCAATTTGTTTTTTTTTTGTTTCCAGCTTTCTTTGGTGGTCGTACTAATGCCGTAAAATTGTATCACAAGGTCAAACCAAATGAAAAAATCAATTATGTTGATGTGTGCAGCTTATACCCCTTCATCAACAAGTATGGGAAATATCCCACTGGCCATCCAAAAATTTTGACTGAAGGTTTTGAAGAAGTTAGTTTAACTTCTCAACCTTATGAAGGATTGATCAAATGTACAGTTTTACCACCTCGCAAACTTTTACACCCTGTTTTACCTTATCGGCATGGTGGTAAATTGCTTTTTCCTTTGTGCAAAACTTGTACACTTGACTTCCAAAAGACCACATGCAAGCATAATGAAGAAGACCGTGCATTAGATGGTACATGGGTTACTATAGAATTATACAAAGCCTTAGAGAAAGGATATAAGGTATATTGTTACTGTGATGATTCACCTTTTGTATGTATGTGTTTTTATTTCTGTTTTAGATCCTCAAAATTTTTGAAGTTTGGCATTACGATAATGTTGAACAATATCATCCAACCAGAAACCGTGATGGTGGGCTGTTCGCTCAATATGTCAACACTTTCATGAAAATGAAACTGGTAAGTTTTATGTTATGTAAATTTGACCAAATTTGATTGTAATTTTTATAGGAGAGTGAAGGTTACCCCACCAGAATTGAGACGATTGAGCAAAAACGTGAATACGAAATGGAGGTCTACAACCGGGAGAATATTTCATTGGATCCTTCAAAAATTGAAAAAAATCCAGGCAAAAGGGCTTTAGCTAAATTAATGCTAAATTCGTTTTGGGGGAAGGTAGTTTTGCACACTTTTTTTTTGTACTAATTTTACATGTTCTCTATTTTCCAGTTTGGGCAACGAAACAACATGGATAAGACTGTTATTCTAAACAACCCTAAAGAATTTTTTGAGCTGGCTATTGAACCATCCAATATTGTCAAAGCAATAAATATGATAAATGATTTGATGATATCATTGACCTACTACCAGCATGACGATTTTGCTGAAGTCATGGGGAATACTAACGCCGTTATTGCAGCTTATACGACAGCTCAGGCTCGACTGAAGTTATATTCTTATATTGATCGATTAAAAAGCCGAGTATTGTATTTTGATACGGACAGTATTATTTACTTGTCAACAATTGACAAGCAACAATATCAAGTACCGACAGGTTGGTGTCTAGGTGAAATGACCGATGAATTACGTGAATATGGTCCTGGATCTTACATTACGGAATTCGTCAGTGGAGGTCCTAAGAATTATGCTTACAAAGTGTACAGTCCATCTACTGATCAATACCATCATGTCATCAAGGTTCGGGGGATAACTCTGTCATCAGATGCAATGAGAAAAGTGAATTTTGATTCACTACGTCGACTTGTTTTTGCTTTTGTAAAAAATAATGGACAAGAAGAAATTGATGTGCATAGCCTACGAATTGAGCGCCAGCAAGATCGTAAAGTTGTCACCAGAGAAACATTGAAAACATTTCGTGTAGTATATGACAAACGTATTTTGAAACACAATTTTTGTACATTTCCTTATGGATGGACATCATAGAATGTTTTTTTTTTAATATAATTTGTGCATGTATAATTTTTTCATAAATAAATTCAAAATATAGAACTTATTTGTCCACTGCATATTCTCTACTGATCAATTTTTGTTTTTCATACATTACCTTCTGAGGTTTAATTCCTCTTCTAGGCAACTTAGAGTAGTCTTCAGTCATGGGTTAGATAAGATTATTTTGTAATAAAAAAAAACCAGCACATTGGATTTTTTTGATAAGTCATTCAGTAGTGATTTTCTATTGTCAAGTACAGGTGCTCTTTTTCCCTGTTGGCTACTTGTCCTGTTTTTAAATAAATAACGTTTTTTTCTGCAGGTCTTCTCTTTTTGTTCACAAAGAGTGCTCTTTTTCCTATGTCCATTAGATGCTCTCTTTCAAATCTATAATCTTTTCTACATGTCGTTTCTCTATGTCCATTAAGTGTGCTCCTTTCCTTTGCTCACCTTTTCTTCTTGTTTGATTTTGGTTTTTTTCACCTTACCTTTTTTCACCATTGTACAGTATATACACTCTGTGAGTCCACTTTTTTCCTATCAATTTTGGTTTTTATGCAATCTACAGTACTCCTCAAAACGTTATTGCCTCTGTCTACTACATGCACATTGTAGAGCTTTAGGGATTCAACCTCCTTTTTTGATTGTTTTTGAAAACCACCAACCTACAAAATCAAGCATTTTTTCTGTATAAAGCACTACCTATTGCCAGCTGTGCCATTTTCTCTGCATTTTACCTATCCCTGTAAGTCTCGAGGTCAATATTTTTTCTGTGACCTTTCTTTTTGCAGGCACAATTTTCTTTAAGCACAGTATGCATGCTCTCTTTCCTTAGTCCATCATATGCTCTCTTTAGACAAATAATTTTTTCTACACATTTTTGCCTTTTGTATGCTATATACACTCTGTATGTGCACTTTTCTTTCAGATCAATTTTTGTTAGTATGCAGCCCACAGTAACAATAAAAACGTCTTGCCTCTGTAAACTACATGTATATTGCATGTCCACTTTTTTACAGATTGATTTTTCTTTTCACCTTAATCTTTTTACCTTTGTACACTTTATGCACTCTGTACCTCCACTGTTTCCAGATCAATTTTGGTTTTTATGGAATTTACAGTACTCCTCAGAACGTTTTTTGCCTCTGTCCACTACACACACAGTGTAGAGCTTTAGTGGTTCACCCTCTTCTATGATTGTTTTGGAAAACTGCCAACCTGGAAAATCAAAAAGTTTTCTGCATAAATTACTATCTATTACCAGATGTGTGTCTATCTATGTATTTTACCTGTCCCTGTCTATCTGGAGGTCAATTTTCTTCTGTAGACCTTTCTTTTTGCAGACAGAAGTTTCTTTAAGTACAGTATGCATGCTCTCTTTCCTTAGTCCATTACATGCTCTCTTTAGGTGGATAATGTTTTTCTACACATTTTTTTCCTTCTGTATGCTACATGCACAATGTATGACCAGTTTTCCTCCAGATCGATTTTCATTTTTACCTACCTTTTCTTACTTTTGTACAGTACATGCATATTGTATGTCCACTTTTTTTCCAGATTGATTTTCATTTTTGCGGCCTTGCCTTTTTTACCTCTGTACACTTCATGCACACTGTATGTCCGTTTTTTTCTTCCTGATCGATTTTTGTTTGTATGCAACCCACAGTAACTATAGAAACGTTTTGCCTCTGTCCACTACATGCATATTGTATGTCCATTCTTTCTTCCAGGTCGATTTTCGTTTTTTTTTTGCCTTACCTTTCACATTTGGATACCTTTTGCAGGCATTTTTGCCTGGCAATATACAGTATTCTTCGATCAATATCGTTTTGTCTGCACATCTTTTTTCCCTTGTCGTTTTTTGCTCCTTTATTCTTTCCTACCCTATGGTACCACCCATATTACTGTAGCTCAACTCCAACACAGGTTCCAACCTGTATGCTAATCCATGCATCCCTATCAATGGACAAAATTTCCAATGATACTGTCTGGCATGTCTGTTTTGTGCAACCTATTTTCATTTTCTTATGCAACCTTTTTTACCTCTGTACACTACATGCACATTTTACATCCATTGTTCTTCCAGATCGATTTTCATTTTTACCTACCTTTTCTTACTTTTGTACAGTACATGCATATTGTATGTCCACTTTTTTTCCAGATTGATTTTCATTTTTGCGGCCTTGCCTTTCACATTTGGACACTACATAGTGTATGTCTAGTTTTTCCAGATCGATTTTTGTTTTGCTTCACCTTTTTTTTTTATACAGTACATGCATATTGTACATCCATTTTTTTCTAAATCAGTTTTCGTTTTTACCTTACCTGTTCACTTTTGTACACCATTTGCCCCTCGATTTTTGTTACTCCATACAACATATAGTTAACCTCTCCTCTTTAGATCTACAGTAACACAACTATTACTGTAACTCAACTATTACAGTAACTCGGAACAGCTTTGAACCTGTATGCTTAACCATGCACAAATTTACGAAAAATGACATATTACAGGGTGTACACAAAATATAGGGATATTCTCAGCTGTTACACATGTGATTGCTTGATACTTTACTGTAGTTACATGTAAGATTGCATAATACCATACTGTATTTATGTAAGCATAGTTACATAAGCATTGCATAACACCCTGGTGTATTTATGTGAGCATTGCAACCCTACTGTAGTTACATAAGCATTGCATAACACCTTACTGTATTTATGTAAGCATTGTGTAATACCCTACTGTAGTTACGTAAGCATTCCATAACGCCTTACTGTATTTATGTAAGCATTGCGTAACACCCCACTGTAGTTACGTAAGCATTGCGTAACACCCTACTATAGTTACATAAGCATTGCGTAACACCCTACTGTAGCTCCGCCCACTGTAGCTCCGCCCCCATACAGTAACCTATCCACCCTACTGTAGCTCCGCCCACTGTAGCTCCGCCCCCATACAGTAACCTATCCACCCTACTGTAGCTCCGCCCACTGTAGCTCCGCCCCCATACAGTAACCCCGTCCCTACCATAGCTCCGCCCACTTCCTATACTTTAACATGTGTATATGCTTAACCATACACCCTGGAGGGGCATGTATTACTACTCACCTCTGAATACCGTGTTCCAAACAATACGGTTGGAATCGTTGCAGAAACGAACAAAGTTCTAGGGATCAGACTCGACTATCGAAAAAAACCTTGAAAAGTTTAAAAAGAATGGTCCAAAAGTTCGCCCTGGGCAACATCAGCTCTGTTCAAACGATCCAAAAAATAAGGATCTTTCGGAAATATGAAAGAAACATAGTTACAAAAATAGTAAAGAAAGACTACCATATTGTTTATACAAAAAGATATCTTACAGATTACTTTAAAACTTTACCTCACGAATTTTAATTTCACTTATTTTTATTGTATCTTTTCGCCTTTTATTGTATTTTGTCATATTTTCATTGTATTTTTTCGTATTTTTATTGTACTTTCAAATCAATAATATCACAAAGTCAAGTCTATAAATACTAGCTTTTTCCAGTTACATAAAGCCAAAAAAGAACCTGAAGTTACTAAATGTCAGCCGTTCACTCAAAAAGAATGCTGACCATATGAAAGGTCTATTAAACCTCCTATGGAAATTTGTGCTGAGAATCTGAAAAAGCTCATGTACCCTCTCATGCTCCATCTCTGCTTTTTCTACGAAAAAAGTTCCTCCAAGAGAGATGTTTTTGAAACTAATTCAGGAAAACTCTTCTTCCATATCCAGCTATGCCCCAGATGCGTAGATTGCAATACAGCTGTTCAATAAGCAGGTTCCAGAGTTTTTGAAAAAATGTGGAGAGACAGAGGTAAAACAGGAGCAAGTCAGACTCAACAAGATGCAATCTATAAATACTAGCACAGCCATGTTAAAAAGAGGCAAAATTCAAGGATAAATAGTTTTCTGTGACTTTATTGTCATATTGTAGAAATGGCGGGTAGCTGGTATATCAACGTACGAGACGCCCAAAAAATTGAGGCACTCTTGGTGATTCCGAGAGGACTCCTACAAGGAAGATAGGAGAGACATAGATGGGTGGAATGCATTCTAGAATTTCGCCTTAAACTGAAAAACTGTATCGTACAAAGGAAAGTTGGAGCATTATTAGATCTTTAGAATCATTTGGATATCAATTCCAAAAATTTGCTCGAAAATCTGTTTGATAATTCTCTTTTGAATCATAATAATTATAAATATGAATTTGTAATAAAAGCAAATGTGATAAAAAAATTATAAGAAAAATTGTATTTTGATCCTGGAAACAGGTATTCTGGAGTTGATAATCTATAAGCGAGCGAGAAGTATGAATCGAAAGATAAAAAGATCAGACGTTGAAAAATGGGTAGCAAACCAGCCCTCATACACCCTCCATAAACCAGCTCGCAAAAACTACAAACGGAATAAAATTTTTGTCAGTGGGATAGATGAGTGATGGCAAGCTGATTTGGCTGATCTCCAGTCCTTGAAAGGACATAAGGATGGGTATAGATACCTCCTAAACTGTGTTGACTAATGCTCCAAATTTGCCTGGCCAGTTCCCCTCAAGCAGAAAACTGGAACTTAAATTTTGGACGGTTTCAAGAAAATTTTAAATCAGACAAAACCCACCAAGCTCCCAACAGACGAAAGTAATGAATTCACTAACAAGACTATCCAAAAGTACTTAAAATCCATATATATCCATTTTTCACTACAAAAAGTGAAGTCAACGCTAGCGTAATTGAACAATTGGACTGGACTTCGAAGGAGAAAATGTGGCAAGACTTCACAAAAAACAATACTCATGGATATATATTGATATCTTGGGCCAGCAACTTGAAAATTACAATTAGGACAGAGAAGGGTCAATAAAAACATTTAGAGACGTGATTGGGGTGTCGTCGTGACCGCACATTAGAGCGCGGAACAATAGGGCGCGGACATTAGAGTGCAGGAACATTAGAGCGCGGACATTAGAGCGCAGAGACATTAGAGCGCAGGACAATAGAGCGCAGGACAATAGAGCGCAGGGACATTAGAGCGCAGGACAATAGGGGGCAGACAATAGAGCGCGGGGACATTAGAGCGCATCTGTTGGTTCGAAAAAAAATTGACCAACGTTCCGTGGTCTGGATGAACGCGAATTTTAAAATTGTTTTTGAACATGAAAAAAGAGTACTATGCAAGCAGCTTTATTTCAGAAGTTGACAAAGTTATCAAAAGCTGACAAAAAACTGCGTGTGATTCTGAATGCAAGTTAGAAATTCAAGATGAATTCGAAAATAACAAAATGACACAATTTTATTCAAAGCTTCAAAGGTTGGCAACCAATAAATCAATAAAAATATGTGTGCGATTATGGATTAGAGATAAATTCCATGTGAGCGACTGAATAAAAAAAATGCAAAAAAGTATGAGTAATGAGAAATTAGACGAACAATGAGATATAAAAAAGGAAAGACAAAAACACGAGAAAATGAATACAAAGAGAAAAAAGATAAATAAAAAGAGAAAAAAGAAATAGAAAATAGGGGACAGGAAAAATTAAGAAATGTGAAAGAAGAAAAAGGAAGAAAAAGAACAAAAAATGAAGAAAAATACTGCATGGTAGAAAAATGCTTTGACCTGAACTTCTTTAGAGAAACGAAAAAATTTGAAGAAAGCATTTTTGGGCTGAGATGTAGTTATTTTTTAAAATATTTCATTTTCAGTTTTTTTATTTTGCTATGATCTGATTTTTTTGTGCTCTATCGTCCTGCGCTCTAATGTCCTTGTGCTCTATTGCGCCTATGCGTTATTGTCCTGCTCTCTATTGTCCCAGTAGCTGAGGCAGGAATTTTTTACGTGGGAGACGCGGAAATTTTTTTCACAATTTTCATATTTTTGTTTAATTGCATTGATATATTTTTTCTTTTTTTCTTATTTTTTCTTCAAATCTTTTCAAGAAACGAAACAAAAAAACGAAACAATGTCGCAACTGGAAAGAAAATAGATGATAGATTAAAAAAGAAAAAAGAAAAAAATTGGAAAAAAGTAAATTTTGGCTGCAGTATTTGACTAAGTTTTGCAAATTTCTAATAATTTGTGTTTAAAAATTATTTTGATAAGTTTAATTTTTGGAACATGAGTATACCAGGCGCAGTCGCCCTGCATCCGGCACTGCATTGTCCTGCGCTCTATTGTCCCTGTGCTCTATTGTCCTGCACTCTATTGTCCCAGTGGCCGAAGCAGGAATTTGTTTCGTGGAAATTTTTTTTACGATTTTCCTATTTTTGTTTAATTGCTCTGATATATTTTTTCTTTTTTTTCTTATTTTTTCTTTAAATCTTTTCAAAAAACGAAACAATGTCACAACTGGAAAGAAATTGAAAATAGATTAAAGAAGAAAAAAGAAAAAATTGGAAAAAAGTAAATTTTGACTGCTGTATTTGATTAAGTTTTGCAGATTTCTAATAAATTGTGTTTAAAAATTATTTTGATAAGTTTTATTCTTGGAACATGAGTATACCAGGCGCAGTCGCCTGGTATACTCATGGTCCAAGAATCCCAGGTCAAGGCTAAGACTTGAATTTCCTTTTCCTCTTCAGCCAGCCGGGCCGCCAGCTCTTGTGGTGTTTCCACCACAGTATGGCTAGGTGTCCCTGCTGTCTGCTCTCCCTCCTTCTTCTTTGCACCTTCGGCATCCATGTATTGACTAATATACGCTTGGTCATACACGTTCTGCTCATCCTGGGCAATCAGAATTTCATCTGACTGAACTTGACTTTCTATGCTGGACGAGTACTGACTCCCATCCATAGATGTTTGTATCACTTGTGGCGTAGGTAAGCCAGGCGGCGGTGGCAGCATTTCCGTCTGCAGCTGCGTCGCAACTTGTGGTTGCCGTTGCAACTGTGTGACAGAAGGTGCTGTCATCGCAGATTGGGCTACTTCTGGGTCGGCGATTGAAATATACAATAATGCGTCTTCGTCATCAACCTCTTTGCAGCTTTCCTCTCCCAGGAGAGCGGAATTATCCTCATCCTCACTCTCCAATTCCATGACGTCCTCGTCCACTTGACCTGACCCAACTGTGGGTTCATTATCAGGGTCAAGCATATCGGATTTCGTCCTGAAATCAGATTGTTTGGTTTCGTTACCATATGTATAGGTAACCATAGGTAATTCCATCGGCAGAGTCCTCTGGTGAATACACTCAGGAAATTCATATGTATACATCAGATAATCAGCCGGTGTACATCTAATTTGACCCATCTGAAGAGTAGGCGTGTCTGGTGCCAGGCCATATTGCAGCAACGGGGTTTTAATTCCGAATTCAGCATAGTAGAATCTGACATAGAAAAAGCAGTCGGCCCAATAATTCTTGTTATGGGTTATATTGTCCTTTGCTTTTTCTGTCGAAATTGGAGAGCCTATTTTGTCGCCCAAGCGCAACCGAATAGGAATGAAGCCAAACCTATTTTGCCAGGTCGTAACCCTTTTGCCTTTCACAGCATGTTCCGGTTCCGTTGGCAGTAAAGATGCCACTATGCTGAAATTCTGTAAAACCCTATCGTCAGTCTTCCATGCCATCTTCTTAATTAACTCTGCATCCTCCTTCAAGTAGGATTTGAGGAAATTATAATTTTATAATTCCCTCAGTATGTAATCGTACTCGGCACGGCTATGAGGCCAGAAAACAAAGAATGGTAGATGAATTAGGTTGCATGCCTTTTCCAATGCAGAAAACTTTGTTGAGTCCATGACATGCTCGTAATTCCTCAAGTCCGCCATCCAATGATCTCTGTCATACTTAGCCATACCCCTGTCGATTTCCACTGGTTCGTAGCAGTCTGTTCCGAGTTGAAAGAATTGAAACTGCTTCGACCAGTCCTGTCGAGGAGTTTTATTCATGGCAAGACGGGCTGTGATATACCACACAACATCTACCAGATCTGTCAATTTGAAAAACGAAACCCCTTGCAACATTTCTGTATGCAGTCAGTTTATCACCTCATTTGTCCTGTTGACCTGTTGCTCCATTGTATCCATGTCCTCCAGATCACTTACATCTTCCCACTGGTTTACCTTCTTTTTGCTTGGACCAGCTTTTAGCACCTTGGGATAAACCCCAGACAGTAAAGTGTGGTCCGTAGCTTTAGCGGGATTTTTAATATCCGCAGGACACTAATACTCCGGCAAGTCATTATGAAATTGTGTAGCCCACCTGGCCATTACCTCTTGCCGCATCAGGTGGTAAACCTTGAATAACTGCCTTTTTACGATGTCTTCCTCATCTACGTAGTTTCGATCCTGGAACCCCATTAGGTCTTGAGAATACACCCTATAAAAGCGGAAAGCCAAGGTTTTCACTTGGGCCGGCGACAAAATATCATAGGGGTATGTTGCCGTAACCATACTTAATTCGCCGCAAAACCCATAGTGAAAAAACCCCAAAAATACGGCAATTGAGTAATAGGCATCTAGGCCAGCATACACAATTTCAGTATTTTTGGGTTTTCTGACAGCATAATGAGATAAAAAAAGAAACAACGTAAAACAGAAGAAAAAATTTAACAAAACAAAAAAGTATGGCGTTTAAATGGCTGGCGAAGAAATGGCTGGAGCCACAGTGTCCGAAACGTACCAATCTGGACCATAGGTTACGTTATGATTCGATGATTTACATATAAGATATGACTGCTCAAAATTTTTCTGTAAGCAAATGTCAGAGGCTCAATTCCTCTGACCTTTGGTCCTCTAATCATTACATTTTCATTTTCTAGAGTTTCTTTGTTGCTAAAGTGTTTCCAATTATCATTAGGTAAACAAACCGATAAAACAGTTTGTGTCACACATTTTTGGCCCTAAAACAAATAAATGGATAGCGCAAAAGTTTTGCATATAACATGCAAGTTGATGTTAGGCACGCCGCCGTGCAGTTCTTCATTAGTGAAAAATTATTATTGAAACATTATTGCGATTTTATCATCTTGTTTTCTGGTCGGACGTTTTTGATATATGCGGTGGCCAGGAAAGTAGCGCAGGCGTCATCGCCAATTACGGTCATTTGTATTTCGTTTTTTACGTTGCGTTCGCGTTACATTTGAGAGCCGAATGTGGCCTGAGGATTTAGGACGACCCTTTTGATCAAGAAGTCTAGTGAGTTGTTGTTGGAGACAGGCAGGTCTGTCTCATCTTTCTCTGAGGAGTTTCAGTTTCAGTTTCAGTCCCTTAGAGGGCGAAGCTGCTTAGGCCGCGTGTTTAGATATCCCATAACCCCTGTGGCTCTGTGTGCAGGGGTGAAGAGAGGAATCCGTGAGTCAGGGAGCAATTAGGCATTGGTGGTTTTCGTGTTTGGCATTTTCACACTTGTATTCTTTTGACTCTCACTTTTGTATTTCATTGCACTTCTCGTTTTATTCGTAATAAATATCTTCGTACATTCAGTCTCAGCTAGGTACTGCAAGTGCAGAGTTAGTACCGGGTTAACGTCAGGGGCTGTACCAGATTGGATCTCCCAAGAACCGCAGCTAGGTAGCCGAGGGCATAGGAGCACCCAATACAACACAAATTAGGTGTAAACATTTTGCAGGATTTGGTATTAGGTAATTGATGAGAGGCATGCTATTATACTCAAATTATACTTATATAACTACACAATTATAACGATTATACTCTAATTTTCAAATCAGCCATGAAAAGCAAAAAATGTGAAAAAATCGGTGCACAGGTGATGACATTATACCGCTAACCAACATTTTTTCTTTTTTAAGTTGTAGTCCTGACTGCTACAGTCAGCCCGAGAAAAAAGTGCTGCGGCGTATGTAGGTTGTTTATTATTTGCAAAGCTCAATTTGGATTTGAATTTGGATTTGAATTTGCATTTGAAATTGCAAACTTCACTATGGAAATTTTACTTTGGAAATTTGAATTTGGAAATTTGAATTAGGAAATTTGAATTTGGAAATTTGAATTTGGAAATTTGAATTTGGAAATTTGAATTTGGAAATTTGAATTTGGAAATGTGAATTTGGAAATTTGAATTTGGAAATTTGAATTTGGAAATTCGAATTTGGAAATTTGAATTTGGAAATCTGAATTTGGAAATTTGAATTTGGAAATTCGAATTTGGAAATTTGAATTTGGAAATTTGAATTTGGAAATTTGAATTTGGAAATTCGAATTTGGAAATTTGAATTTGGAAATTTGAATTTGGAAATTTGAATTTGGAAATTTGAATTTGGAAATTTGAATCTGGAAATTTGAATTTGGAAATTTGAATTTGGAAATTTGAATTTGGAAATTTGAATTTGGAAATTTGAATTCGGAAATTTGAATTCGGAAATTTGAATTCGGAAATTTGAATTTGGAAATATGAATTTGGAATTTGGAATTTGCAAATCTGGATTTGGATTTTTGGAATAACAGTGGAGACTATAGATGAGTTTCATAGTAAGGAACGACAATGTAAAAACACATTTCTCGTCATTCAATATATCCAGCCATAGTTCCCAAAAATGTGTTGGTTAACTCCGTTTCACGGCTCAGTTTTCCGAAATAATCTACGGATTCACTGATCGTGAAGCATTGAAAATTTTTCAAAAATATCGGCCACAGAATTTGCTAAAGTTACTGAGTTTTTTAGATCTCAAATGCAGATAACAGCTTCAAGAACAGCAAAAAACAGAAATTTTTTAATTTTTTCAAGAGCACAGCTGATTGAGGGTTCTGCTAAGTATTATTCAGCTGCATCATCTGTCTCTAAAAACTGCATACTCAGATTAGAGGTGGCATGCTTGAGTTTAGTCGTTGAAGGGCGATGCCCTTATAGTGCAGGATTGGGAAAATCCCCAAATTCAGTGTTGTTTTCCTTGATTTGCAAGCTTAAGAACTGAAGGATTCAAAATTTGAATACACATTGATCTCCACCTGCCTTGAACCATGTTCAATGTGAAGCTTTAACTGTATTGAGCATGAATGTGATTCGCAACTGGTATGATTGTGGCATGAAGATCGAAGACTAAAACTGAGAAGCACAGAACACTGTTCCATTCGCATTTCTCAGTTTGCGTCACTTAGGTGCACTTGGGATAGTTGAAAAGCCTAGAAGTTTCCTTGCAGAAATACGATAAGTCTTCTGTACTTTGTATGGAGATTCGTAAGTTTTCTGGAATGTCCTTCGTCTATACAAGACTTTCGCTTGGACCAAGCCGCTCATGGTCTTACTACACAGTTTTTCTGGGAAGTAGCTTATCCATACGTATATTTGCATACATAAAGTTGAGAACTTGGACTATGATGATCATGGTAATATGGTGATATTGATGAACTTTTGCCAATGGGTTGCCGTGAATCTGTCCATTTCTCTATAAATTTTTGAATTACTATAAAATTGGATACAATAAAATATTCTTTATTTTGAATCTGGAAGCTGGAACTTTGTTTCATTCTCTAGCATAATTCTTTCTCTCTCACGTTTATGTCACTCAACAAAACTGCTGCTTCTTGGCTCATTCTGAGGAGGATCTACAGTAGATTTTAGATGAGGATTGTTTGTAGTCGCAAGATACGCAATGTTTACGAAAAACATGCACCTATGTTTCGTTTAGAACTAGATCCAACTGAGTTCCAAAAGTCGAATTCACGAGGGATAGTCTTATGTCGTATAAATTATAAATGTACATGTTATAGTGGATTCGCTAGGCTATAGGCATTCCAGTAATGTTATACTAATCCTTTTTGGCTCATATGTTATCTTTACACTTAAATTTGTATAGTGGTCCATAGCTACAAGTTTAGAAGTTGCTGAAACATGCATTAATTATCAGCACTACTATAAATTTTTTTCTAAAAAATCGTTCGTCTCTATTACCTTACGAACGACACAGCTCTAGACTTTGTTGTTCTAGAACTGACAGATCGCAATTGGTGATGGACGAGACCAGCTTTCTGTGAGAAACGAGGTTTATCGAATGTTTTTGTCGACTTTTCCATATCTGTCATGTTCTTCAGATTAGGTTAAACCTTCGATTGTTTACCACATTTATAAAAATATCAGTGTAAAGTACACCTGTGGACAAAAATGATGAGTTTAATTTTACTCAGGTTGCTGTGGACTGCCGAATGCACTATAACAGGCATAATTTCAGTTTTTACATTTGGAAAACCTCCCCTGTCAGTTATGCATCATGGAATGAAAACAGTCACCAGGCAATGTCCTACTTTCAACACCACTCCAAAACAGTCGTTTTCCGCAGGAACTTGATGTTTTATGACCACTCTTTCAATAGGATCTGAATTATCACAGTTTGGTAACTTTATCTCACGAGCAGCACACGAGTTTTAAAGTGGCAAGATTTTGAACCCAAGTACTATCACTCAGTGAAACATTTACTGATTTTTGCTTTCATATCGTCGATATTGCGCATCCTTGCGGTGACGCCGACCACATATTGTACAAAGACGCTGAAACCGCACTGTTGACCC
Source organism: Romanomermis culicivorax (assembly GCA_963922205.1). NCBI lineage: Eukaryota > Metazoa > Nematoda > Enoplea > Mermithida > Mermithidae > Romanomermis > Romanomermis culicivorax. The sequence goes on along the minus strand of CAWUHX010000119.1, from coordinate 360,898 downwards.
TACACGACCATCGATATCAAAATTACCAGAAATAGGAATATCATGTTTTCGGTAATAAATATCCTGGCGTAATTTCATTTATACTAGTATTTATATCGATAAAGGAAATCAGTTATTAAGCGTCATATGAATGGTCAAGCTGCAGTTTACTCCTACTTTTTGTGCTAATTTTTTAGGGCTAAGAAACTGCTGTATGAACCCACGCTCTCACGCGTATAGATAATTTTAGAATGTTTCGAATTTACTTCGATAGGGCATAAATTAATAGGGATTTCAGGTTGTATTGCCTCTCGCTGCCCAGTCGTTTTTGAAAAAAAATTATTTGGCGAAAAAAAGATTTTTGAGGCCGGTTTCAGTTTGATCACGCTACTTCGTAAACAATCAGCAACGACATTTTTTGAGTAATTTATAAGACATTGATTATTGAATATTCATAGATTCTAATATAAGTACATAAGTGCACACATCCAATCAGTGATGATATCATACATCGGCAACACGACAAATCCATCAAAAATAGAGATATCTCATTTTGAGTCATATTTTCATGAAATTTCAGCGACGTCTACCGATTGATATCATGTTGCGTTTTAGAGGGAAATTCATATTGACCTTGAAAAATCCCTCTTTGGATGGGCTCGAACATCTGTGTGGGTGAGGTTAAACAGCAATTATGACTGTAGTAATAATTTTTGTCACTCCTAATTTGGAAGCAGACTATAAAAACAGATAATATGTACTATAAATCCCAACCCAAAAACGTTAGACACTCACCTGATGCGTTAGATATGGTGCAGGCAAATTTAGCACTCTTTGAACTTAGCTGAAAAACAATTGGTCTAAAATTAGTTTTGATCTGATTTGGTTCACAGGGTGAACTATATAACATGTATTATTTCAGAATTTAGACTTATACACCTTCTCTACGGCATTTGAGGAGAAAAATGTTGAGAAAATTATAAGAAAGCCCATTGTAAGATTTACTAATCAGGACGCAGTTTAATGCATGTTAATCGGAACCGGTTGTTAATAGATGCTATTACACTGAAATCATAATGTTGTTGTGCAGGTCTTTCCTTAAGAGGCGTAAGAAAAGATTGGGTCTGAACTGACCTGTTAGAACTGATACCTTGGCTAAGCCTCGGTGATCTGTGCAACAGTCCGTTTATCCCCAGACCTACAACAACAAAGATAAACTTTGTTCTAAATACGGGGGCCTTACCAAAGACCTCCGCAGTCTCCTAGATGAGACAAGGAATCCCCTCAGGGATAAACTTACTTGGGTATAACCCGAAAGGGGTTTCCCAAAACTTACTTGATGTAAGCTGGCGCCTGGGCCTCTGGCCCTCCGCCTTCGTCGACGCGGATTATCTAAATAAGTAAACAAATATATATAGCAATAAGTCCGACGAAATATGTAAAACGAATGTGGGTACACCACAGTGAAATACTCATAGACAAAACAAGTTGCTGGGAAAGTTATATTTGGGGACGCCAGCAAAAATACCAAAAATATAATAAAAAGCGATATTAAGTGAAGAATGATTTCACTTTCATTTTTCGTCTTTCTTTGGCGCTCCATTCTATGCAAATGTCTGCGCCGCTGGTCGTCCCTGTCGTCGATTTGCATGTCGATTTCCCCACACGAATTGGCATCAACAGGGTGCCCAACATCCCTCGCGCGTCGAAACCGACCTACGGGAGGTAGAAAAAAAACTTTTGGCCGGGTTACCCCGGCATTAAAAAGAATTAATCAAAAAGAAAAAATCTACAACTCCGGCTGACTCCTGATAAACAGTTTGTCTCACCGGACTCCCGTTTCACAGTCTGTCCTAATAGAACTCCTGTGCTGGTCGTTGGACACAACGAATACCAAGGGCTTCCCCGCAATGGCTGGCAAGTGACGTCCATTTTGACCTCGGCATTGATGGAATAACCTCCTGCCCTAAGGAGTATGACGTAAACGTCGGTGCCGGATGTGTGGTCGGCTTCGGGCTCGGCCGCTCGGTCTGCATGCTGTGTCAATTCGTTGGCCGTGGGTCTAACCGCATGCAAATCGACTTCCCGCGTCTCTATTTTTTCTAAATTAAACTAAAATACGAGATTATATGAGGATACAAAAAGACGACGCGGGAATGTACGGATATCACAAAATTTAAAATGCGCTAAAAAATTTGAGCAAGAATGTGGCCAAAAGTTAAAATATTTTTTACGGTTGCGTTTTTGCACCGGTTTTGTCAAAAAAGAGATTTTTGATGGCCAGCAGCACCGAAAAGAAATGTTTTTGGATTTTTTGTTTTTTGATTTTTTTGGATTTTTTGTTATTTTATTAGTGTTTTTGGGTTTTGTGTTTTATGAAATAAGTAAAAATATATGTACGAAAAAGAAATTTTTGGGCCAAAATTTTTGCGGCTATTTACTGCTGCTGCCCGCCGCCTCGGTAGCCTCCTCGAGGTCTACCTTGATAGTACCCCCTCTGACCTGGTTGGCCTCGGGTTTGACCTCCATCTTGGCCTCTATTTTGGCCTTGTTGGCTTCCGCCGCGTCTACCTAGCGGCATAAAATTCGGATTATGGAATTGAGCATCCGGGTCTTGACCTTGGTGTTGCCAGGTTCCTCGGCCTCTGTAAGGTCGCTGAGGGCGCCCTCTGAAGCCTCCCCTGGGTTGACCTTGGTCATACCCCGGTCTAGCCCTGTACGGGGCCAGGTTTGAGAACATATCGTCTCTCCCCTGCTGCCTTTGACCACTGCTAGTGGAGCTGCTGCGTTGTGGTTTTTGTGTCCGGTAAGTTGAATTTAGAGATTTTGATGATATTGATTTTGACCGAGAAAGCGGACTTTTGTAAGAAGTGCTAGCAGCTTCACTATATGACCTCTGGCTGGTCGTAGCCGATGATTGTTGTATCATCGGTGGTTGTTTCTTAGCCGGAGGGAGTCTAGGCACCTTGAACTTACTCGGGCTCTTGGCAGCCGTTCGCTGAAATTTATCAGCTTGCGACCTGTCATCGCCTGGTGCCTTCCTCTTAACACCCATCTGGTTTAACCTTTGCGAGCCCATAAAGATATATTGATTAAAGGCTGCAATGTAGACATCGTCTACGCGGTTTCCCTGGGCCTCAACGACTAGTTGTCTGTTCGCAAATGAACACGCCTGGGCATACCACCTACCAATTGCCGTTGGCGTGATCGGAGCGAAGTCCAACTGAAGAAAAATCATTAGGGTGACATACCTAATGGCCGTAAAGACGTCTGAGGCATCGTAGTCCTGAAGCCATCTGGGGATGAGAATTAAAATTATCCATTCCCAGATCTCCTCAGGGATGCGCTCTCCGTCAAACATAAATCCGCCTTGCATTTCGAATTGCTGGCGATAATTTTCGTGAATTTCGGCCATGGCATCATTGACCATTCTGTAAATTATCGGCCGTTCTTGCCGATCAAAGGCGAAGTAATTGGCGACCTCTGGATTTTCAAATGAGATCGGCCCAATTAAACGCCTTTGTTCCCGTTGCCACTCCCAATAATCAATCAGAGTCTTGGCTAATTGACCCGGAGTGACAAACTGCTGTGGTTCCCTTTCGGGTCTACTAGCTACCACATTCAGTTTGACCTTCTTGATCAATTTCTCCTCCGATTCAAGATCGGGCTTCACCAATACGCTTCCCGCAGGTTTGCTACTTCTTGCGGTATAGCTGGAGGGCACGGATTTACTTTTGCCAGAAGAAGTACTAACCTCTCCGCCGGTTTTCGATACCGTTCGCGTCTGAGTGTACGATGTTGTCGCAGTGGACCCTGTTGTCCTGTCCGATTTTGTCTGGCCTATGGAGGTCTCCGTTCGCGTCTGACTTTTTGAAGTCTCCGTTCTCGTTTGACTCTTTAAAGTCTCCGATCTCGACTTTTGGCTCGTCGAGTATTGCGGGGTCGTCGTTTCTTCGGCCGTATCGTAGGCGTCCTTTTCGGATCCGGTGGCGGCCGCTCCTTGTTGCTGCTGTCCCTGAGCTGCAAGTCTGCGTCGCTTGGCCTTACCTATCCTCTTTCTACGCCTTACCTTTTCTTTGGCTAGATGTCGGATAAATTTTTCCGACATACCTTCAGCTAACATCTGCTGAACTTTGTCTGGGGAATAAATTCCAGGAATACCTTCCTCGGCAATTCTTCCCCTCCGCATCAGCTCTGTCGCTGCAATGGCTGAATCTGAGCTATCGTCGGCTAGTGCCTGCTCCTTCAGCTTTCTTTGGATTGCCCTCTGACGCAGGAATTCCTGCTGCGTCAGCCTTCTCTGTTCCTGAATTTTGGCCTGTAGGGCCTCTTGCTTCGCTTGACGGTCATGATCCTTAGGATCTTTGGCCTTCACAGGTATCTCCTGGGATGCTTCCTGCATCTTCTCCAGTCTGACATCGATCCCTGACATTTTGGTGACTGCTTCGTCAATTTGAGTCTGGATTTTTTCCTCCTCAAGAGCCTGTTTCTGAGTTTTGGCCTCCATCGCATCCTTATTCTCTGATGTCTGGCCCTCAGATTCGAGGATTTCACCCTCTTCTTCTTCTTCATCAACATCCTCCTCTGAACTGGACTCAGAGTCTGAATTCCGTATCTTCGGCAACAGCTGCTTTACTTTAGCTGGCAAAACAGCTGGTGCTGGAGGTACTGATTGCATTATGGTGACAACCTCTGGCTCAGGCTCGGCCGGTTGTTGCACTTGAGGTACTTGAGTCGGCTGTGCCACCGCTGGTTGGATTGGCGGCGGCACCACGACAACTACTGCAGCTGCCTGCGTAGCAGCAGTGTCCAAAGCTGGTGTAGCTTTGGCCACTGGCGCTAGCGCCTGCGGCTGCGCTTTGACCTGTCCCGTCCCTCCGGCTTGCGCCGTTTGGGAAGTTGAGGGACGATTTACCGGTACCTTTGATATTAACTCACCGGCTGGGGTATATGTAAGTGTATACCCGGGCATTTCCGAAGCGATTGTTCTCTCCCGGAAGCTTTTGCTGACAAACTCCGGTCTGAGCTCGAGCGGATTTCTCGGTGCGTAGGTAATCGGGTAGTCGGTTGGCGATGCGTCTTCCGTCATGGGATACCGCAGTCCCGGCGTTAAAGTCTCGAAGCCTACGTAGTAAAAAGTTACATAGAAATAAGGATTTACCTTGTAGGTAAATAACGATTTGTCGTCGCCAATTTGTAGAATCTCCTCGGCTTCTCGAAATCGTAGCGGGACAAAACCGAACCGATTCTGCCATGCGTATACCCCTTTTTTAGATGGAAAGCGGGGTTCCGACGGCGGTAGCGTCGCTGCTAATTCTAAATAGTAAGCCAGGCGGTCGCCTGACTTCCAGGACATTTTCTTTATCATTTCCTGGCCTTCCTTAGTATAACTATTTAGAAAGTTATAGTTTAGCAGAGCGCTAGTTTCATAGTCGCACTCCGCTCTGGAATGAGGCCATGCCAAATGATAGGCCAATGGCATAAATTTGCAGATGACCTCTAACTCTGGAAAGTTTCGCTCATCCAGCATACCTGAAATTTTTGCCAAGTTTGGCGTGTAAAAATTGGTCTTATAGGCCTGTCTATGGCCCTCGATACCCACTGGGTAGTGGTTATTAGAGGAAAACACCTCTTGCGGAATGGTATCGGGCTTCCCGGCTTGTTGCCAGTATAGCTTGGCGTTTTCGTACAACGTTAAAGAAATTTTCCCGTCTAAATCCCAGTAGGCTCCACCTGACTTGAGATTTTCCAGGATATCTTTTGAAATATTAACCCAGTCTGGTATCTGGACGTCCTGGATTTCATCGGGATCACTATCTGTGGTGTATCCGTCGTCCTTCATTGGTTTGTTATCTCTTGGAAGTAGTGGGTAGAAACCACTTGGCAACTGAACTCCCTGCGGACGAACTGGATTACACTCCGTGGGCGCGGTATAATAACCTGTGTTATTTCCCTGCATCTGTACCGCCCAACGGTTATACATCTCACACTTCATCATGTGATAGACCATATTTGGTTGAACCTGATCGGTTTCCATAACTGGGGTACCTAGCCCCATTTCTCGGTTCACATTGCCCGGAATCATTAGATATTGTTGATAAAAATGGAGGGCAATGGTGTTGATCTGTTTGGGATCCACCTTGTCATGGTCGAAAATCTGCATTTGCATAAGCAGTTGATCGGCCATGCCATAGTGAATGGCGGCAAACATGACCAATAAGGAGTAATATGCGTCTAGAGCGGCGTATCTGAGCTCTTCCGGCAATATACCCCTTTTGGCAAACCAATCACGGTTCGCTTTTAACGAAAAGTCATATTGGTAGGGGCCCACGTCTATCAAATAAAATTCCGTGAACAGTCCCTTTAACCGAAAAGTTTTGGGACATATACCTGTTTGAAAGCATTTTTTCTCCAGGTTTACTCCTACCATGGTGAGGGCGAAACAGTCTAAGTCAAAGTATCGACCTTTGGTCTTTCTTAGAAATTCCCGTAAGGGGACAGTTTTGTCCCTGTCCTTATTATCTCGCCCTGCGCCACAAACGTTATAGATACTCACCAGATCCTCCAGTACGGCATATCCGGCGAAGAGCATGTCGGAGTTCAAGAAGTCGTGGAGGCTGGTCCACTCTTTGATCATCATCGACGTTGTATCAATAACGTAAGTTTGACCATTCGTTAGCGCGAAGCTGATGTATCGGGCAAACTGCTTCCCCATTGGATTGTCGACCTCCCTTGTTTTGAACAAGGCGGCGACCTTATCCTGGTTGACTTTTTCAACGTCGAAGCCACAAACTGGTTGTCCTCTGAAGATTGACACTTCTCGGATAAAATGGAGTACCTGGCTGACCTTCCCAATGTCTACCATTCGAGGTTCCTTGGGATTGGCCGGCCAGTACCCAAATGTGGCTTTAAACCACTGATCCAGTTCGTTGATTCGTACGGCCCGTTTGACGTTATAATCTAAACATAAAGTACTATTAATTTTAGTGTTTTATTCCCCTTTTTTTTTCAGCGCATCTTCGGGTCTATACTACACCAGCACCACAACACCAAGCGGGTTAAGTTTCGCAGAAAATTAAATTTAGTGCAGGTTGTTAGGTGAGCCACTGATATACAAACATTGAGCTGGTAGGCAACTAACACCTTACCAAATCTTACCCTTGCTACCTCTATATGTTGGGGAGGGTAGACCTGATCCGATTGTCCACCACTTGATCGGACACCAATCTCTGACCAGCTGCTTGAGCGACCAACTACGCTCCATTTATGGCGCTGTATTTACAATTTTTATAGCGCTCGAAATTGATAATTTTTAATGAATTTGATATCGAAAAAGTGATATGATTTGATTTGATTTGAAAATAAATAATTTTTGATAACTTTTTGAATGATAAAACTTTAAAACGGGCTGAACCCAAGGTTCTAGGTTTCCCTTGAATCATATAGCTCTCGGTGGTATCAGGTATATTTCCAAATTGGAAATTCCCTGCTTGGCTTCGAGCTTCCGTTTCACAGTACTCCCATTTTTCGTTCCCTCTAAGTCCTAACCTCGTCTGCCCTTTGGGGCGCCGAGCTGGTCTTCCAGTGACTTCTGGGCATTACCCGCGGTTTCCAAGAATATTTGATAAAAATGAGTTCGAAACTTACCGTCGATGAAGAAAAAACGGTTGTCTTGGCGGTGCTGGGCCCTGCCATATTCAACGTGGTGCTCTGTGTGCGACCACTCGCGCGTCGGAGCTTGTTGGCGGTTCCGCGCGCCCTTTCCCATCTCTTTTCTTTTCGAAATTTTTGTTTTTGAATAATAAATTGATAAATTTATTTAAAATTTTGAACGCTGAAAAAAGTTTAATCTAGCAATTTTGCTAATTTCCTTTTTATCGCGATTCGGGGAATATTTTACTTCTTCCTTCCGATGGAAGTTTAGAATTCAGATAAGCGGGGCAGCTATAGTTTGATTTTGAAAAAATGAAAAATTTTGAAAATTAATTTTTTGGAAAAAATGTCGGAAATTTTTTGGGTTGTCACTTTGGTCTAAAATTACGAAGAATTTTTCCCAAAGTCTGAGATAAATATGAAAAATTTACAAAAATTAATACGAATACTACATAAACGCGATAAATATTACAAATTAATACAATTTTAATTAAAACTAGTACTTACACGCGCGAGATATGTACACAAAATAAAAAAAAATCAGTGCGAGATCGCGCATAGATTCGCCTTGAGCGAATTTTCAAATGATTTCATTTGAATCGGCGCTCCAGTCGTAACTGTTTGTGCCATATTGGAAAGTGACGTATTTTCGTCACGTGGCGCGTCCTGATTGGCTCACGCTATTCGCGGCAAGACCCTAGTGGTCTCGTAACGAAAATGTTTCAACCTGCTGATTGAAACAGTTTGGCGATTTAGCGGGTTGTCCCAATGTACAATGGTGACAATGTTCTCTGCTTCTCGCGAAATGTCCGTAACTATGAACAGACCGGACCATGGTAGTCCTAATTTTTTCTGCTTGTCTACCTTGAGCAGAACCCAGTCCTTTTCTTTAAACCCATTTTGTTTGGACTTTTTATCGAAGTATTTCTTCGATTTTTCGGCAGCACTCTGGATATTTTTAGCAATATCCTCGTAAAGGTTGACTAAATGATTGGTCAACACGAATTTGTATGCCTCAGCATTGCTGTCCGGCATTACAATATCGTATGCTTTCGATAAGTTTAACCCGAAGGTTGCCTCATGACCTCTAAGCAACGAAAATGGGGATTGCCCCGTGGCTGCATGTGGTGTGGCATTATATGCAAACACCACGGCTCTCAAGTATCTTGGCCAGTTATCTTTTTCCTCGATGGCCACCTTTCTGAGCTGTTTGATGAGTGTCTGATTAAACCTTTCCACCATACCATTTCCTTGTGGATGGTAAGCTGTTGTAAAAATTTTTTGACACTCCAACAACTTGCAGATCTCTTTCATTAGATCTGAGGTAAAACAACCTCCTCTATCGCTGAGTAGTCTCCGTGGAGTCCCGTGCCTAAATACAATAGCTTGTAGAAAAGTATCTACAACGGTGCTAGCTGACTGATCAGGGATCAGTTCAGCTTCAACCCACTTTGTAAAATAGTCTTGAAAGACTATGACATACGGTCTCTTCTCACTAAGTGGAGAAATACCCACAATATCCACTGATACTATGTCAAAAGGACCTTGTGGAATAATTGGTATCAGTGGCGGAATTTCTGTGTTTCCCTGATTAGCCATTTGACAAACTGGACAAAACTTGATCCAGTGCCTGACATCCTTTTCAATTCCTGGCCACCAGAACCGTTTTTTAATCATAGCAAGGGTCCTTTTGAAACCCTGATGAGTCATCATTACGGCACCGTGGTACTGGTGCAAAGTATTGTCCCTCAGGCAGGATGGGACGACCACTTGATCGTCCGACCCCTGTCCGGCTTCACGGTATAACACTTCATTTTGGATATAAAATCCACTATGATACTTGGTTGTCCCATTTGGACCCAATCTATCAAAATATGGTCGTAGTACCTCATCTTTTCTCTGCAAGAGGGCCATGAGATCATCTCTAATTAGCCCTTTTGGTAGTTCATCTTCTTTGGGGTCTGCCAAAGTAAACTCCTGTTCCTTTTCAGGGTATAACCAGGTTACTCTTTTTTCCTTACCTTTGTCCTGGTTTCCCCTACTTACTTTTTCGTTGACCTGATTGCCATCAGGCTGGATCTGAGCCTGATTACTCTTCTCCGCTTCTTTCGCCATGCTCCTTGTAGTTACGGCATTTATCAAGTCTGCAGGCGAGTTTGATTCTGGATCACCCTCAGAATCTTCTGGATAAATTTGGGTGAATCTCGGACTCATATCAGTCCTCTGATTCTTCTTACCTTTTGGCTCCGGATGTAACGGAGTACCGTCTTCAGGATTCCGATCTGTCAGAATTCTGAATCTCTTTAGCAAATTGAGATGTTTTTTCTCAATAAGCTGTGCCTCAAGATCTTTCAGATTTTCGGACTCTCGTTTACCCTCTGAGAACATGTGTTCCCATTTTGGCGGTATCTTTTCCGCTTGATCGTCTGGTTCATCCATCCTGGACAAAAAGTCTGCCATGGCATTTTGTTTTCCAGGCACATACTCTAGTTTATGGTTGAACTGAGAGATGAATGAGTACCATCTCTTCAACTTACCATTGGTCATGGCATTAACCTTCATTGACAACAAAGGTTTGTGATCAGTTCTTATGATCACTTTATGACCTACTAAGTAGTGCTTGTATAACTTCAAGCCATACACAATTGCCAAGCACTCTCTTTCCGTGGCTGACCACTTTTTCTCATCCGCCTTTAAAATTCTGCTATTATAAGCAATTACCCAGCGGTCTGAGTTAGTCTCCTGGTAAAGGACTGCTCCTAGTGCCGTTCCGCTGGCATCTGTCTGAAGGACAAAGTCCGCAGACCCATCCAAAACCGGATACCTAAGGAATGGCACAGACAATAGTGCTTCTTTCAGGCTCCTAAAAGCCTGATGGTGAACCTCCGTGACTTCCCAAACACAGTTCTTTCCAGTTAGTTTATACAACGGTTCAGCGTGTTTAGCCAAACCCGGTATGAACTTTTTACACCACTGCAACATACCTAGAAACCTTTGCAGTTTACGTTTAGATTCTGGGAATGGGAAATCATTTATAGCTTTGACCTTTTTCGGATCTGGGGAAACTCCATCCGAATTTAAGATATGTCCTAAAAAATGAACTCTCTCAGGCAGGAATTCACACTTCTCCGGCTTCAAGGTCAAATGAGCCTTTCTTAGAGCTTGCAGGACTAGCTCTAGATTAACTAGGTGTTCCTCAAACGTATTTGAGAACACAATTATATCGTCTATATAGACTATACAGATTTTCCAAACATATGGATGCAAAACTCTTTCCATCATACGCTGGAATTCGGCTGGCGCATTTTTTAGGCCAAAGGGCATGACTTTAAATTGATAAAGCCCTTCTTGGCATATGAAAGCAGTTTTTTCCTTGCTTTCTTCGTCCATTGGCACTTGCCAATATCCTGATTTGAGATCTAGGGTAGTATAAAATTTGGCTTTACCTAAACAGTCTAGATAGTCATCCATTCTAGGAATGGGATACTTATCATCCTTGGTAACGTCATTTATACCCCTAAAGTCCACTACTGGTCGCTTGGTACCATCCTTTTTACCTACAAGGAATAACGGAGCTGCCCAAGGCGACTTTGATGGCTCAATTACACCCTTCTTGAGCATATCTTGCACATGCTCATGAACATGTGGCCGTAAATTTATGGCAGTCCTGTGGTACCTTTTTGCCACAGGTGCTGCATCCCCTGTATTTATTTTACAGGTCAAATAGGGTGTAGTAGTTGGAGGATCACTGGGCAAGCTGAACACGTCTCTATATTTTGCGAGACACCGTAAAGCTTGTTCCAATTGTTCAGATGGTATGTTGGATTTAGCTAGCATATTGTACAAGGCTTCCTTGAACTCTTTCTTATCCACTTGAGTCGAATCAGGTCTAGCCTGGACTGCACAAGTTTGCAGCTTCTCCAAATCCTCAACTATCTTCCCCTTAAGTTGATCTTGGTTATCAGTATCACACAACACTGAATTAGTATGGCCAATTATTTGATTTCTTTTTAAATGGCATCCTGATCCTGTGTTGTTGGATACCATAACAACAAAATCATCTTTTGTACCATCTACTATGGTACTATCAATGTGGAACCTTTCTTCGTTGTCTTCAGACTCTATTATGATTCCATTAAGGCGATTTTCGCCTACCTTATCCCAAAGCTTTGCTCTCAGAAGTATATCAGTACCACTAGGTAAGTAGATGGGATTCACACTCACCACTGGCACCGAAACCTTTAGCAGGCAAATCTTTGGCTGGTACTGGTCAGCGGCGCTCATCGTGGATTCCGCGGCGCTCGTGGTCATGACCTCTCCACAATTGGATTGGGGCTGGTCCGGCGTCACGTATATCCGTTGTTGACGGTTGTTGAGCGTCATCGTCCTATTCCTGAAATCTATTATGGCTCCTACCTGAGGATGAGCCAAAAAGTCTGTTCCTACAATGACATTTTCACCTGCTTCAGGAATTACAATTGCTTTAACGGGGAACTGTCCACACAATGTATCCATCCTAAATTGGATATACCCATGGGCTTGGACTGTCTTACCGTTGGCTACAGTGACATTTAATATCCTGGGATACTCAGTATAGTCTGGGCCCAAAGTTTCTTTCAGAAACTTAGCCGACATGACAGTGCACTGAGCTCCTGTGTCAATTAAAGCCATTGTCTTACGACCTCCTATAACAACCTCAATGTGGAATGGGGCTGTTCTGGGGTACGTATCCAGCAAATGTTGTTCCTGAGGACTAGCTGGTGTGCCTCTCCTTATTACTTGTATTGATGGTACTACAGGTTGTGGTGCAATTGCATTCATTTGCACAATACTACCTAATACAACACTAGGGCAATTCACTCTCTGGTTTACTTCACATAAAGGACTCATCTGAGATTGCCTTGCAACCATAACACTTGAATAATCCTTTTGAGGTGGCTGATTTGTGAATTGACCCTGTTGCAGAGTCTGAGTCGGACCCATAATAGCCTGAGGGGGCTGAGGATGCTGTAATGCAGCTTGCTGTTGGTATTGCTGCATCTGTTGGAACTGCTTCTGCAGCTCCTTCTGCTTTTTAAACTCCAGAAGTTCATTATAATCTGAATTCTGTTGGTAACTCTCGTGGCTATCCTGATAACCTGAATAGCCTACATTATAAGCACCTCTGCCTCTGCTATTAAAGTTGGCATTTGGGTAACCTCCTCTACCTCTATAGTTACCTCGAGCAAAAGTGTTGAAGCCTCCCCTGTTGAAGGTAGGGAAGCTGGCTCTACCTCTGCTCCTGCGCTCGGACAATACTCTCAATGTCCTGCAGTCTGCAGTATTATGTGTTATGTTCTTGTGGAACTCACACCATGGCTTAGTCAGATCTCGGGAAACTTGACCTCCCTGACTTGTACTAGGTATGGCCACATCAGACCGATTTTCCGTTTGCCTGTTATCAACCTTTTGCTGGAGCTGGTCGAACCTTTCGACCAGTTGTACCATCTCTTTAGAGATTTTCAATAGAAGAGATTCTTTCTTACCTTTTTCGGTCTGAGCCCTAGGGGCTTCCCGAACTGGAATCTCCTCTATCTCAGGAGAATCACTCCTTGACCTTTGGGTTTGGGCCTGTACCTGATTACCTATAGTTTGATATGGTTGCCGAAACCTTTGCCTCTGGCCTTGCTGATATCCTTCTGACTGGTTCCTAGCAACTACGGCAATTTCAGGATCATGCCCACTAGGCATACCTACTTCATTAATTACTATAGGATCCTGTTGTGTACCCTTGGGTCCATATCTCTGGAAGGCATATCTATATCTACGTTCAATGTCATGAACTTCAACTGCTAGATCATACCAAGTCCTAAAGGTATGTTTTGAATTCTTGAGTTCAGACTGGAACGTGGGGTCACTCTTATATATGAAGGTGTCAATGATCAGTCTCTGTTTAGACTGGTAGTCCAGATCACCTTTAACTAGTTCCACTAATATACTGACCCTTTTTAAAAACTCTACGGCCTGTTCATTGGGTCTTTGTTGGATCTCAAACAACTCCCTGGTTAACATTTCCAGGTTGCACTCAGGTGCAAAGACATTAATAATGGCTCTCCTGGCCTCCCTATAGGTCATGTTGTCTCCTGCAACAGCCTTCGGTCTACCTTTAGAAAGCCTCAGCAGTGCTTCATACTTAGCTGATTCGGGTGTATCCCTACGGAATTCCCCTTCAAGTGCTGTTAAAAAGCTAAGCACCTGCTGATTTACCATACCCTCATCTAAAAGTTTGGGTAACACACCTTTAACGATATTCCTGACTACAATCTCCTGTGCCAAATTATTTGATGGCACTTCCCTCTGATCATAAGCTGCTGTTAACACTGGATCAAGATCAGAGTTCAGGGATTGCAGCATAACCCTATTTGGATCTCATTGAGGTGGTACACCTCCCTGATATGATGGCATATTGTCTTTGTCAAACCTGTAATCCCTATATGGGAAACATGCCAATTGATCTTGTCTAAGGGTATTTGGATCAACTATATTTCCTCTACCATCATAGACCACTCTAGTTAAAGTTGGATGCTGCGGAGCTATCTGATTTTGATTCCTGAAGTCTGCCGATTGCTCAGCTCCTTCGAATCGAAGATCTCTAGCTGGACCTCTCCAACTTTTGGGCTCAAAGTTAAGCCTTTGCCCTTCATCAACATCAGGCCTATTACTAGGCCCTGCGCCCGCATTCATCTCAGCAGGGAGACGGTTGTCTCTTTCTGCACCCCTATTACATGGTCTAACCTGTCTATCCGGCTCCTGTCGGCGCCTGTCGGCTTCCCTTTTGTTGTCCTCTGTGGCGGCATTTGCGATTATGTCGAACAGGGCTTCAACGGTCCCTTTCAACTCGCGTAGCTGCGTCGCCAACTCTTGATTGGACATCTCGGGAGCTCTTTCCTGCGGTTGGAATCGCTCTTGTTCCTGGGGAATCCTCTCTAATCTTTGATCGATTTCGGGGTCCCTTTCTTCGAAATTTGGTCGAATTTCGGGCGTAACGACGTCCCTTTTTGGTCCTGCTAATTCGACCTTTGGTGGCGGTGACCTTTTGAAATTTTGCTGCGGCGGTCCATCGGCGTCTGGGTTTGGATTCGCCGGGCCTGCCTCCTGCGGATCGATGGCAATCGCTGGCGGTCGGTCAATTGGTACGCCTGCATCTTGAGGCGTAAAATGCATTGCATTTTGTTGCAATGGTTGAACCCTCGCGGGAGTTTGATCTGGGATCACTGGGTCCGGAGCAGCATGCCGTTGCTGATCTCCGTCTCCCAAATTGACTAGAATCCCAGCACTCGCCACTCTGGGTGGTGATCTACGTAAAGTATTACCTCTCGGTATCCTTTCGTTAGGCATTTTAAATCCTGCTAACTTTCTGTAGAAACCTGGAGGATTTTCTTTTCTCCTAGTCTGACTACGAAGTTCCGTGGTAAGGAGTTAAAAGCCACCACTTGTTGTGCAGGTCTTTCCTTAAGAGGCGTAAGAAAAGATTGGGTCTGAACTGACCTGTTAGAACTGATACCTTGGCTAAGCCTCGGTGATCTGTGCAACAGTCCGTTTATCCCCAGACCTACAACAACAAAGATAAACTTTGTTCTAAATAGGGGGGCCTTACCAAAGACCTCCGCAGTCTCCTAGATGAGACAAGGAATCCCCTCAGGGATAAACTTACTTGGGTATAACCCGAAAGGGGTTTCCCAAAACTTACTTGATGTAAGCTGGCGCCTGGGCCTCTGGCCCTCCGCCTTCGTCGACGCGGATTATCTAAATAAGTAAACAAATATATATAGCAATAAGTCCGACGAAATATGTAAAACGAATGTGGGTACACCACAGTGAAATACTCATAGACAAAACAAGTTGCTGGGAAAGTTATATTTGGGGACGCCAGCAAAAATACCAAAAATATAATAAAAAGCGATATTAAGTGAAGAATGATTTCACTTTCATTTTTCGTCTTTCTTTGGCGCTCCATTCTATGCAAATGTCTGCGCCGCTGGTCGTCCCTGTCGTCGATTTGCATGTCGATTTCCCCACACGAATTGGCATCAACAGGGTGCCCAACAATGTGGTATCAGATTAGTGTCAAATATCTTTGTGAAAGTTGAGCATTGTCAGTGCATAAATTTAAATTAGATAGTCTCTTTTCTACAAAATCCTTGTAAATTATGAAATGACTAAAATAAGAGTCATGTCGGGAATCGTTTACTGCTATGGACAAGCCATCAGGGACTTCTAGCTCATGTATGAAATGTTTTTTTCGGCAAAAAATCATGAAAATAGGTAACGTGATTGGCACATCGTTGTTTTTAAAAGCATTTCATGAGAAACAAGCTACAGAAAAAATATGAACTTGAAATTTTTGAAGACCACATCGTTTTCTAATTCATTCGTTTTCATACGTAACTGCTTTCATGCAGCGAGGTTTTCAATTTTTTTTTCCTTTCTCAAGACGGTTTGGATAAAAGTAAGGGTTTGGGGGTAGGTGACGGGCCCGTCCCAACACCGCCACCGTCCCAACACCGCCACCATCCCAACTCCGCCACCATCCCAACTCCGCCACTATCGTGTCCCAACACCGCCACCGTCCCAACTCCGCCACCATCCCAACTCCGCCACTGTCCCAACTCCGCCACTTTCTTGTCCTAACTTTCGCAATCTTTCAAAAAGTTTATGTTTTGTAACGCGTTAAACTTAACCCTTAATTGCATGCGGTCGCGACCGAGGAACAATTTTAGCTGCTGTTCAGTGAATTCTGAATATATTTACTCACAAGCAAGTGGCTAAATGCTATTGTGACCCGATAATTTGATAAAATACTTCACAGTCATATTTTTCACAGAAATATTTAGAAGTCCTCCATTTTTCTTATATTATTAAATATACGATACGATTCATCAAAATTCGTATCTCACCGTAATGGGGCTACCCCTTCACTTGAACATCTTTGTTTAGCCTCTTGTGTTAGTTTTAAGCCCTCGATTGCACTTTTCGATTTCGGAACACAAACTGGCAAATGTCCAATAAAAGGATCCCATATAAATCTTCCATTTTGAACAGTAGTTCTCGCCGATCCAGCATTTCCATCTTCAGAGCAGAACATGCACACATAATAATGCGATGTCTCATTGTTTGACAAACGTTTAGAACTTTTCTTCCGGAACAGAAAATACAAATCTGGATCATTACGCGCCGCAATTATCACTAAATTACTCTTTAATTCCTGATTCATAAAATTTTCAATAGGACCAAAGTCACCCATGATTTGATTACACAAATTCGAATCAATTGACAACAAGAAATGAAAACAGATCCGTATGTTTGTATTTAAATGTGCAAAGCACACGGTTATTTTGGTAATATGCTAATGAAGTAAATTCCGGTCTCAGGCTCGTTGTTCTATTTTTGGTTATTTTGGTAAAATCGTTTGTATAGTTAAGTACGACTATACAAACGAAGATTATATAGATATATCATGTATTTATTGCTTTAATGATGATATCAGTTTTTGCCATCCTATGAATTAGCAATGTCATGTTGTTAAGTAAAAAAAAACTTTGTTACAAAAAACAAACTTTTTGAAAGATTGTGAAAGTTATGTTATGTTTACTTCTCTGCTTAGATCCGAAGATGTCAGCAATATAACTCAAGTCCTATCGGCTTGCACTCAATCGACTACTGTAGGTCACTCAAAGGAGCTTCCTATTAGCAATCAACTGAACACAGTGCAACAGTCCTTAAGCAGAAATAAACACAACCTTCAGTCACTAATAAGTAACTGGAAACTCTAACTCTTGCAATCGAAGGGCACTCGGGGTCTCCCCAGATGCCTCCTAGAGGTTCACACAAATACACAAAACTCACTTCAATAATATCCAAAGGAGCTGGGACCTTACCTTGGCTTGGCTCCCGTGTAATGCAACTCCCTCCTTCCGCTCACTGCGCGAGTAATAATAAAATAAATAGTAAATAATAACATTATTAACAATATGCAAATTGGGGTGTTGGGCTGTCGACGCTGCCTTTATTGGGCGAAACAGAACAATATAATATACAACAGACGCGACTCGCCCACGACACACCAAAATTGCAGAAGGTAAACGCGAATGATTATTTCTTCCTTTTTTGGTGGAATCGTAACTTTGTCGATTCACCAATTTTGCATAGATGTGGGATTGCTACTGCCGTAAGCACATCCCCAACATCCCTCGGGCCTTGAAACTGACCAACGGGAGGTGAAGAAGGAAACCGTGAGCAGGACTTTTACCTTTTACGGTGTGACCTACTACTGGATCCCAACTTAATAAAGAGATTATGATCCGACCTCGAAGGGTGTACGGGTCATAATCGTCCTGACCTGACCCCGAAGGGTGTACGGGTCAAGACCACCTCCAACGTCAAGTCTTTTTACAAGGTTACCTAGGTCTGTCCACTGAGATGCCGCGGCACGATCGATCACTGATCCAGCATCTGATGGATCGACGACTCTGCATCGGCTTGACTTTTCCCTGGCTTTGCCAGCGTGCTTGAGGCTCCTAGGTACCTTCCTCCACAGTTGATCGCTTCGTCCCATTGAGTGATGCGGTGTGTCTTTGGCAGCAGTGTCCCAATCCTTGCAGTAATCGGCTACTTTCGTCCGCTTCATCGCCTCTTTCGGTTCGCCGTCGATTTTTCGTACAAAGAAATTTAAAATATGATATGGCGAACAAGTATTTACAAAACTAGTAGGGCGAAAAAATTGAGCAAAAAATTTTAAAATACGAGGCACAAATGACAAAATATTTACAAGGCACCGAAAAAACGACAAGAAAAAAAATAGGAGGCAAAAATGACGAGATTAAAATATGAGAAAAAATAAGAAATGCAAAATAAGTGAAAGAAATATTAAACCAAAATGGTGGACTCAAGCGATGAGCTTGGCCAAAAATGAGATTTTTTGAAAGGCAACAACACAACCAAAAGTTTAAATAATATTTTTGTATTTTATGTTTTATAATGTTTTTGGATTTTTGTAATTTTTTATGTTTTTGTGTTTTTTGTTTTTTTTTTGAATAAATGAAATAAAGTCAAGAACGGAGGATTTTTGACCAAGATTTTGGCGGCTAAAATTTATTGTTGCTGCCCGCCGCCTTGCTGCTGGCCTTGTTGATGACCTCCGCGACCTCGGAATGCACCACAAGGGTGTTGTCCTCAGTATATACCTCGGCCACCAACGTAACCAGCTCTGCCTCTGTTCGGATTGTTAAAATGAAACTGGCCTGGTTGGGCACCCCTTCCCCATCCTCCACGAGCTCCCCTAGCACCTTGTGGATGCTGTATAGGTTGCTGTTGTTTGGGAACGGTTCCAGAGGCTTGCCCAGTGCCAGTACTGGGGCCAGCGAAGACCTGGTTGGCTATACCAACCGTGGCTCCTTGACCACCAGCCCCCGAAACTGGCTTGTGGCCAATTGCTTCAGGATTGGTTCGACGTTGCCGCCGTGGACCCGTTCAGGTTCCATTGGTCGTTGCGGTCAATAACCCATCACGCCGGCGAACCATTGTTCGATTTCTCCGACGCGGACCAGACGCTTGATGTTATAGTCTAAAAATGAAAAAGAATTTGCCCCTTGACCCTTTATAAATCAGGCATTAGGCCACTACCACCAAATAAATAATCAACTTTGACCAGCACCAAATTAAGAAAAAGATTTAGCGTGGGGAAAAATAAATTAATAAGTGAGGTTAGGTGTCAAAGTCATAAAGTAAGCAGGCCCAGTGGTTAACGCAAATGCTACACCAGTTTTTCAGGAACCTCACATCTGCACCACTTTTTGCTTCTCCACGTCGGCCGCCGTCAATTTACCACTTACCCTAGTGATAACTTCACGCCTCGGTACCAAAATTAAATAGTGAATAAATAACCAATTAAGGTTTTAATTAATCCAAGAAATAAATTTAGTAAACCAGGGGCTTTAATAAAACCAAAAAATAAATGCTTCGGAATCGGATCCAAGGTAAAAACCATTAGATTTTGGCTTTTTAGGGCCGTAAATCCATTAGGTTTTTTCTTTTCACCTATCCTAACATTTTTAGAAACTTTTCTTCGAACTCGTTTTCCCCTTGGTTGGCCCATTCAGAAAATTGAGCATGAAGAAATCATTCCTAAGACACCTAAATGGGCGAATTCGTCCCACATACCAAGAAATAATTAAATGAAAACTTACCGTCGGTCAAAAAATAACGATTGTTTTGGCGGCCTTGTGGTTGGCCCGCCTTAACGTGGTCGGCATGCGCGCAATAATTTCGCGCGAAAGGCGTGACGCCTAATTTCGACATTTAAAAATTTTTTGGAAAAATTTTTTCTTAAATTCCGCGTTGTATCTTCTAAAGTAAACAAAAAGTTAAAGAACATTTATCGTTACTTCAATATCAATACAATATACGAAATTACCGAAAATAATTTTATCGGGTCCTTGGGCTGGACGAAAAAATTTGTTCCGAAAGATTTGTGCGACACGGAGCACAAGAAAAACACGACTTTTGAAATTGAAAATGAAAATTGGTCGTAAACCTCCCAAAATGTAATCCAAAAAATTTTAGTGTCGGGTGTACAAATTAATATTATTCTGAAAATTTGACCCTTCGCTACACAAATTTAAGAAAAGTATTAAACGAATATAAATCGGTTAAATAACACAAAAAATAAAAATTTTATTCACATAAAATACACGTATACGGCATTTTCCACTAAAAATTTTTAGACACAGAAATAACGACCGGATGATCTTCGGTCTCCATGAGATTTCCAGTTGCATTAACTGGAGTATCCTGGAAGACATGCGACATTTCGTGTCGAGACCATCTGGTACCTTCGTATCGAAAGTGTTTCAGCCTACTTGCCGATACGACCTGGTTTTTAAGGGGGTTATTCCAATGCGCTATTGTGAGCACATTGTCTTTGAATCTATTATCATCGATGATGATATATGGTCCCTGCCAAGGTAACCCCAATTTTTTCTGTCTGTCTACTTTCAACAGAACCCAATCTTAATTTTTAAAACCAGAAGTTTTAATTTTGTTATCAAAATATTTCTTGCTGTCCTTAGTGGCTTTTTGTATGTTTTCGGCAATACTTTCGTACAAATTTGTAAGATGGGTAGCCAAAACATACTTGTAAGCCTCATAGTCATTAGGCATGACTATTCTGAGAGCAGCAGTGAAATTGATGCCAAAATTTGCTTCATGCCCCCGCAGCAGTGAAAATGGCGAGCATTTCGTTGCTGCATGAGGTGTGGCATTATATGCAAATACCACTGCGCTGAGGTACCTTGGCCATTTATTGTTATCCTCAATTGCAACTTTTCGCAGCTGCTTTATTAGAGTTTGGTTAAATCTCTCAACCATACCATTACCCTGTGGGTGGTATGCTGTTGTGAAAATTTTTCTGCACTCTAACAGTTTACAGACTGCTTTCATAAGATCTGAATTAAATCCAGATCTGTTATCACTAAGAAGTTTTCTTGGGGTACCATGCCTAAATATCACATGCTCTAAGAATGCATCCACTATGGTTTCAGCCGTCTGATCAGGAATCAATATAGCTTCAACCCATTTAGTGAAATAATCCTGAAAGACAATGACATATGGGCAACATTCCCTCAAGGGAGCAATCCCTACTATGTCCACAGACGCAATATCGAAGGGACCCTCCGGTATAATGGGTATCAATGGGGATATGGAGCTTTTACCGGGAGTAGCCACTTGGCAGACAGGGCAAAACTTCAACCAATTTCTGACATCTTTTTCAATGCCAGGCCACCAGAACCGCTGTTTAACAATACCCAGAGTTCTTTTGAACCCTTGGTGTGTCATTATAATGGCTCCGAGATATTGGTGAAGAATGCTGTCTCTGAGGGAATTCGGGACCACGATCTGATCATGGCCACATCCCTCAGTTTCCCTATAAAGGACTCTGTTATCCTCATAGAATCCACTATGATACTTCGTAGTGCTTTTGAGCCCTAATCTTTCCCAAATTGGGGTAAAATTAGTGTCTTCTTTTTGCAATTGAGTGATAACGTTTAGATCAATTAGATAATTGATCTTATCATCATCCTTTTCTTCATTTTCTCCTTCCTTCACCTCTTCAAACTCTTTCTCTCTATTCGGGAAAAGCCAAGCAATGTTTTCAGGATCATTTGGTACAGATGTACCCTGTTCTTGATTTTGTGCACTCTGATCCTGAAGTTTTGCTTGTCTTCTAGTTGTGACTGCATCAACTACCGTAAGCTTCTGCATTTCATTTCTGCTCTGCAATACATCTTTGGTAGTTGGTGCAATATTGTCATTTCTTACCGTCAATTCCTGGATATCCGTCAATTCCTTGGTCTGCTTGGGGACAATTTTTTCGTCTCTACTTTGGATTTCTTCGTCCCTCATCCTCTGAGATTGTTGTACCAATATTTGGGTTTCAATTTCATTGGTTTGAGTTCCGAAATTACGAAATTGAATTTTGAAGACATATTCCCATTTTGGTGGGTTCTTGTCCTTAGCGTCTTCGGGTTCATCTTTCCTTGAGAGAAAATCAGCCATTGCGTTTTGTCTACCCGGCACATACTCCAACCTATGATTAAATTGATTTATAATGGAATACCATCTTTTCAATTTATCATTGGTTTGAGTATTTACTTTCATAGATAAAAGAGGTTTATGATCAGTTTTGATCAATACTTTTTGCCCAAACAAATAGTGCCTGTAGACTTTAAGACCATAGACCACCGCTAGGCATTCTCGCTCTGTAGCACACCACTTCCTCTCCTCTTCCTTAAGGATTCGGCTGCTATAGGCTATTACCCATTGGTCATCTTTAGTCTTCTGATAAAGTACTGCTCCCAGTGGGGTTCCACTGGCATCTGTTTGGAGAATGAACTCTGCAGTTCCATCCAAAACAGGATACCGTAGAAATGGCACTGAGGTGAGTGCTTTTTTCAGTTCCTCAAACGCTTGGCGATGTTCATCTGTCGCTCGGAACTTCTTCTTTCCCATAGCGGTAAGCTTATACAACGGTTCTGCAAGATTTGCAAGGTTTGGGATAAATTTCTTACACCATTGCAGTATCCCCAGAAATCGTTGCATACGCTAAACGCTATTGGGAAATTCGAATTCCGTAATAGCCTTCACTTTTTTCGGATCTGGTGAGATTCCATTTTCGTCCAGTATGTGTCCAAGAAAATGAACACTTTTTGGAAGAAATTCACACTTCTCCGGTTTAAATGTTAGCTTTGCTTTCTGAAGAGCTTGCAAGACCAACTCTAAATTCTCCAAATGTTCTTCATAAGTCTTGGAGAACACAATGATATCATCAATATAAACCAGGCAGACTCTTCAGACTAGACCATGCAACACTCTCTCCATCATTCTTTGAAACTCTGCGGGTGCATTTTTAAGTCCGAAAGGCATAACTTTAAACTGATATAGGCCTTCCTGACATATAAATGCAGTTTTCTCCTTGCTACTCTCCTCAAGTGGGACTTGCCAATATCCAGACTTTAAATCCAAAGTGGTATAAAATTTGGCATTACCTAGACAATCCAAATAATCATCCATTCTAGGTATAGGGTACCTATCGTCCTTAGTAACCTCATTTATACCTCTGAAATCCACAACTGGTCTCGTGGAACCGTCGTTTTTCCCAACTAGGAAAAGTGGAGCAGCCCACGGTGACCGGCTGGGTTCAATAACTCCTTTATCTAACATGTCTTGGACTTGAGCTCTAATCCCTGATCTTTGGTTAATGGGAGCTCTGTAATAATGTTTTGCCACTGGCATTGCATTACCAGTATCATTTTTGCACGTAAGATACGGTGTTGTAGTTAAGGGATCATTGGGTAAGCTGAAAACATCCCTGTATTTAGACAGTTTTGCTACAGCTGTTTCCTTTAATTCCTCATCGATATCAGCCTTGGAGATCATTTTATATAGCGCTTCCCTAAATGCCAATGCATCATGCACGGACATTCTGGGAGTGGCATTAAAATTATCTTCAACACTAAATATCCCACAACTCGTACTTTGTACGTCTGATACTTCTGAATTTTCTTGTAATATTGAGTCACAGTAGCCTACTACCTGATTAGGTTGCAATTGGCATCCGGAACCCGTATTATTTGAAATCATCAGAACAAAGTCTTCCCGTTCACCATCAACCAGTGTGCTATCAACTCTGAATTTCTTTTCTTCTTTATTTCCATCTATGACCAAACAATTGAGATCTGTTTTAGACGATCGTTCCCATAATCTTGCCTTAATAAGCACATCAGTTCCGTGTGGTATGTATACTTTCGTACATGATACCACTGGAACCACTATACCTAATTGGCAGATCCTGGGGTATTGATCCTCTTCAGGACTTGAATGTACTATAGGTGCTTCCCCTATACAATCAATAGCTTGTATATGACTCGCGTGATCTTTAGGTACAACACTTATAGCTTTCTCAACTCCATTAAGTTTCATGATACCTTTACCAAAATCTATCATTGCTCCAACATCCAGATGTGCTAAGAAATCCGTTCCAATTATGAGATTTTCCTCTGCATTAGGAATGATTATGGCCTTCACCAAGAAAACTCCAAATTCACAATGCATTTTGAATTGTATGTAACCATGTGCATGTACTACTGCACCATCAGCAACAGTGACTTTTAGTATCTCAGGATATCCAGTATATTCTTCATCAAAAGCTTCCTTAAGAAACCATGAAGACATCACGGAACACTGAGCACCAGTATCCACTAGAGCCTTGGTGTTAGTATTACATACGGTCACATTAATGTGAAATGGGAGAGTTCGAGGGAATTTAGAAAACCTTAATAGTTCCTCCTGATTAGGAATTATCCCATGCTTGAACGCTTTTGTAACTTTTGAATAATCCTCTTTCATCATGGCACACTTTAATACTCCAGGCCATTTCATTTCACTAACACCTTGACCTGTAGTGGCAATGCTATTAACACTTCCAGCAGATCCCAACTCTGTCTGACTGGACGTGGATGGTTGACTACTGGAAATGGCTTGCACACTTGGGCTAGGGTTACTGATTTGAACCTGATCTTGAGGGGGAGCTGTGATCATCAGCTGTTGGCTAGGGGCTGGCAGTTGTCGTGCCATATAGAGTTGCTCATTCCGCAATCTATTCTGGTAATCCATGAATCATTGATAAGTATCATAATCCATAGTATCACCATAATAACCTACGGCATGAGCACCTCTACTGCTCCCGCCAACATATCCTCCTCTAAAGCCTCCAAACTGTTGCCTGAAACCTCTGTTTCCACCATATCGATTATTCAAATTACGTCCTTGTGCATTTTTCCATTGAAGGGTTTTACATTTGGACGTGTCATGAGAATTATTTCTATGGTATCGACAATATGGTTTCCTGAACTCGTTTCCACCAGGTTTTTGGGGTTTACCCTTATTAACTTTGGCAGAAATTTCATTCAATTTAGCATCAGTCTTTTGGCTTATCTCCTGATAACACTGAGCCAACTTCGCAATCTCCTGTGATAACTTTGCTAGAACAGAATCACTGCTAGGTTCCTCAGGCTCTTTTCCCTTTTGGGGAGTAGTAGCCATTTGAGTCCCCTGTGAGTTATTCTCCTCTACAGAAGTATTGGAATCCTTCTTTTCTGAGGCTAGGATCGGGGTTTGCTTCTCTCTCCTTGCTTGCTGTTGCATAGCTTTATTTTTAAACTGCCTTTGTGGGGCATTGCCAAATTTATTTCTATAGACATAAGCCAGTTCAGCTTGACCTTCACCTATGGTCACTTCATTTATCACAATTGGAGATTCCGCAGTTCCTCTCTTTTTATAAGCAGCTGTATTCCACTTATCAATCTTGTGCACATCCTCTACTAGATCATGCCATGTTTCATACTTCTCTCTTTGATCTAGCAACTCCATCTGATACTCTTCAGATGCTTTATACAAAAAGGTATCAATTATGAAACGATCTCTGAACTCTTCGGTCTTATTAGGATATAATCTGTCTACTAGCACACTAATTCTCTTGAGGAATTTCACTGGAGCTTCATCAAATTCCTGCTTTATGTTCATCAGCTCCCTTGTTTGCATACCAACATTTGAATCTGGAGCTTGCACTTTGAGCAACTTCCTTCGGGCTTTTTCGTAACTTTTGAACCTCTTGGCAGTAGCTTTCAGTACACCCTTAGAAAGCGCTCGTAAGGCAGCCAGCTTCATTTTATCAGTAGTCTCTGACGTAAACTCTGCCTCTAAATCATTTAGGAAGCTGAGAACTTGTGTCTCAGTCATGTCATTGAGGAGTAGCTTTGACTTTACAGCCTTCACTATATCTGACACAGTAGGCTCCAATCCATCCACTGAGGAGTCATCAGAATCTGATGAATTTCCTCGTGTGGACTTTTTGGATCGTTTGTGCTTCGATGTAGTATGTTTGCTTTCCTTATGACTACCTGCTGCTTCCTCATCAGCCTCTTGGAAAAATTGAGCAACTATATCACTTGCTTGTTCTCGAACAGCAAGCGGTTCAGTTACCCGTTTTTCCGTAGAAGCCTTTGATTTCACAGCAGGTTTGACTGTGAACTTTTGCTCTGACTCATCTGCTTCCATCTGCCGTAACCTTTGGTCATTGGCAATACAGGTTGCAGACATCATTGGCAAAGTTCTACACATATCCTGAGTTTTCAATGGTCTGTCTGTAGTCCTACTCACTCGGATATCCCTTTCCTTTTGATCCAGGACGAATCTTTCCAATAGTCCTTGGACTCCGACCATCGAATGGGCCATTTTGTCAATTTTGACGTTTAGTCATCGAATTTCGTCGTCCTTTTGACTCATTTCGAATCGTAAGTCGTCCAATGGATCGTGACGGTAATCATCCCGAATATTATCCAAATTTTCGTTGACGTATTCGCGATGATACGTATCAAATCGTTGTCGAGGTCGTCGAAAACGTTCCTCTCTAAATTGATCAAATGGATCAATATGATCCTCGGCCAATTTCTGCCTTCTATCAATAGGCGCCAATAATTGAGCGTCTCTATCTTCGGCAGTCAATAGTTCCTTTGCTGTGGCCATATTATTGATATTATTTGTGGCCATTATAGGCGCTACGGAATTGGGAGCGCTTACTGGGTCCAATTTTACCTCAGCCCGCTGGCTTATGGCACTTGAGTCGGAGCCTTTCCGCTTGCTCGTAGTATTAGATACCACGGGCAGTGGGAAAGATTTATCCGACTCCTCATGCCTTACACCAGGCGGAGTCCTCGGTAAAGTCGTACCAGAGGCTAAATCCTCAGCATTTTTGGACATTTTGAGTCCTAAGTCTTTGTAAAAACCTTCAGGTTTTGTGACACCTCGAGTGACTCTGCGCTCTTCCGTATTGCAAGTGTCAGAAGCCACCACTTGTTATGTTTACTTCTCTGTTTAGATCCGAAGATGTCAGCAATATAACTCAAGTCCTATCGGCTTGCACTCAATCGACTACTGTAGGTCACTCAAAGGAGCTTCCTATTAGCAATCAACTGAACACAGTGCAACAGTCCTTAAGCAGAAATAAACACAACCTTCAGTCACTAATAAGTAACTGGAAACTCTAACTCTTGCAATCGAAGGGCACTCGGGGTCTCCCCAGATGCCTCCTAGAGGTTCACACAAATACACAAAACTCACTTCAATAATATCCAAAGGAGCTGGGACCTTACCTTGGCTTGGCTCCCGTGTAATGCAACTCCCTCCTTCCGCTCACTGCGCGAGTAATAATAAAATAAATAGTAAATAATAATATTATTAACAATATGCAAATTGGGGTGTCGGGCTGTCGACGCTGCCTTTATTGGGCGAAACAGAACAATATAATATACAACAGACGCGACTCGCCCACGACACACCAAAATTGCAGAAGGTAAACGCGAATGATTATTTCTTCCTTTTTTGGTGGAATCGTAACTTTGTCGATTCACCAATTTTGCATAGATGTGGGATTGCTACTGCCGTAAGCACATCCCCAACAGTTAGGACAAGAAAGTGGCGGAGTTGGGACAGTGGCGGAGTTGGGACGGTGGCGGAGTTGGGACAGTGGCGGTGTTGGGACACGATAGTGGCGGAGTTGGGACGGTGGCGGTGTTGGGACGGTGGCGGAGTTGGGGCACGATCTAGGTGACAGATTGAGCTTTGACAAAAATCCATCATAAAAAGTTGACTTCGCGGTTTTGTCTGGAACGATATTTTTGCTTTACATTATTTTAATGGAGCAGTGTCATCTGTTAACATTAGCCAAAATTGAGCGAATTATTTTTCGTGACAGTCCTCAACAATTGTTGAATTTGAACGTTGTTGGTACAGCAGAAATGCAATACCTAAAACAATAACTTCTCCAAGAAATTTACGAAGTTAAACTTTAACAATACAATACCTAAAGTAAATACCATTAGTATGAATGGCTTCGAACACAAAATTTGTTCCGAAGCATACAAGGTTTTGAATGCAAAAAATGGAGTAAGGAGTCGTTTGAATCAGTATATGTACTCTGTTTTTCTCAAAATGCTTCTAACTTTTGAAAGTGAAAAGCAGGTACTATTTCGTATTTTTCATGTGTTTTCTGCTAAACATCGGATCATACGAGAATGTGCTGTTGTGAGCATCCTCAACTAGTTCTTAAATTTTTCAATCAGAAACGCTGAATGAAAAGATTCGTGAATGCCTAGGGACGTTTTTCTTAATTTCATAATTTACCAGCATTTTATAAAAAACTGACTATAGTATACATAGCTTGATGGTCAGTAAATGAATCATGAGTATGCAAAAGATTTCGTGATAACCAAAAGACATTATCTGGCGAACATACAGAAATTTTTCGAAAATTTTGTTCCTGTGTTTATGTTGATTTCTAAAAGTCTCATAAAATTCATGATCTTCGATTCCTACCAGCGGTCGAATATCCTTCAACTTCACACCTTTATAAAAAAGAGAATGTACCAGCGATGCTAAGATTCTTATTGCCACTGATGTGTGGTTCCAACATATTTTCTTATCTACCCGGCGTGTAGATTAGTGATTAAAACATTCGCGGCATCGATGTGCCACTTATTTGAAATCTGAACTTTTATGAGTTAATTCTACATACAGAAATTCATTCTACAAAATTTATTAGTTCTTGAAGAGTTATTCGAATTTCGATGTCTTTAGGCAATTGTGGAAAATTATTAAAATTCGTAACCAGGGTAACTATATTTCGATCGTTCGACCACCAGCCTGCCACGTGATTTGCGATTTGAGCGACTTTTGGCGTCGACATACTTGTAGCAATAGACCAATAAATAAAAATAATAACTTGTCGATAACATCATCGACGCAACCAAAACTGATGAAACGGCTGAAAATTTCTTGAAAATGATGGTGGATATAAAAAAGGAAATCGTACCGAACGAAACGGCAAAAGTTATCAAACCCATGACGATTAACTCGGCCAAAATGAAATTTGGTTTTATTTTTTTTAAACCGATGGTACACAAAATCAATGTGAAAATGTGTACGAAAGCAGTTGAGGCGACGATGGACAACGTGATGGTATAAAATGTACGAAAATTTTTCTCGTATTTTTTGTAGTCCAAGTTCAAAAACTCTACTTCCAAAAGCTTTTGACCCTCTCCTGGGTAGAAGATGCCCAAAAGGCAAGTGGCTAGGCAAGCAATGGAAATTAATAAAAAAATAAAACCCGTGGTGGCGACAGTGCGTTTGACGTGACAATAGCAGTGCACGAATTTGGGATCGTATTCCATGAAAGTGTTATAATACTCGAACATTGTTTGATGTTGCCTGAAAAACAAATTCAATTACCATACCCTAACGTACAAAGCGTTATATTCGAAAAATATATTGAGAGTTGTATGACTCACCAGCAACAGCTCAGCTGTACTAGAATTGTTTGCTAGTGTTGACTGAGGTGCAAAAAAGAAAATTTTACGCAGGTAGTTCGAAGAGATTCTAACCTTAACCTGTGGATTTTCACACAAACATTGGTTGTTAATACTGATGAAGGCTACGACGAGGCTAAGACTCGCGAATCAGTTGAACAAGAATTTAGCACTTTGGGACCCAAATTGTCAAACAGCCGATTCTTTAGCATGGGTTATGACGGGCAAGGACACGTCGTAGTTGGCTGTTCTATTCAACTTGTGAATGAATACGACACCTCGTATTATCGTACAAAAAGATTGGGCAACCAGAAATAATTACACACAATTTTAGAACAACAAATTTCTCTATAGTACGGAATACGAGAACGGCCACTTAAAAATCGTTACCATTTGAAAAAATTTTTTACCACTTGAAAAAAATCGTCAATTCAAGATGCATCACAAAAATGTCAATAAACCTCGGAAAAAAATTACGGCGTAAGAGTTTTTCGATGTTTGACTTTATTTTCAAGTGCACTGCAATTTTTTCAGGATAATCTTCAAAAAATCCACATACATTGCGTCTTGAAAAAAAATGAGAATGAACTTGAAAAAATCAAAATCCCATCTTGAAAAAAATTAAGGTTTCATTTGAAAAAAATCAAGATGAGCGGCACATCAAAGAATGAAAATTTCTGAAATTAGCCAATCAAAGGCATTGCTTCTACGTTTATACATACGGGAACCCATCAAAATGGATTTCTGAGGTAACGGCTTGCTAGCGAAGGGTGGCCTTGGTTTTTCGGGGATGGCAGAGTGGGAAGGTTATTTTTCATGGGGAATCCGATGGACGTATTGTTTTTTTATAAAAATTTTCATTTTTAGAGGTTTTTCGGAAAAACGACAAAAATGCATGTTTTTCACTCAAAATGCAGTAATTCTGGAAAATAATCAAAATTTCGAACATTGTCTGCTGTTTGTAGGACCATTTCCTACCTGCTCAGGAACCTTACCGCAGCGTCAAATTGATCTTTCTCAGTGTTAAATTTTCTCTGTAGGATGAAACAAGTTCGGTGGACCACCATTATTCACTGAAATCAATGCAGCCAACGATGCATTATCGAGGAAAAGTTTTCAAGTGAATATTTTGAAATTTCACATTCTATTGTGCCTTGGATAGTGTGTAACGATGGAGTAATAATGCACAAACTGTTTTATCCCCGAAGGACTTCTTTACACATAAATGTGCCTTGGATAGTGTGTAACGATGGAGTAATAATGCACAAACGGTTTTACCCCCGATGGACTTCTTTACACATAAATGTGCAAAACAAAATCATATCTCCTGTGCTTGATTTAAGGAACAAAAGACATAAACATTCAACATTACCCAGGATTTTGTGCCCTATCAAATGTACCATAACATGTATTATTTGGGAATGAACTCGTGTAGAACCATCCGTATGCCATGTCATATTTCAGAGACAGTTTTATCTATTCCTGAATTCGCTTTTCAGATTCTCTTCAAACGCTCTACACCAAAACGTGAGTAAAAAGTTGAATACAAAGATTAGCTAGAATATTTTTAGGTAAGCGTTTAGTCCTTTCGTAAAATTTGATGTGGAGTCTATTGATTAATAAGAATTGCTCATGTGATTAATCAGGGAATGTAATATTTGAACAGTAATGCAAAATAAAGAAATCTTTTTCAAAGTAAATATCACACATCAGTACAGGACGGCTGATCCGTAGATCCAACCTCATTCAGGAGTTTTAGATGAAGAAATTCGCCTGAAATAATGATGAAAAAATATATTAATTCGTTAGTAATTGGCCTTTTCTAGTCACAGCAGACTGTCAGCATTGTCGCTATTTTAGACTTGTGGCAAGGTTGCATAAATCTTGTTCCAATTAGTGATGAAATTCTTAGATAAAAATGCAAAAAATTGGAAATAAATCGTAGATTGATTTTATCCAGACGCGCTCCAAATTTTAACATCCTGCTCTTTTTATGACGGAGCGTGAGAAGGATACTCAGATGAATACAAAACGGATGGCAATAACATCGAAATTTAATTAGGGAACCCTGTAAGAAAACAAAATCTCTGTGAAGAAATGTAATTTTCATGGTGAATTTTATGGCGCTAAAATAAGAAACCTGATGACTCCCTAAACTACGAAAAGATGTGTTTCACTAGTGAAAAATTCCTTCCTAAATAACATTGTGCACAAATTAATCTTTCGCAATTACTTCGACAATGTCACTCATCTTTCATTTATCCCTGCGGCAGCATCTCTCTCCAAAAAAAATAACCTCCTCCATTCAAAAAGTCAAAACAAAGAATTTTTTAGCAGCATATGTTTTTTTGGAATCTAGAAGATGAAGCGAATCTTTCACTAAAAAAACTAGAAAAAATAGTTGAAAAGTTTTGGCTCCTGTTGCCCTATCGCAGAAATGATTGCGAGATAATTGCGTGCAAAGTAAATAGGTATGCTAAAACAGTGACAAGGAATGATTTATTTATGCATTTGGTCAAATTCAGGACGTTCGCTAATACTTATTTGGTAATTCAAAATTGTAACCATTGTGATTTCCAATAAGCGCTTTAATATGGGATATGTCCAAGGAAGCCTTGATTTCTTCTCTTTTTATTCCGGCACGCTCCCTCGATCCCAATTGTCTCAAAGTTCGCCTACACTTTATCCGAATACACCCAATAATAGGTTCGAACCCCTGAAGCATGTTGAGTAGAGTCTGGTGTAAAGATTCTCGCAAACCTTGTGGTAGCTGCTCTACCATCAACAGCACAGCCCTGCATCGTCTGTTGCGACCGCAGTTTATAAAAATGGGTCGTTGAATATGAAACATCTAGGCTACCAGTTTCATAGGAAATGCACGACTACACCCTTTGTGCGTCGTCATAGAACTTCTCCATCCTGCTGACCTGACAAAAATGTCAATAAAAAGGTAGACAATAAGTTCTACATCAAGAACATCAAAAGCGAAATCACAATCGATTTACTTTTTGCATCATACTAAACTCGTAGGTAAATTTGTTTGTCTTACGCGGTAATGTTATCCTATGAAAAGGGATACAAAAACGTGAGTGACAAGGTGTGATAGAGCCGAATTTTCAATGAAAGACCCCTCCAAAATTTTTTTTATATATTGCGAGAATAGCTTATGCAGTGCACTCCTTACTTAGTGAAAGTACTTTTTCGAGGATTAGTAAATGGCATACAGGAACTGGCTGTCAAAAATCCAGGAATAAGAAAAATCATAATTATAATTTCATATTGTCAGATTCATTATTTTTAGTGACCCTCATCTGCAGTGTATATATCTTGTGATGGCACACTGATCCATCTGTGGTGATGGAGTTTTTACGAATTTATGAGTCAGTTTTTGTCTGGAATATAAAATGCGTGTTTCCGCGTTGTGTCTCGATACCTCGACTGTCCCATTACCTCGACCGTTTCCCGTCCCATTACTTCGACCGTCCAATTACCTCCACCGTCCCATTACCTCGACTATCCCTTTGCCTCGACTAATGTGTAAAACCCCGTTACGTCGACCAATGAATTTTTGCGAAAAAAGAAACCCTTTTTGCTCTATCCCATTACCTCAACTGTGCTACGTAATTACAAATCTCGACAAGCTCTAATAGGTTTCTTCCATTTTTGGTAACTTTCATCATCTTTCTGGTCGATGTTAATGTTTCAATAGTCGTCACAGTATCCATGGGGTACAAAGATGGTTGTGACTAACTTTAGGATTGCTAATTATTTGATTATTTTTTATCTTTGTTCTTCGTTTTTCTTTCCCGAGTTTATCACAATTTCTACACTGTTAATAATCAGTTGTTGATTTATCAGCCAATCTAACATTTATTTTTCTGGAAACGGTAGAAATGATTTGGCTGAGCCGCAGTTTCGCATTTTAGTAAATCAGTTCTTCTGTATTTTGTATGGATAACCGTTGCTCGACCATTTGGAAAAAAATTCAAGTACAACCCTCTATCCAGTTCACAAGAAGTACAACAATCAGACGTAATTTTGTATCAAATATTGATGGTGTGAATATTTGAGGGAAGTTCAAGGGGATAGTGATGCATTTTGTAAATTTCACTTTGTAATTATTCCTGACGTCACAACATAGTCGAAATAACTGAAAAGTCACAGTAATGTGATTTTCAACGTTTTTACAACATTAGTTGACGTAATGAAACCGTCAAGATAACGGCAATTTTTAATTTTTTTATAACATTAGTCGAGGTAACGGGAAGGTTGTGGTAACGGGATGATTGAGGTGGAGGGACAGTCGAGGTAACGGAACATAATCGTGTTTCAGAAACGGACTATCCGGGGTTGTGGTGTGCAACGTGCTAGCTGAAATTTTGTATATCATGGCGGTTGATTCTGTTCTATCAACACTCCAGATATTGATATTTCCTTCCACGTATTTGGGCTATTGTCTGTTACTGTGTATTCGATTTTTACTGATCAGCAGACTTTGTCCCAAATTTTGACAGTGTGATTTGGTTTGATTCCTCGAATGGGAATTTAAAAAGCTTTTGATATTCTCACTGAATAATCGTTAGTCTTCAATTTTCAAATCCAGCAGGCGTGAACAACGCACAGTCTTCTTCCCAGTCGGGGGCCTTTCAGTGTGATAATGCTAAAAAATGAGCCAGAGTAATACATTTTGGTAAAATTGGGTATAAGAAACTAACTTCATTTTATTTTGTCAGTTTCGACGTACTGGTATAAACTTCAATATATTCATCATACAGCAAGAGATTTTTAAATGCATATCAATATAAAAATATTTGATGTACGAGTTAAAAACACTACAAAAGCTACCATTCCCTTGTTTAATCCTCGCAACAGGTGATACATTGATGTTTCATGCGAATGAATAAAGAGCAGGGTCAGTGTTACTATTGAGCTGGAGCTTAAGTTTGAGCTGGAGTTTAAGACCGTCTTGGTTAAGCTGGAGCTTAAGTCCGTATTAGTAAAAGTTAGGCCGATGCTGAGCAAGAGACACGACGTAAGACACAATTTTTGTAAGAATCAACCAAGGCCTGTAGTTAAGTGTGATAAGTAAAAAATTAATCATACCGCAGCAAAACATATTTTGTACAGTTTTTTGGGCTGAACAACATGCCAGTATTCGTTTGATCTAAAAATCAAAATTCGTTTTGCAACATCAATCGAAAGGTTCAAATTTTTTGCAATTTTCGAAATTTTAGGTCACTATCATTGAAGGCCTATAAGTAATCAGGTATGCAATGTTGATCAATAAAACTTTGTCAGTGAACGTAAAAACGTTTATTGTATATGCATGACACATATAGATATATGTAGCATCAAAATTATGGTTTACACTACACTTTAAATTCCAATTTTCAGCAGTTATCAATGACTCAAAGTCATACATTTTTGTACCCCGTAAAGTCAAATGAGCAGTGTCATTGATTAAACTCCACTATGTTATGGCTGGACCCCTTGGCCGCATACCCACAAAGTTTTATCAAAATAAAGAAACCATTGAGTGTGCCACAGTGAAAAAAGTGGAAGCAATTTTTGAATCAAATCATAAAATTTTTTGTTCAAAAATTCAGTCATTCATCCAAAATTCTAATAATTCAACTAAAACATTTACACACAGCAGGTTAACATCTTGGCTATATACCCATAAGGTTTGGTTATAATATCCTTACTCTTTACAAGGGAAGTTACACAAAGTAGTAAAATGTATTCTTGATATAGTTGAAAAAACTTCAAGTGCAAATTTGTGTTCCATTTATTCAAAATATTATTAATTCAGTCCAAATCGACTACACTGCAGCCACAGTATGTGGCCACATACCCACTAAGTGCATCACATTAAAAATTAGAGAAGCCACATTCTTTTGGTTAACTATAAGATGAGGCAGTGACTCAATTTCAATTCGCAAATTCAATTGATAAAGTTGAAGCTGAATATTTAGTGGATGAAAGTATCGATAATGTATTGGAATGGCATCATCGCCAGTTTAGGTCAAATGCACCAAAATGAAGCATAGAAAGACATCATTGACAACCTCCAGGACGATCATGTTTACTTCCAGTTTTATTGGGCAATGAAATTTCTGCCTTCCAGTGGATGGGAAGATCAGTCAAGCTGGTTTGGTATGAGTGATTTGCCATGGCACACCACATATGCCCTTATGATGAAAAGTGGACTCTACACCACCACACATTTGTCCATGTTTTCAACTCGCCTGCACAAGACAGTAATGCAATAATTGGAAAACTGACTGACACATTGACAAAAATCACTCATGGTGCCGATAGAATGTCAGAAAACATGGGTGACTATAAAGGACTGGGACTTCTCTGAACCTGAATTTGGTACAGGCCCATGTGATCAAATTGCTGCTCTAATAGTGATGCGAGTTCGACTGTTTATAAATTAAAACAATTAATGTTCAACTGCTGAAGAATTCATCAGATGTGCTACAACACATAGAAAGGTCAAGAGAACATCATTCATCACTGGCAATCATAAAATTCCACACAAGAAGATGGATCTTAAAGCTGTTAGTTTCAGGAGCTATTTCATTTCCATTTCACATCTACTGAAATCAAGGCAACTAAAGTTTACAAGGTTGGTACTGGAAGCATATTCAAGATGAAAATATTGAATTTGGAACAGTTACCAAAGCTTGAAATCCATCATGTGGTTCATGAAGACCAGCCAGAGGTTTTAACCCTTCAAATGTCAAAGTTCTGGATTGCTATTGATCCAAATATCACCATCACCAACTTTGAAGACGAATCTGAAGATCTTCTGGCCACCACTGATGAGCCATATAAAATGGAAAGAAGTGCCTTCAACTGTCCTGTCGCAACTTGTTGCAGCATCTTATTTTGGGTAACCACAAGCCTATACTATAGTGAAGAAGTTTACATGATATGGTAAAACAAAGCTACAGTAGAACACTAGAAAGTGTTCACTTGACCCCTGGCTTGCCTGAAGTAAACAAGTTTATGTGATATGGCAAAACAAACAAAAAAACAAAACACTAGAAAGTATTCACTTGACCCCTGGCTAGCCTAAAGTTCAAGAAGCTCTTCGATTGTTTTATGAGGCTGACTCATTTGGTGTCATGGGAAAAGGTTGGGATTTAAAGAAGCATAAGATATGTCATCGCTTGACAGAAAAAAATGTCAATATTTGCTGGAAAAATACCACAGTGACATTGTATATCATCAAAAATTCAATGCTGAAGTTGTGAGTGAAGAAATGAGGGGGAACCCATCTTTTGTCAGATATAACTTCCTCACACAACAACATATTACTGGATTCGGGGCTAGGGAAGCCAGCCATCATCAGGAAGAACGTACTATATTTTATAGTATCAACCTGAAAGGAGAATGTGGTAGTGAAGATAAAGAAGAACCCTACGAGGTTCCAGCAATGTTTGATTCTCACTTAGAATATGAAAGTGAACTACTGAAAACAGATTGTTTTGAATAATTGCTTCAATAATTAGTATGTAGATCTGACTCTTTAAAAATGTCATCTGGTTTAGAGCAAATCTTTCTATCCGATTCAAGTGGATTTTGTGTTGAGCTCTTATGATCTGAGAATGACCCAGATTTTGTCAGTTTTTGTCAGAAATTTGAACAATCTTTCATCTTATAGTTAACTCAAAGAACATGGCTTTTCTAGTATTTAATATACAATGGGTGTACTTTGATGCAAGGTGGTTGGTATGTAGCCACATACTGTGGCTGCAATGTGGTCTGTTTGAACTAAAATTAATAATATTCTGACTAAATGGAACACCAATTTGCACTTCAAGTTTTTTCAACAATATCAAGAATACATTTAACTTTGTATAATTTCCTGTATAAGGGATGATGATATTATGGACAAACCTAATGCCTATATGGCCAAGATGTCAGCCTGCAGTACCTGAAATGTTTAGTTGGATTATTAGAATTTTGGGTGAATGACTGCATTTTTAAACAAAAAATTTTATAGTTTGATTCAGAAATGGCTTTCACTTGTTTCACTGTGGCACACTCAATGGTTTTTTTACTTTGATAAAACTTTGTGAGTATGTATGTGGGCAAGGGGTCCAGCCATGACATAGTGGAGTTTAATCAATGACACTGCTCATTTGACTTTAGGGGTTACACAAATGTGTGACTTTGAATCATTGATAACTGCTGAAAATTGGAATTTAAAGTGTGGTGTAAACCATAATTTTGATGCCACATATATCTATATGTGTCATGCATATACAATAAACTTGTTACATTTACTGACAAAGTTTTATTGATCAACATTGCATACCTGATTACTCATAGGCCTTCAATGATAGTGACCTAAAATTTCGAAAATTGCAAAAAATTCGATTCTTTAGATTGATGTTACAATGCGAATTTTGATTTTTAGATCAAACAAATACTGGCATGTTGTTCAGCCCAAAAAACTGCACAAAATATTTTTTTTGAGGTATGATTAATTTTTTACTTATCAAAACCTTAGTTGAGTCTTAGAGAAATTGTGTCTTAAGCTACAGCTTAACTACATTTTTATATCTTTTGTGTGGGAAGTTGAGATGGAACTTGGTTAAGCTACAGCTCAAGTCCATATTACTAAGAAGTTAAGCTGCAGCTTAGCGAAGCTGTTGCTGAGCACCAGCTTAAGCTCCAGCTTGACTTTTTTTTCTATGTTTGGCATTCAAAAATAAGCTGTAGCCTAACTTTTTGCATCAATGTTTTTTTGTGCCTCTACGATGTTTGTTAGTTTATTGCATTTCTAGGATGTTTAAGTTCTTCTGTGTGCATAATCCAACAGTATTACCTTGTATCTATGTGCATTGAACATATTGAAAAATACTAACATGGATAGCATATATGCATAAATAAAGTGATTTGTCTTTATCGATTTTCTAGGAAAGGTTTTGCAACTTTCGTTGTCATATTTTTCGTTGTTAATTTTTTCGAATTATTCATTGGTTTTTTGTTAATATATTCGGAATTTCGTTAATTTATTCACTCATCAATCTTCTTGCTTATCTTCTTAATGTCCATTGAGTTGGAGGAAAACGATGCTTGAACTGGTCGGATCCACAAATAAAATTGCTGGCCGACTTATGTTTGGCCCAAAGAGTTTTAAAATTTAAATTTCAAAAATTTTAATTTTTATTTTTAAAATTTTAAAATGGATTCAAAAGTTTTTAAATGGATTCAAAAGGACCCTGCAACTGAAAAAAGAAAAAAACATGCTTGGAGTGATATTACGTATCATTTAAATGCAGCTTTTCCTGCCTTAAAACAAAATAATATGGAGGTCATCAAAAAGAGGTCAAATGTTAAAAGTTTATCAAAAAAGGCTGCAAATGACCAAAAGAAGTCAGCATATGGAACTGGAGATGGTTCACCCATGGCAGTTATTCCCAATACATTAATGAATACTTTCAATGCTTACTCAAAGTCGGACAGTTTTCATGGCATAATGGGTGGAATGGATGCTGCATCAATTGTGCCACAGTATGTTGTTTACCTTGTTGAAACATGACAGCAAATTTTGCGTTTGTCGCACTTCATTGACCCTGTCATTTCTTTAGCCATATGTGCATTGATCTTCTGCTGCATCAAAATATTTTAAATTTTATTAATATTGTGACTTTTTTATATGCAAATTTGTGACAGGTTTATCAATTTGTATATATATAGTATTAATGGTTTGTGTATGCCTAGATCAAATGAATCCCAAACTGAAGCGTCAGCTTCTCAAGATAGGTATCAGTCTAAAGAGGTGAACAGCCCCCAACCAGGTACTCATGTGTCATCTCCATGTCAAATTCGTGGCATTGTTGGAATTGAGGAAGAAGGGCTTAGCGTAAAAAAGAAAGGCTGTCAGTGCAAAAAGAGATATTAGTGTTGAAAAGTGCTAAAAAGGCCAAAAAAATTGATTGGGAGATTTATGTTTTGAAACTATAAGCTGAAAAATTAAAGCAAAGTCAAAATTAATGCATTGTAACGAATATGAACTTATTTATGTAATGAACAGGAACTTCTATATAAGAATCGACTTCTTATTTTCTTTATTTTAAAACACACCAACTAATATGACAAATGAAATTGAAGCTAACATATAAGCAACTGGTACATTTAATCATTAGGGCGATATAAACATGGAATTTTATATTAAATTAAAGACTTTCTTACATTCCTCCACTGAAAAATAAAAATTATAATGAAAAATCGGTGCGTTTGACTACTGTATGAAAAATGATACTTTAACATAAGCTAAAAAAATGACATAAATTTTACCCCAACATTTGCTACTAAAGTAGGAAGAAGTGTATAAAAATATTGCGAAAATTTTCCGAATAAAATCACCAAATACAATTCATCAACTAGAAGAATTGAAAAATTCTATTAAATAAAAAAACCTAACAAAAGTGACAATTAATAATCATGTAGAAGAAAAGAAATTTTTTGGAGAATAAAAAAATGAAATTTCCTTGAATGACTCATAGTACCAACAAAAGCAATACAAAGTGCTAAATAAAAAGAAAAATTGTCACAGTACTGGTTCCAGTAGGAAATTTGGAGAAAAAGAAAATTAATTTATTAATGAAGGGTCAAAATTTATACTGTATGCTGACATAATGTAAATAAATTATTGAATGCTGTTGTTAAAGTTAGTGACTATTGATGCTAAACTAATGCATGCAATCAATCGAGTTCTGGATCCAAGTTTGGATCAGGATTAAAGTTGACATTGCCTAAAAATGGTTTCCTGATTTTAACGTGCACCAACAATCATTCTGTATCTGTTCCATTGATAGGTTGTACCCAGACATCTGGTAAGGCCAAATGAACAATCTCAAGTGGTCAATGTCACTGATGAGTCAATTTGGGTGAGCAACCAGCTTTTGGAACTGCTTTGTAAACCATAACCAGGTCACCTACTGTGTAATTGTGCACCATCTTGAGGGTGCTATCTTAGTGAGTTTTCTGCCTTACTTGTGCCGTACTTATGGCATGTTTCACTAAGGACCAAGCTTTGGTGATCTTTGATTGAAAATCTGAAACAAAGTCTTCAATATCATTTGTATATGGATTATGTACATATATGAGAGTTGTGCCAATGGGTAGCCTCACTTCATGTCCATGCAGAAGATAGAATGGTGTGAACCCTGTTGAGCTATGAACACTGGCTCTGTATGCAAATAAAGCCTAAGGAAGGAATTCATCCCAATCGCACTGGTTGGTTGAGACATACATCGACAGGATTGTCATTAATGTCCTGTTAAATCTTTCGACCAGACCGTCAGTCTGTGGATGGTATGGAGATGTAAACAGTTTTCGAGTATCACACAGACGAGCAATTTCCTGAATGATGTTAGATGTAAAATTAGCTCCTCTGTCAGACAATAGTTCAACAGG
Organism: Romanomermis culicivorax; assembly: GCA_963922205.1. Taxonomy (NCBI): domain Eukaryota; kingdom Metazoa; phylum Nematoda; class Enoplea; order Mermithida; family Mermithidae; genus Romanomermis; species Romanomermis culicivorax. Next base: position 319,868 of record CAWUHX010000119.1, on the reverse strand, counting down.
TGCACCAAAGCAGCACACAATTTCTTTGACAAATAATATTTCTGCAACTGTTGTGGCTTTCATGTCTGGTAACGCAAAAGCTTCAGGCCATTTACTCAAATAGTCCCCAAAAACTAGAACACATTTATTACCTTTGTATGTCAATGGTAAAGGTATGTCAATGGTAAAGGGTCCAGAAAATCCATAGCCATTTTGGTGAAGGGTTCTCCTTCCACTTTGATTGATACCATTGGTCATTCGATTTTCTAGCTGTGAACTTTCATCCAGCACAAGTGATACACTTCTTACAGTAATCATAAATTTAGGATCGCATGGTTCTCCAACAATATTTTTGTCAAATTTTGCGATAAGTTTTCAGAAAACCAAGGTGACCAGCGAATACGTCATCATGGAACCCTTCCAAGATAGCTGGAACAAGTACTTCAGGTATCACTATCAGAATTTTGTTTTGTTTTTCGATTTCGCATAATATATCGTCTTTGATTATGAAATTGTGGTAGTCTTTCACGATCCATGCTACCAAAGATTCATCATCTGGTAATTTACCTTTGGATAAAAAATCCATGAATGACTTGCAGGCCTGATCTGTGCTCTGCATTTCGATAAGACCTACAGCCTGTGGTAAGATATCTATGGCATTTATCGAAATTTTATCTTCTCTGATAGGATAATGTGAGGGAAAATCAGCAGTTTTGTTAGACTTGCCTGACTTGTATTTGATGTGGATGTCATATTGCTGCAGAATTAAGCCCCATCGTGTCAGTTTAGAGGATGTTTGAGAAATATTGTTTTTGAGAAAAGACAAGAGAGCATGATCAGTGAAAAGGATGCATTTTTGCCCATAGATATAAGGACCAAACTTTTTTAGAGCCTATATAATAGCAAGAGCCTCTTGTTTGATAGTGGCATAATTGTGTTCACTTTTGCTCGAGGAACGACTAGCCTAGGCCACTGGATGTTCACTATCATCAAATTTTTGAGCTAAAACAGCTCCAAGACCATTCTTCGAGGCATCAGTTTGGATAATAAATAGCATGTTATAATCTGGAAAATGTATGAGAGGCAGCTTTGTGAGGAGGCTCTTTAGCAATTTGAAAGAAGATTCACAAGTTGGTGACCAATAAAACTTACTGTCTTTCTTTAATAGCTGCAAAAGAGGGCTAATGATGGCTGAAAAATTCTGTACAAAATGCTGATAGTAAGAAGCCAAGCCAATGAAACTTCTCAGTTCTGTGATATTTGTTGGAACTGGAAAACTGTCAATAGAAGCCATTTTGTTGGGATCTGGTTTTTTACCATCACTGCAGAGAACAAAGCCCAAGAATGGTATTTCCTTTCTGAAAAAATGACACTTTGAATGTTTCAAGTTGAGACCTTATTTCTGGATATTTTCAAAAATAGCTTCCAAGTTTTGCAGATGGTCATTAAAGGTTTTGCCAAGGACCAAAATGTCCTCAAGATAGACAGAACATTCCACTCTAATCGTTTCAGAATCTGTTGCATAAGCCTCTGAAAAGTAGCTGGGGCAATACAGAGGCCAAAAGGCATGACTAAGAATTCATAAAGCCTTGAAAAAGATGAAAATGCAGTTTTCTCTTTTGCATTGTCGTCCAACTTAATTTGCCAATAGCCAGAAGTTAAGTCAAATGTAGAGAAGAACTTTTAGCCTCCAATAGTATCTATGATGTCATATATGCAGGGTAGTGGATAACTATCTTTTTTTGTTACCTCATTTAATCTCCTGTAGTCGACACAAAATCATGTGGTGAGATCTTTCTTGTCCACAAGCAATGGGGGAAATGACCAGGCGCTTTTGGACGGTCATATGACCCCATTTTCTAACATTTTTGTAATGTGTTCTTCGATTTGCTGTCCTTGATGATAAGGAACACAGTAGAGTCACAGCTTTATTGGACTGGTTTCACCTGTATTGATTGTATGCTTTAATAAACTTGTTCGTCCAAAATCATTGGAGCTGGTTGCGAGTGGATTCTGATATATTTCCAAAAAGCTATTCACCTGATCAACTTGATCTGCATTTAATTCTGAAGTTTGTATCTGAAATGGGACTTCATTTAAATTTGCGGCACAACTGATACAATGTAAATCTTGTTCAAGGTACATGACCTGAAATTTCCACAAGTCATGCCTTAAGTGATGTGGATAGGGGCCATGGTTGTATTTGTAAAATCAAGAAAGAAGTTAGTATTAGAGAACAATGTTAAGAATGGTGTTATAATAAGTCCTCATTGGAGTAAAAACTTCTTTGATGGCTGAAAAGAAAAGAGGCTGTGATTTGATTTTGTGACCACAAGTCGTACTGGCATTGACATTCGTGGGGAGATAGTGATAGATTATTCTACTTTTGCTTCCACATTCTCTTGAACAGTAGTGAACAAAAGACTGAGATTTTCATTTACCTCAGTTCCTAAAAAGATGTCTAAAGTCTCCTTAGGATTAGATGTTAATGATATGGTTAGAATAGGAGTTGCTACATGAGGGCCAATGTAGAGCCAATCCTTCTGGAAGTCAATGATCAATTTACCGCCAAGTTTTTTCAAAAGGTTATGACGTAAAATAAGTTGATTTGGGCAGGATTTGGTGACATAAAACAGGGTATAAATAATTTCACTGTCAATAGTTACAGTTACTGTTACATTACCATTGAGTTCATGTTGATGACCAGAGACAGATGTAGCTTTCATGTTTGTGGGTTTTAAATTAATTTTACATTGACTTTGTAACATGGCGAAAAATGACAAATGCATCAATGAAATGCTTTCACCAGTGTCTATCGTGATCAGTGCACCATGATTTTCAATTTGCACCCAAATTAAAATACAATTGGGATCAGTATCTAGACTGTATACTGTTTCTTCTTGCTGTAGTTTGAAAGTGACTGCTTCAGAATTGGGTGAAAAATGGGCTGTATGATGCTGTACAGGTTTAGAAAAAAACGGAAGATGCATAAACATGCTTGAAGCCATAACAGAAGTAGACAAGGTTTCCACAATTTGATGATAAGATAAAATGTGAAAAATACAATAGCTGTTATGAGGATGCTGTTCAGAATGAATTGGAAAGGTCCAATCAAAACTTTACTTACCAGTGTGCCTAGACCGAATGAGGCAGTACGGGAAACTGATTCTATGCTATGTTGTGATTTCCTGAGAATGGACAAACTATTTTTCTCTATAGAGTCGATGGTATGTTATAAAGTTTCTGGGTCAAGAGACATAGAAGCAGAATAGTTGAGTAGCTGGTTCAGTTTACTTTGAATTATGTGCAATTTGTGAACATAAATTGATAGCATGCTAATCAACACTGATGTTCCTACCAGTTCATTGTGAAAAATGGCTGGCTTATCAAAAATTACTGGTATAGAATCACCTTTCCATATCACGTTACTTGGTATTTCACTGACGTGAATCTGCCCTCGATTTGAGCGCCAACCACCATGACCATCATGGAAAACACCAAAGATATGATGGTTGCAGTCTACTGTAGGAGCTTCTGAAATAACTTTCAAACTATCCAGCAGGGTAAATTGTACTGTGTGGTTGGACTGGATTGGGAGATAGGCATAACACACATCTCCAACCTTGTAATCCCAGAATATTGTGTCTAAATGTGCAGGATCACACTCTGAAACTGAAAAGGACTTCTCCTAAGATTTGTGCATGCAAATTTTCTTTTTGTAACAACTCTTGAGCTCCTAAGGATGAATCGATTTGAAGTAGGACCTCAATCAAACTAAGCTGAAGTTTAGCTATTTCACACTGATGCAGCCAAATTTCACCGAAATGGCTTTGCTGAAACATTTTGACAACCATTTCTAAGTATTCTAGTTTCAAATTTACTGGGTCTTTTTCATCATTCAAAATTTTGTAGCCAATGGTATCAGCTACTTTTTGGCTCTTCGATACTTTTGCTGCTCTTATTTTCCTCGAGCTTTTAGATTTGGAAATGTTGACTGGAAAAATCTGCAGGGCAGGCCCTTGATGTGTAAGAAAAGGATCGGCTGGTACGCAATGTCGACCAGTGATACTGTTTACACTGACATTTAGTAGGGAGAATGCGCCCTGACTATCTTTGATGATGTAAAAGTCACCATTTTTCTGGGCTGTATAGGGACGTGTTGATTCTATAAAATGGCAAGCAGGTTTTAGCTTACTTTCATCCCAAAAAATAACCCCCTCTGGCATATTACAATAATCACTCTGAGCCAGACAAGATCCTACATTACCTAAGTCAATTGTTATCAGATGACCATCAAGAGTAGCAATTTGATCTTTTTCTATGATGAAATTCTGAACTTCTGTACAGTGTTCTGTACAACAATATTTGAACTTTACTACTGAACTATTATTAGATACTAGACTTTTTTTGTTCAATGGCACCAAATTTTGACTGCGCCACTGCTGTGTCATGACAGTGGCTTTTCATTCCCCATGGGAAACTGAACTATCTGGAACCATGTTGGAAATCAATCCTTTTGAGCCAATAATGCCCACATATGTACAAACTATTCTTTTCCTCATGCAGCATTTCCATGCATGGACTGAGTTCAACTTATGACTTGGCAAAAACAGTTTTATGCCAACTTCTTTCAAGAGTTCCAACGGAGGGGGCATACATTTGATTTCTGGTGGAACAGCAAACAATTGACCACCTTTTCCAGATCCACAATGACAAAGAATATGACTGTCACCACATGCAAAAAGAAACTAATTTGCCAACAAAAAAGCGAGCAAAAGCAATTTAAATAAATTGTATGCAATGAAATTTGACCAAACTTTGTGTGACCTAAAACCTTTAATGTATGACTTGATGTGTTGACCCTTCAATATTTGCTTGAAGTTTAAGAAGAAATTATTCCAAACTGGTAGTCAGTACCACTGTTTGACACAAACCACATCTAGTTTGTCACAGCTCACATTCGAAGAAAGTTTTACACATTCAGAAACAGATTCTTTCATGCAACTTTTAAACTTTACCTCTGAAAACAAATTTTCAACTGGCTTCACAATCGAAAAATTTTGACCTTTCGAATTTACATCTACACAGACAAAATTGATACGAGCAGTTGAAGATGGACTCACATTTTCCAGAACCATTCGATCCACTTGATGTAGCAAAGCTGCACTTTGGGTCGCCAATTGCTTGGAGGTTTCATGTTCTTTTTCGATTTATGCAGTTAGCTCCTCCATTTCGACGTTTGGTTGATATCCAAAGCAAAAACTCCTCACGGATTCGATGATCATTGATACATTTGAGACAAATTTTGAGGTAAAAAATGTGGTGTTTGCCGATGATTCCATCCATCATTGTTATGGAGGTGCCTCTGACGTGACTGTCATCACGAGCTGCCATTTCAGCTTCAGCAAACATTTTTTAACTGTGATTAAATATGCATTGCCACAAGGTTTCATTAAGTCCATTTATAAAGAATTGACGCATAATTTGGTCATGTGAATCCTCTGACAGTTCTGGATATGCCTCCATGGCCAATTGCTGGATTGCAATGGCGAATTCAGTAACTGCTTCACAAGGGCCTTGACATCATGTCTTGAGTTCTGCACTTTTCAATTCTGATGCCTGGGCAGGTTGGAACCATTTTCTCATAACATCAATTAATTTAGATATGTCATTGTGGATTTTTGTGCAGCTGGAATTGCCCTATAGACCATTTCAGCAACCTCTCGAAATAAAGACAGCATGATTAATCATTTTCCTTGATCATCCCAGTTGTTTGCTTGGGCGTTTCGATTGAAACTATCAACCCATAATTCGAAATTGTCGCCTGGTCAACCATAAAACATGTCCAGATCAGAACGATTTGGTGATTTAGAAGATGATAATTGTAATTGTTCGATTTGCCTTTGCTGCCTATCAATTTCCACTCATAGATTATCCATAATGTCCTGAATTTTTGAAGTACTTCTTGTAAGAGGCATCAAGCCCAATAATAAAACAGAATTTTCTTCATCGAACGACTAAAACTTTCCGCAATTGCCCCCAAATGTAATGAATATTAACTTCTTTATGTAAAGAATAGGAACTTTTTTATAGGAACTGACTTCTTATTTTCTTTATTTTGAAACACACTAACTAATATGGCAAATGAAAATGGAAGCTAACATATAAGCAACTGGTACAATTAATTATTAGGGTGGTGTAAATATGTAATTTTATATTAAATTAATGACTTTCTTACAGCATTTATTGTAGTCATACACATTTGCTTCGATCATGAAAAATATAAGTTGACAATATGTTGTCTAAAATTTCTTCCATTTCCAGGGTTCAAGTCCACATCATAATTAGGCACTTCGATGCCTTCCATTTCCTTTTCATCAATATCAATGGGGGTTGCTGCCTCACAATGGCCACATTATGCAAAATAGCTATGGCCACCACTAATTTGCATACACTGGATGGCTTGACCGGCACTTCTTTGTGTATGTGATGGAAATAGTGTTTCCGCATTCCAAAACTTTGCTCAACTTTTACACGGCGTGCAGCTGAGTAATTACACAACATTTACACATAGTGCATATGCAAATAATTCTGAGGTAGAGTCTTTAAATCAAAAAAGGTTTCTAAGTAAAAGAAGGCACCCAAAAGAAAGGGAACTATTATGTACATGTTACCTATGTGCTTTATTATATTGTCTTTCTGGTTCAGTTTGTGGGTCATGAAAAGGTCTCAAAAGCTAGGGTTCACAAGCCTAATCACTGTCTTCCAGTACATAACCATCATTCCTTCCAGCAGAAAATTGAGCAACGATCACACAAGCTGACCAAATAAGGGCATCATGCATCAACACAAGACAATTGACGACAATATTTGTGAATTTACAATCACTGTTGCAAATTGCTTAAACATTCATAGAGGAAAAACTTTTTGATTTATATACTCATGTTCATTCAATGGTGGTCTCTGACTTCGGATATTGGTTCCATCAATGCAATCAATTACACCTGGAAATTCGATAATTTTGTAGAAATTTGATTTTAGGTCATCTGTTTGATTTTTGACATGAAAACTGATAAACTGATTATTCAGATGAATAAGTGCATTGGTCACTGTCCAGATGACATGGTTTGCAATAGCTTTGGTGACCAATATATCATAACCACAAATTATTTGGAAAGACCCCATTGCATAGTATCGTAGTGCAATCATAACTTGCTGAGCTGGCAATAAAGTATTGCTCTTATCCAAGTGGTTTAAATCTTTGGATAACAAATTAGTCAAATATATGATCGATTCTCAATCAAATTGATATCTGGCATAAAGGTCTATTTCATTGTGAAAAAAGGGATTCAGATGGTCAAGGAGAATACAATTTCTATGAATTCTATCTTGACGTTCTTCTTCATCAAGCAATAAAACCAAACGACGCACCATTATCATATAACAACATAAAATATGAACTTAAGACAGCTACCCTCCCCCAGTCTTAACTTTTTAGTGTTAAGTTGCAGCTTAAGCTCAAGCTTAAAGGCCCATCTATACTTTTTTCACTAAAAAACATATGCAAGCAATTTGCTCACCAAGTACTGGAGTAATTTTAGTATATAATACATCACACGGTAGATATTGAAATTTCCGATCGAACGATAGCCAACATGTTCAAAAAGTATCCAGCTTTGATACAAGAAATGTGAGAGATGCAAGATGCTTACAAAATAGCTGATTTCTGCAACACTATGCAAATTTTTTTTTGCAAAATATACTTCACACATCAAGATCTTTCATGTGCACAGAGAAAATGGGGGATTCATTCGGTTTTGATCATTGCAATCACTTGTGACAGATTTTCCAGAAAAAAACTATAGATGGGCCTTAACTTTGGTAATACTGGTCTGACTTAAGCTCCAGCTTAATGGTCGAATGGACTTAAGTCCGAGATTTAAGTTTGAATCTTAAGTCTCTTGCTCAGCTGCAGCTTAAACACTCTTTAGTAATACTGACCAAGTTGGTGCTCAGTTGGAGCTTAACTTTTTTTATATGTTATAACGTTGTAGAGACTTAAGTTGCATCTTAGACTGCAGCTTAAGTCTCAATAGTAATACCGGCTCTAGGACTGCTCAGTGATTTCTTTGACATAGACATCCAGGAAAAGTGCCTAAGCAATATTTTTTTTGGTTAATCTACCATTGATGTAGTATTGCGCATCAGAATTGAGTATCAATCAATTGATAGGTATTATTGTTCCAAAAACATGATTTATGCTGTATTGTTTCTTTGATTTAATTATGGGTGGTTGAAGTTTCTTGAAGTTTAGTTCATCTCCCTGAGATTTTCCTTGCAACCATTGTGTGGTAGCAGTTTCAATAAAGGTTCTCACATCTGCATTACCCAAATGTGAGAACAGCATCAAAGTCACAGATGAACAAGTACTCAAAAATTAAAAAATGTTGTTCTTCTGCGACTGTATAATGGCACAAAGAAAAAGAGTAGAATTGTTGCACATACACACCTTGTGTTACACTACCTAAGTTGAAAAATAGTGGTATCTGTAGGTGAGACATTGTGATTAGCTTTAAGCCGGATTTATACTTCATGACACAGCCATGGCTGCTGTGATCAATCATATTGTGCCATGAAAAATTGATGCTAAATATGATAGGTTGGCCATGCCATGAAGTATAAATGTGGCTTTTCATGCTGAGTTCTTTGTGGTATTCACTACATATGAAAGTCTGAATTTACATGGCCACGGCATTCAAAAGTTTCAAATTTTCAAAGCTTTGCTATTCGATTGCTTGTATACTGAGATATAACAGCCTGGGACCCAATTTGTATTACATGGAATTTTAGGTTCCAAGTGGAATTTTCTGGTTTCCATGTTTAAGTTTGTATGCACAGTGAAAATTTCCTTGCTGACCATCCCGACCTGGGCTAAACAAAAAAGGCCGGGTTCTGGAACCCATGGATTGGATGAAACATCTGTTGAAGGGCTTCCTGAGTGGTGCTGGAGCTGTCACACTACTGGCGAATGTTGGTGTAGGTGTGACTATCCTGACCAGCAAAAATGGTTGTGTTTTAAAAGATAAATTTTACCATATGCACTTTCAGAATTGATTCTCAATAATATAGTGGTACCAAAAAATAAGAAATAAATAACATATTGTTCAGGAATCTTTAATCAGACGTATCCTTGATTATTGCAGCAGAGACCATGTTGGAGATGTACTCATGGTATCAGTCATCCCACATCTATGCAAAATTTTTGAATGGGGCAAAGCCACAATTCGACCAAGAAAAAGATGATTTAATCATATGTTATATTTTCTGTGGTCTAGTGCAACTTGCTTCTGTCGATTTTATATTTGTTCTGTTTCATCCAATAAATGGACAGTCGACAGCACTAGCCCAATTTACATGAACATATTTATGTATTTGTTATTACTATTATTGATTATTATTACTTGGGATTACTGGACTTCATAATACAGCAGGTCCATGGCCTTCTCAGATATTATCATTGTGAGTTTCTAATATCTTGTGTTAGTATGCAGGAAGCATCTGAGGCAACCCTGATTGCTTTTTGGTTGCAAGTGAGTGTCTTCCAGTTACTAATTAGTGAGTGAAGGTAGTGTTTAGTTCTGCTAGAGAACTGTTGCACTGTGTTTAGCCTGCTATCCATAGGAAGCTCCTTTGAGTGACCTACAGTAATTAGTTAGGTACAAGCCAATAGACCTTTTTAGTTATATTGCTGATTTCTTTGGAACTTAGCAAAGACATAAACATAACAACCATGTTAGTGTGTGTTTTCATGTGCAAATAATGAACTGAGAAAAATTTTCCAACTGATATTTCAGTATAGAAGAAAGTCAAAATGTTTTCAAATAAATCTTCTAATTCTTGGAATCCGAGTCCAAAATTTTTCGGACATATGGATCGATACTTTTAAAAATGAGTTTTGCTGTGTTTCATCCAAATTCTTGATGAAATTAGAGGTATTTGACATGTGTACCAAATTTGGTTGACTTTCCCTTTTTTTTTATTGTTGATGTCTGCTCACTTCACTTTGAAATAGCAGAAGCAGTGATAACAACATAAATAGGTTTAATTTGATTCACAATTTTTATGCTGTAGAAAATACATGAACTTTTTCGCGATAATGGAAGGTGGAAATGAGAGAAACTACATCATGTTTGCCAACTTTTACTTTATATAGAACAGTGTCGATGTATACAAGTGTATGACAGTCTGCATATTTTTGACATTTTTGAGCATGTTTACATTAACTAAAGTACTTGCATGTGTAGACTGAAGTATGAGTTTGTTGCATGCACTTTTGAATATTGCTCAACACAAAGATGTCATCTATTTTTGTCTTGAGTTAGCCCTTCTGTGAGAAAAAATGGGTAGAAATAAGAGCATTTCACTGACAACCTGTGCCAGAATTGTTGCTTTGCTCAATGATGTGAAACTTTCAAATAGCGAAATTGCAAGACTTGAAAATGTACCTAGAACAACTGTGATTGGCACTATTACCAGACATCAAATAACTAGGTCATACAGAGATAGTATAAGGACTAGACACCCAGGAAATTTCCCAACTGGACACACTGTTGGCTATTACAAAAAACTGAAGAAAACTGCAGATGATCAACCTGCAAACTTTGAGATCAACTTAGAAATGGCAGTGGAATATCTGTTCAATTGTCTACTATTCATAGATTTCTTGTCTGAGCAGGATTCAAAGGCAGAGTCCCGGTGAAAAAGCTATTCATTAGTGAAGTCAACTGTCATAAACATTTGAATTCCACCTGTCATTATCTTTTATGGATGCCAGCTGGTTGGTCGAAAGTTTTGTGGTCAGATGAATCAAGGTTTGAGTATTTTAATCAGAGAACACATGTCTTTGTTCGTCTCAGCCCAGGGGAAGGATATTCTGTTAAATGTATGGTTGGAACTGTAAAACATGAAGGTGGCAGAGTGCTAGTCTGGGGATCATTTATTATCATCTATTCCAAAAGACCTCAAATTTACTGTGTGGCCTACACAAAATTACTCAGAAATCATCTGGAAACTTTGGTAGATGCAGCTATACCATTTAGCGCCACTTCGAATTGAATTTATCAACAAGATAACAATCCAAAACATTCTTCCAAGTTAAGAAAAAAATTTTCAATGGAATTTCGGTCTTGGTATGGTCTCCCCAATTGCAAGATTTGAATCCAATTGAAAGTTCATGGAGGCTTTTTAAAAAAATTTTCATTCATAACAATGTCCATGCCAGAAATAAATGGGAAATGAGAAAAAAGTTGGTAAAAGTTTGGTTTATCCCAAAATGCCAGGAAATGGCTGAAAGGAGAATATGTTTCTCCTTTTTGCTTTTTTCAATGGCTTAAACGTTCGATGCTAGGCCTCCCCATCATTTCATTTCAGCAAAATTCTAATTAAAAAAACTTTCCATTTTCTGAGAAACATATACGCGCCCAGTTTTTAGTGATTTCTGAAAATTCCACTGTGCGAAAATGGGATAAATCATTGAAAAATTTGATTATTAGTCACTAAAACTGATTATTTACAGAAGAAAAAACTTTGGTTTAATGAAAAAACAGAATTCTTGGTAATTATTTATGTGTCATTCTTTGTTAGAATTTTGCTGGACTGTATACAATGGAGTGGCCTAGTATTAACTTTTATGCTCAGTGAAATATGGAGCAAGAAGGAGAAACATATTAATCTTTTTGCCACTTCGTGGTATTTTATAGAAAATGGTTATTGTTACATAATGGTACAAACTGTTTGATTAACCGACTTCTGTGGTTTTTGATCTCTTTATTTTTTTCAAACAACTGCTGGATTGATGATCAAACGATACCTTCTGATTCCTTGTGATCGTGTGTACTGATCATCAGTTTGTTATTTCTGTATATGTAGTTTTTGTCAATTATAACACTATTTTTGACAAGCCTGTAATGAATTTTATACATGCAGTCGGAAGCATCATGTGCTTTATCGTGAAAAAAGAAGTATTGTATAATGTGCAGTAATCATGTACGACTGTAAAAATTGCTACAGGACAAGTGAATTTCATGTGCAGAGGCTTAGAAACGTTTTTGTCTTTTAAAAAAACTGGGCGCGTATATGCTTCACAGAAAATGGAAAGTTTTTTTCAGTTAAAATTTTGCTGAAATGAAATGATGGGGGGGCCTAGTATCGAACTTTCGAGTCATTGAAAAAAGTAAAAAGGAGAAACATATTCTCCTTTTTGCCATTTCCTAGCATTTTGGGATAAATATCGTACTTTCAAGTTCCCACAAGGAAGGTATAAAAAATTAGTGAAAGTTACAGAATGCAGAAATTGTGATTTAGCCCCAAAAACATAGTTGACACAAGTTTGGACGATGGAAATCTTGTCTAACACAGGTCGGCAGGAAAAAATTTCTGGGGGTCCACCAAAAATTTATTTTCGAATATTTTTCTCAAAAATCACTTTGTTGCTCTGAAACGTCGTTTTATGGCGTTTCTCGATGTGCTGCATCTTTTGGCATACAAATTTCAGCTCTGGAACGGAAAAATTTTCAACCTTAAAAATATGAGGTACCTAGACAGAAAAAATTTGAAATTAGAGTTTAAAAACAGGCAAGGCTGAGATAATTTTAACTGAAATCATCATTTCTTTCATTTTTAGCTATTTATTTCTACTTTAGCTATTTATCTCTATCATTTATGCAAATTTTTAGTGTACGTTGAGATATTTCGAAAAACAAAAATATGCATCAGGGACAACAAAATAGGCTCTTTGCAACGACACTACTTAAAATCGATGAATCGGAAAAAAAAATTTTTTTTGCAAACAACATTTATGCCAATTTCTAACGTACTATACATTTTTTCAAAAAACAAATATCAAAACTGAGGGGGTAGAAAGAGAAGCTCGTTTCAATGGTGCAACAAAAGATCTGAAAATCGCAAAAAAAAAATTTCAAATGGACAATTTCGCTTTGTTTACACTTTTTTTACACTGCACATACTAGATGTTAAGGTGATTTACTCTGGGCATTTTATTCAGCTATCGAACAAAAGAGGAATTAGCTTTCTACGGCCTATAAAACTCGAGATATTTGTGCAGTCATCTACCACAACTCGGCCCAATTTGCATATTTTCCATGATAATTAAGTTTACACTGCGAATTTTCAAACCGCCAGTCCGCATCTTGTACAACTCGAGGAGCTGCATCCAACGGGATAAGAATCGTCTAGAAAGACTAAATATTCGCAAAGTTATTACTGGTCGGAGTTTTGAGATTTTTCTTTACAATGAAATAAGGTCGCATTTGCATATTTCGAAAAAATTTCGTGGTGGTCCCGAGATATGACCCTACTGAAGATATTAATACCACAATCGAGCTAATCGGTTAGAATAATCGTTAGTTATGAAAAGGTGGCAAAACAGTACTCTAGTTTGTTTCATAACTTTGACTACAGTAAGTCTGCAGTAGCCCGCATCGAGTTCTATATTGTTGCCAAATTTCAGCTTTGGATGTCTTATGGTTCGTTAGAAATCTTGCTTTAAAGGTTAAAATCGGTGTGTCCAAAATGAAACATACTGTAGTCTAGCGCTAACGTGCTAGCTACGATACATAATAAGTAATGAATCTTTGAAAAAGTTTGTTTCCTCAATGCCAGATCGATTTGCAGCCAGAATTGTTGCAAATGGTTATTCAACTAAATATTAAAAGTGTTGTGTGATTGATAGTAAAGCTTTAGAAATAGTTGCACCTTATGATCTTTGCTCATTTTAATTAGAATTATGTATAAAGTCACAAAATCTTGAAAATGCTCACCCTGTCAGAAACTTTTGCACATCACTGTAGGTGCCTTTGATCAGGTTACCGAAGAAAATTATCAGTTGGTGTGTTGGTTGCTTATGAACGAAAAAATTTCCTTATGGACTTGAGTAACAAGCTTTACTATGTTTGCTGAATTAAACTTACTTCTGTCGCCACTGTATGCGACATTTTAAAATAGATGACACTGATCTTTTATATGATGTCCAACTGACTCCTTGCTTTCAAGTGCAAAATATTGTATACACCTCTAGTAGAGAAATCGCCAGAGAGACACTTTGCTTCTACAGAGAATTTTCAGAATCTTTTGGGGAAAAAATCGATTTTTTTTCTTTCATAGACCCCTTCCCCTACATGTTTGTGGAATCAGTGACCCCAGCCCCAAAAGGTCGCCTGATCTCTAGTCCTTGGAGCCTCAATCATATATGGTATATAATAACATATGAATTCGCAGAGATTATCCATAAAACCTAGGAAATCTACATTGAGCTATTCAGCTTTGGCAAACAGAAAAATCACTATCAATTGTGTAATATGTTTATTTTTAACTCTCATGTGAAAAGTTTGTAAGCATGAAATAGGATAAGCTCTACTAACTTGATCAAGCTTGGAAACTGGACACTTTCACTTGAATCAACTCTGTTGATGTGGAAGTGAAGATGACAGAACTCTGCACTTTCCTGTGATAGAGTCTTTAATCTTCAAAGTTCCTACTAGGAATCCATTTCTTCTTCGACACCAATACTAAACCAGTAAGTTTGATCTCTGAATATATTGCATTCAGATCTATTAGTTTGTATACAATAGTAGTATAGCCCAGCATCATGGGGGGGCAACATTATAACATAGGCAATGGTTAAGCATAGGCGAAAAATAGTTGCCATAGGCGCTGGTTTTTTGGGCAGGTACCACACAGACAGAGGATGAGGAGGAGAGGGATGAGCTTGCACACCCACCCCCTTGTCAGGTCTGTGTATGCCACAAGAGTTGTCCTCTACTATGGTTCAGGGTGACACCTAGGAGTCTGTGTGAGGAAGGTTGGTCCAGGTTGGTTCAGTATGGTCATCACATTGTACCAGGTCTGGTCTATCACGTCTATGTTGGGTGGGGCAGGGCATACCTAGGAGTTAGGAAGGGTTATCCTCAACAATGGTTTTTCTAGAACAAAAGTTTAAGAATACTGTTCTAGAATTTTTCTGCTGTTCTAGAACCTGCACCACATTACTTAAATTGGGTATTGTCTGGCCCTCATGGGATGTCATCAGTCATGTGATTGATCATGTGACTAGAGTTGTGTGGGCCTAATAGACTACGGCTGGTCTTGGGCGTTCTGGCATCAGTGTTCCCACTGCAGTTGGGTGCATCTGGGCATCCACAGAAGGCACTAAAGCTATCTTGTTCTCTACAGCCACCAACATCTTCAGAGCGATCGGGTACATTGAAGCCACCAGGGTCTCTACTACAGTTACTTTTGTAGGGTCTTCTCTATGGGGGCCTCACTCTTCCAGAGGGCCCAACTTGTGGAAGAAGGGGCGAGTGGAAGAGGAGGGGTAGTGGAAGTCTATTATGTTTCTGCAGTTTTATGTTTCACGTCAAACTTTTTCACTTTTCGTCGTGCATAAGTCTTGTCCCGCTTTTTTCAATTCATGTCTCACTTTTTTCAAGTCTTGTCCCACTTTTTTCAATTCATGTCTCACTTTTTTCACTTTTTGGTCTCACTTTTTTCATCTTTCCTATGCTCAAGCATTTAAATTTTGCCTAATTTTTTTTCTTCTTGTCCCACTTTTATCAATTCATGTCCCACTTTTTTCAAATGTTGTTCTGCTTTTTCCACTTGTCCCAGTTTCTTCAATTCTTTTCGCAGTTTCTTCAATTCATTTCCCGAATTTTTCTGAAATGTAGCTTCAATATTGTTTTACCAAACTGAAATTCAACTGGTTGCTCGAGATCATTTTTTATTTCAACATTAATTACGTTGAATAATTTCTTCAATACAGGTACATAATGTGGAGTAATGTATAATCTACTGACAATTTTCATGTAATCTCCTTCGACATTAACTACTTACAGCCGAGGTGCTAAAATAATAACTACTATCTGTGGCTGTACACTATTACAGTACATGTAAAAACAAAGTAAGCCTCCATACATATCGAGTGGGTGTTTTGCCATAAACAGTGTGATTTTCTGTGAATAGTTCACGCCCCTAATATCAATCTCCGTAAAACCTAACATGTACTGCAAATGTGTTTTGTCATTTAGCAAATAGGAGACGTACCTGTTGCAGATGTATCATAATACTTTTCAGTCAAACCACGAACTTCTTTGAAATAATCAGGGTCAAATTGTACTTGACTGTCTAAAACTTTCAGGAATGCAAAATTTTCACTACTGAGAGATACTTTTGGGAATCGAATTGTCAAAAAAATCTGCCAATTCTCCCACAGTTTTGAATGCAAAATCCTGATGCATATCGATATATCAAAGTTTTGTTTGTCTTAGCAGCAAATGGGGTTTTCATTATAAGTTATGCTACTCCAACCTCCCATTCCCTGATAAATTCCATATGTTTTGGTAGAAAGCAGGTGAACTCATGATTTTCTGTTGTAACTAGCATGTCATGCAAATTTATTAGTAGGAAAAATTTCACTGATCCTGATGCGAAATCATTCATTTTTTAAAATTTGGTGTGAAAAATCATATTTATAGCTTTACCAGCTCTGGAACCGAACTATTAAATTTGGATGGGTATTCTCCCCATCGAACCAGATAATCGATCTTTTTTCCTTCTTTACGAATTTTTAGAATTTTTCCTATAATTTGTAGATCCTCAACATTAACTTCAATTTTCTGCATCTTAGATTCATAGAAAATTCTTCTCAATCTCTCGCCTAATTGATCTTCAAGGGTATAAACTGGGGAGTTCCAGGCATATCTCTCCTTAACGAGGAAATATTCTTCTGTCCAGTTAGGCCAGAACCCTTTCTCAAAAGCTCGTTTTACTTTACTCAGATGGACTCTGTGCTCATCTCAAACTTGAAACTCGGCTGCAGTGGTTTAATTCAGAGAACTTTATTAAGTATTTCCCTCTAATTTTTGACTGAGACTTTGTCAGGGAGCTTTCCTATTGTTCCATGGCATGAACTCCCCAGTAATAGTTGCCCCGCTCCTCAAGGATCGCCAGGTGGCGGCAATGATCAAGGTAAAGGCGGCACCAGTGATAGCGGTGGTGGTGGTGACAGTTGTCGCAAGGAGGTAAAAAAACGATCTACAATCGTGCGTTCAGCAAAAGATTCCCAGCGCCCAGTTACCCGAGATGACGTCGAGTCCAGGAAGCGACCAGCACAATATGGGCGATGGCAATCATCACTGTACGGGCGGTGACGACCATAAAGGTATGAGTGGTGACCGCGACGGCAACCATCATGGGATGAAAAGAGGACAGCCACAGCACCGGGGCAAAGACGATGGCCATGGATCTCAGGACGATCCTTTCGACTGTATGGTGAACGACTCGTACAAGACGGACGCGGCCAAAGCTAGCATTAAGCAATGCTTACTGGCTTACAAACCGACGGCTTCTGGCGGTCAAGGCCAAAAAAAGACGGACTTCAATGCCATGAAGCAGAAAATGTGCCAGGCCAAGCATCAGTGTTTGCAAAAGTAAAAATTACTTACACAGACCGGCAGCAGGGAAAATTTAAAAGAAGTAGTCAAACTCAAACCGCCCATAACTCTGTGAAAACTTAAATTAGGTTTTTGTATACATCTTGAGATCTATCCATTTATTGTGTTTTTGGAAGAAAAAAAATTCCTCCTTGCCTTGAAAAGTCGTGTTTGGATGGGGACAAACGCCTTAAGTCAAATACATATCGGACGAGGTTCA
Source organism: Romanomermis culicivorax (assembly GCA_963922205.1). Classification (NCBI taxonomy): domain Eukaryota; kingdom Metazoa; phylum Nematoda; class Enoplea; order Mermithida; family Mermithidae; genus Romanomermis; species Romanomermis culicivorax. The sequence continues at coordinate 302,162 of CAWUHX010000119.1, read as the reverse complement.
ACCCATTAACCCTCACGCCGATGTTTGCTCACAAGCCCAAGCTATCATGCCCAGATTTCAAATGAACATGCAGCTGATCGTTTCCAGTGCAAATTATGCTAATATCACAGAAAAATAACAGCAATCACTATGCTCAGCTATTAGTGCCAAACTATCAAAATTAATGTTCATACTTCAGAAACCAAGACGTTCACTGTAGTCAGTTCTCATTGGTGTTCACATTTGGACAGTCAGCTTACATAGCATTAGCCGAGTACTGTTGATTAAATGATTTAAAGGAAATGAGTAAAAAATGGCATCAAAAGTGATTTGTTATAAACGAGCAACGCTAGGGCGTTACTCTGTAGCCAACTATTCATTACATGTGGAAGACAATGGTGTATATTTAGATATGAATAAGAATATTCAATCTCTTACTTAGCACTTTTTATGCCGTCTTAGGCCCAAATTACAGAAAGTGGGTTAAACGTGGGGAAGAGTAAGAATAAAATGGCGGGTAAAATCGTAGGTAAATAAAGGCCCTGTCATACTTCACCGCGCGGTACCGCGCGGCGCCGGTTGTTCTATTCATACTAAAAAGGGGCGCCGGCGGGCTCCGCGCGGCTCCGCGCGGTACCGCCTTTGAAGTATGAATAGGTTTTTGTAATTTTTGCGGCGCCGCGCGGCGCCCCATCAGGTTTCAACTAAACCAATACACATTTTTTGAGAAGACCAAAATCCAAAAGTAAAAAAGCGGCGCTGTAGGGCGCCGCGTGGCGCCGCCTGTTAGTATGAATAGGACAACCGGTGCCGCACGGCGCCGCGCAGTGAAGTATGACAGGGCCTTAAAAGTCGAGTAAAATCTCCGGTGAAATCGTATAAAACTCAGTAAAATCTCGGATAGAATCGTAGGTTAAGGCTTGGTACAAATCGGGTAGAATCGCGGGTAAGATCGTGGGTTAAAGACGGATATAATCGTCGGTAGAAAAAAATAACCCATGATTTCACCTATATCGAGATTACAGAAGGTGGGTAAGGTAAAAGTTGGGTAAAAAGTTGGGGAAAAATACATGAAAATAACCAATGATTTTACCCTGCTATTAGCAGGGTTATATTCACAAGAAGTTTATATTCTTCATGTAAGGCTCGGATTTGATTGGTTCTTTGCATGCCGTCGATGCATTGCAGGTTAAACTGAATCTGATGTTAGTGATGGCAATGACCAGAAGCCTGAAAATTCAGATTTTCCGGAAATGCATTGATCATTATTGTACATATTTCAGTACAACAATATCAGCATAAATTTGGGATACCAGTGGGTTATTGTCGAAGAACACTTTTTCGAGCTACACTATTACTCGATAGTACAACAATTTTGAAACACATCTTTTGCTTTTCAAACTCCGTTAAGATGAATCAGCAGGTTTTTTACATCAATATTTTGATATGTGGATCTGATGAAAATTGTGGCTTTTGATGAAAACGTTTGAAGGTTGAATAATCTTCCTGAAAATTCTCCATAGGCTCAAAAAAACAATGACTCCTACGGTCATTGAGTTAATAAACAAATACCATCTATGCCATAACAGCTGAAATGCACTATAGTCTGTTTTTATAGAATGCTTGTAAATCGAAAAATTAACACTATCTTTAAAATCGTTTGCACTAAGTCTTTGCTGAAGTTGCAAGTTTTACAAATTTTCAGTCTTAAATGACATATTGCTTAGCAGAAAATCTTAATAATATAAAATATGGCTTGTCTTATGGTATTAGGAGTTGCAATCAAAAGACACAGTGAGTTCATCACTCTGGCGCATGGAGAATTCTAAATAATGATTATTAAGCAAACCAATACCCTTTACACTCACAGTAATCCTGTCAGAAAATTCCCTTGCGTGAATTTTATTCCTGCACACAATACAGTAAAGCATAATAATTATCTCAGGATATCTGGTTATAGGAGCATGAGCGGATGGCTCACATAATCGGGGAAGTAGCGTATAGTCATGAGAGCTATTGCTTTGAACCGAAAGAAATGTTTCGTTGTGAGATATCGGCATTTTAGTTTTGGGATACCCTGTTCATATGACTAAAAACAAGCTCATCATGAAAAACATATATAAAAATGATAGGTTGGGTAACCCGCCACTTACCTACATTCTGTAATACGGAAACTAAAAAAGTCGGGTATATTTCCAAGTTAAACATGGGTAAAATCGTTGGTAAAAGGCCGGTAAAATCATGGGTAAAATCGCGAGTAAAACTTCGGGTTAAAGATGGGTAGAATCACGGGTAAAATAGAAGGTAAAATGGCGGGTTAAACATGGGTTACATTACCCGAGATTTTACTTTTACCTTACTTTTATTTTACCCGCGTTCTGTAATTTGGGCCTTAAAGTATCAAAAAGTAAGTCGGAATAGACAAAAAAGTCATTTGGAGCCTTACTTGGACACTTTGCCACCGGATGCAGGTTTTTTTGCACACAGCAACCAAATTTCGGGCTGTGCAACCAAATTTTTCTGCCATGTTGCATAGTGCAACTTCAGGCCTGACTGCTCTTTCGACCAGGTTATAGGGTTTTCTGTTTGGAGATGCATTTTTATGCGTTCTAAAATGGAAAAAAGTGAAAATTTTCGGGCGCTTTGTGCCGGGTTTCAATTCATTTATAATTTTTACATTATTCTAGTGCACTATTAGAAAATTTCATTCTAGCTTGTGTTAATAGGTTCTAATTATCGACATATTATGGATAAATGTTTGATCCTGTATTGTTTTTTTTAACGAATTCGATAAAAACTAAAATTTTTCTCGGTCATTTCCCCAAAATCTTTTCGTGATCTTCATAAAAATTTTGAATTTCATGTGATTGATACATTTTCAGTGTAAGACAATGCTAGAAATTCTTGCCAGTTGAAAGATCCAAATTCTGGGTCGCTTGCCTAGTTTTTGAATTTTAGTTTATTATTGAATTCACTGAAATTCATTGAATTCACTGAGAAATCAAACCTTCTGTCTGTGAAATAAAAGCTGGAAAGAATCATTTTCCAGCGTTCTAGAATATTGAAATTCGGAAAAAAATTTCGGCGCTATGCGCCGACCTAATTACTCTAGTCTAGTCATATTGATCTTTTAATTTTCTCTCCAAAACTCAGAAAATTGGGTTTTAAAAGCCTAAAAACCGACGCGCATCGAATGAAATACAAGAAAACTAGTTTAAGATACTTTTTCCGATAAAATTAAGCAAATTTATTGATTTTAGAGTAAGCAACCAAAAATTTATCTGTGCAACCAAAATTTTTCCCCAAGTTGCACATTGCAACCTGGCCTGTGCAAAAAAACCCTGGTCGGACGCCACAGAATTTTTTCTTCATAAAGTCCAACACATTGTGATAACATTTCAATCAAATTAATGCACCGTTTTGGGGGCTATAAGCGTCTGCACATCCTGAAAGATGGTACAGAAATGCTGATTAATTCCACTAAACATGCCATCATCGAGATGCAGAAAAAATTAAGATCATTCAGATTAGACGGATAAAAGAAAAGATGTGAGTCGAATTACTGTTAAAATTTCATCGATATATTCTTAAAAGTTGGGCAACAGGATGCCTCAGGAGAGACGCGACAAAAATTTCTCGCAACAGGAATTTGATTGAAAAAAATCGAAGCTGCGAGTTTAATGTTACCAAATAAAATGTCGGCTGTCGTACTTTGGCCTATCTAATAAACTATGGCTGGTATTGCCGAAAGAGGAGTAGACTAAACTCGAAGCAGTATTAAACAGCAGAGCAAACTAGGACTATCAAGTCCAGGATTATGTCGACTTTGCTCCACTCCTAGTTTGCTCCTCATTTGCTACACGGTTCGTATTGCCGAAGAAAGAGCAATCCTGGACTAGGCACTCCTGGACTAAGCTAGACGTATTTCTATTTACAGTACACTCGCTGATGTGCGTGACATGAAATACCGTGGGAACTAGCATCAGTACTATACATACAATAATTATGGATACAAACATACAAAACGAAGGTACTGTAGTTGTAGTAGTGTCAGTGTGTTATATTTTGAAATTTGAATAATGTCTGCCGATAAACGATCGTCAAATTTCTCTACTGAAGAAACATTTTTACTTGTTGAATGTATCGCCCAAAATTTTGAAATTCTGGAAAATAAGAAAACTGATGCAGTTTCAAATAGATCAAAAAAGAGAGCTCGGCAAAGAATTGCCAAAGTTTTTGAGAAGGATCCTAATTGTCAAGATAGGAATATTCATCAGTTGGAAGTGAAGTGGAAAGGCCTCAAAGCGGTAAGTTTATTGTAATAGCCATGAATTCTCAAAAAATTGGCAACGTCAATTTCATACACCACGTCTTCCAAATCTTCCATTAACTCAACAGCCTCCATTATTACACACACTAAATAGGACTTATTACTGATTTAATACTACCCCTATCAGGATTAAAAGAGTGGACTAAATTGGCAATATTTGCACCTCCTTTGATCTGCTTTTAGTCCACTCCTCTTTTGGCAATACCGACAAGGAGGAAATTTTAATACTGCTCCACTCTTGCACTAGGTTTGCTACAGGTTTAGTTCGACTTTACTCCTGGACTGCCTTAATACTGGTTTACTCCTCTTTCGGCAATATCAGCCTATAAGAAAGTACTCTAGGCAGTCTGTTTCACACCACGTCAAGTCAGCCACAAAAAATTGACCAAGTGATATTGTAAGATTGTAGTGCCTTTCCAATGCAAGAAAGGGTATCTGAATAACCCTTGTCGTTTTCCTGTTAATGAATTTTGAATAACCACTCAATTTTTGAAATTTATTGAAAATTTTCGAAATTTTCGATTTTTCATTTGAGACACCACTCAGCAACCACCAAACCTAGATCAATGAAAATTTATCAGTACTTCTTATGTATTAGGCAAAGAAGCATCCTTTATTCCCAGAACTCAATTGGTTGGGCATTTATCCAGGTTCGAAACATATTTGAATGGCAGTTCAGTGTATGCAAACTTCTACAGCTCTCGAAAGGGTGTGCGATAACGGCGATATTACTTTCACAGCTATCGTAGGAATATATGAACGTGAGTATAAAAATATATAATTCCTCAGCATCATTGGTGAAGGTGCTTGGGAGTGTACCTAAACAGGATTTTCTTTTTTTTTGCTTTTCATTTTCGACAATTTAAACTTTTTTGCACAGTGTAAAATGTTCATTTGTGGAAACTAACCCATATGGTAAAAATGAATGAGCTATACAATATGAAAATAAAATTCTGCGCATCCAATGGGAAGCTGCATGGAAGTGCACTTAAACAAAATTGTTTCAACTTTGATCGCCCATTTTTAACACTTTAAGCTGTCTGAAAAAATGTAGTGTGCAATTATTTACTGTAAATAATACATCAGAAGGTAGCTTATTCTGTCATGCGTAAAATGAATATTCATTTATCGAATGAGACCCTGAAATATCGCTTGGCTAGCAAGACCACTGAAAAATTTCGAAAATAAATCAATTTTCAAACTTTGACATACTGTAATGATGTGAATTTTCGTTTTCAAGCATATATACCATGAAACTCAGTGCACGAAATTACCGAAAACATCTCATTGTGAGATATGATTAATTTTCAACTTATCATAGAGAAGATAGAACTTCTCAGAAATCGTCTTAACTATGAGTATGAAATTTTAAACTAGAGTAAGGGGCCAACTATACTTGGCCATATGGCGCTGTACGGTGATATAGGGCACCACATTGAGCTGCTATACTTCGCCGCACGCGCCGTGCGGTGCCATACGGCGCCTGATGAATGGCCGCTAAACTTCACGACGTACGGCGCCGTACGGTGGTAAATGATATTAAGTAAATGAAAATTGTCAGAGGTACCGGTACTACAGGTCAAGCTACTGTAAGATTTATATGTACTTAGTGAAGTTGAGTTTTCGGTTTTACTAATTTACAACTTACAGTCTTCGTACAAATACGAGATTCACGTTGATTCGATATGAAACGTAAAACTGGCGCAAAAATACACAAAACAAAATAACGGTCCGGTCGCGGGACGACTCTCGTAAGGAAAAATTACCGATGGAATCCGGTGCAGGATTCTACTATTGGGGTCGACGCGAAAAAACCAAAGACTCCCTATCTTCCCCAAAAACAGGGTCTTCTCCTTCGTTTCAGACTCACTTGACCCACATTTCAGACATGAAAAACACCCACAGTGGTCGGCGCGGACCAGACTTGAATTACTGTAGGTTCTGAAATCCACAGGGCGTCACAATTAGCCTTGTTACGCAAGTGTCCGTAATTAGTGTTTTTGAGATGTCGCCACTGTTTCCATTGAGGTGTGCATAATTACAATGAAAAAGGTGCTTGAGTGCATATTACTCGTAATTTCAACAAACGAAAAATAGCTGTACAAAAACAGGTTTTAACCGGAATTTTTGGGGGAAAACATGGTAGAATTTGCAGAAAATGTACATAATTTTTTCATAACTTTACATTTTCGTCACTCCTCATGACAAAATGATAAGTAGCTGCTATACTTACGTGCCGCACGGCACCGTATGGCGAAGTATAGTTGGCCCCTAAAGCCTAGCTTGACTGATTGAGGCACAGCAGGCTTTTTGGAGTGAACCGTTTTTTGACCACCCTGTATGTAATGCTTTTTTCAGATTAACTTCACAGTGCCAGCAACAACTCTAAGACGTTAAAGCCGCCATTTATCAATGCGCCAAGGACAACATATACACCAAGGCGTCGCATATTGATGCCAGTTTGCAGTCGATCGTTTCCAAAAAATGTTGTGACAAAATGACGCGGCGTGTTGACGAACTATAGCTGAGTTTTTAGTCGAGTGACTTTTTTCTATTCTCTCATTAGCTGTTCAATTTTGTAGATTAAAATTGTCCGAAAATCTACTGGCAGTGTTAACGAATCATGAAAAAGTATTTTGTACTTATGTTGCCTTATTCCACCAGCTAATACAAATCATAAGTTTTGAACATCAAAAGTCATTATTCTAATGATCTAAAAGAAAGAAAAATTATGACTCCGAGATTTTTATTAGTAAAATGAAATGCAATTAAAATGCATTTTTCAACTGATACTTATTAAGCGAAGTCAGCCAAAATTTTAATTTATTCTAAGGGAATGAGAAAAATGAAAATTATACGCGTTAATTATAATTGCGAAAATGTAATACATAGTTTGTTCTTTATAGAACGCTTCTAATTTTAAAATTGTAAAATTTAGCAGTGTTGTTCAATTTTTTATACAAAGCTTTTACTGCAGATTTTTGTATTCAAAATTCCTAAGGTTAGTCTAGCATGGTCAGAAATTATCAGTCCTGAATAGCGCACAGTTAAGCAGAAAATGGTGAAAATGACTGGCTTTCTAGTTTTGTTATCAATTTTAACGAGAAAGCTTTTTCGACTTGTATGCAGCTGAGCTGCATCGGCAAAGATATTACACTAGTTTATTAGAAAATGCCCCGGTGGGGAAGAAAAAAGAAGAATATACTTGCTTGGATAGTTGCCAAGACAGAAAAAGAAGTGGACTAGATTTTTGAGAACTTGGGTTAAAGTTGGAAAAAATTCACTTTCTTTATGTTGAATTTTCATTCTTTCTCAAAAAAATTTTCCATGTCTGTGAAAAAGTTCATTCTGCAGCTGAGCGCATCAATACACTTTCCAACCAAACATGTGCATCTCTGACATTTTTGGGAGAGTACAGGGGTGGACCTTGGTTTTTTGGCGGTTTTTGAGACAATAAATTCAAAAAACGTTGACCAAAAAAATTGCTTTTCATTACAACTTTTCAAGTTTCAAAACCCTTGGGGTAGTCTGTACCCTCGCATTTCCTCCCTCACACATGTGTGCTACTAACTGCGTTGAACTTTTTTGCTATTTTTAGTGTCAATAAAATAGGAATCAACTCCGGGAAAGTGACACATGAAATCCCACTCAGTTTTTTTAGAAAAGGCTACAGCACAAAGTCTTCTTAGAACTATATTGAGTGTGCAAGATATGTTTAATTCACTCATTTTATATAACATATCGTATAGAATTCACTCCGAAAGTTCTGCTGATTACAAGCTATAAAGAAATTTATTCTCCCCCATTTAACTATTCAGCAAAACAGTGAAAAAAATAAAAAATTCACAGTTTTGGATTCAAAGTGAAATTTGCAAAACGAGCGCAAGCTTTTTGCGGGATGACAGACGGGAAGCAATTTCACCCATTCCTGTCGCTCCCATCCTGCTTTCAAAAAAGTCGTAGTTGCCATGGGATTGCGAGTATAGTGGGGGAGAACCGGGTACGGGATTTGGCGCACACCACTAATGCATGGCTGAACCAAGAAGCATTTTTGTATGCTTTTCCCTGTTCTCCCATTTGCAAAGTGGTGCCCAATGACTGTAACCAAGGCCCAGTTGCACTAAAGGGGTCTAAGATCGAGCTCAAGATTATCTCGAACAAAAAATCGACTCGGTTTGATCTCAAGTTTGGTATAATTTGAATATCATCAGGATCATAACAAGCTCAATGTCGAGATTATCCCCAACTCGAGTTATTTGGTTGCACCAACATTTTTACATAATTTTCTTATCCCTAACACAAATAAATTTAAAAATTTGTGCAATTTCCAAACTCGAACTTAAACCTCAGTATTAGTTAATCCTGAAGTGAGTATTGTTTGAGCACTGGAAGAAAATAATTTGGACATTGCGATTAGCTCAAAGTCAAGGTCATCAATTTAATCCCTATGTTGACATTATCTTCATCTTGGGTTAGTGCAACCAATCTCAGGTTTCTTTATAGTTCTGAAAATGATCATAATGTGCTTCCCTTATTATTTTTCAGCTAGTGTGAGACCCAGAAGTTTTGAATCAGTCGGGAGTTAGAATGCTATTAATTTACCATTTTTTTACATTAGAAGTCATGCGCATATGATTTTCATATAGAAAAATGTTGCTGTAATTGATGCCAGGGGAAAGGCAAAATGTACGATGCTGCATAATGTACTTTTTCACAGACATGAAAAATTTTTTCTGAGAAAGAATGAAAATCCAACACAAAGGAAGTGAATTTTTTCCAACTTTAACCCAAGTTCTCAAAAATCTAGTCCACTTCTTTTTCTGGCTTGGTAACTATCCAAGCAAGTATATTCTTCTTTTTTCTGCCCCATCGGGGCATTTTCTAATAAACTAGTCCATCTCTTTTTAGTGGCCTCGGCCATGCATAAAAACCTTCGTAGAAGCACATTAAAGTTTTGAATTTGGTCATCTTCACATCAAAAAAACAATAAAAAACAATATTTCAAAAAAATAAAAAATCGCATTTGAGATTGCACCCCCAAGATGCTTAGACCGAAGTATGGAGGTTGGATACGGCACACCCATTGCTGGGCATGGTAGAACTGGGGGACCTCAAAAAGTGCGTTTTTTCATGTTTTTGGGGCCCCACCGAGTACCACTTGCAATAGAGACGAAATGACAAAAGGCACCCCATAGTTTGCCCCTATGCCCGAAATTATGAAAAAAACCCGAAGGTTCTAGCTCTTACCGTTTCGGCTCTAGGGTGGGGGGACATGAAATTTGGGGGCCAAGTATATTATAGGTTGACGCTATCGCTCCACCCATGATAAAGAGTTAACCTACTGCATGAGTCGCAGCTCAGCTAGAGCTTGAGCCTCTTTGATAAAACCGGACCCTGATCTCATGAACAGAGATACAAGCGGTAAATAATATTTGAGAAAAAAGTAGTTCTAATAAGTATATTTCATCGAGTATTCTTCTTCTAAATCTCTTCTTCTAATGGGCATTATAACTCAGAAATAATTCGTCTGATGCATGTCTCAGCAGCTTACAGTAAAGCTCTCCGTATATCAAAAAGTTAGCAGATTTATACAAATTTCAGTGCAAAGAAAGCCCATGGTTTGTGTAACCTTACTCAGTTTGTTATAAGGTCGATTTCACTACATCATGTTACGTTGAAATAATGCCCACATGTTTCCAGTACGAAGTAGCTTTTTATTACTAGTTCATACACATAGGCAAATACAGCCTGCAGTTTTTCTTTGAAAAAAAGTTCGGGAAATATCCTGAATTTAGTTAAAATAGACTACGAGTATTTTAGCAACGGAATTCTATTGCTGTAAGATTACTGTTTGCATAACCTAATAAAACATGGATAATTATCATCTTTGAACGGAATACGATGGGGAACTTGGGAAAACTTGTTACTACTTGAAAAAAATTGTTGCCTTCGAACATGATGTACAACGTTTTTTCAGGATGCATCGCAATAATTCCAAGATGCATCGCAAAAAATCAAGTTGTAAGAGTTTTTCGATGTTGGACTTTATTCTTGAAAAAAATTAACATAGCATCTTAAAAAGACCAAGATCTCATCTTGAAAACCGCAAGATCCCATCATCATAAGAAAATCAAGATCCCATCTTGAAAAAATGAAGATCATATCCTGAAAAAAATCAAGATGGGCAGAATATCAGAGGATGGAAATTTCTGAAACTAGCCAATCAAAAGCCGTTGCTCCGCCTTCTATGTTTTTATATACAAGAGCCCTTCAAAATGGACTTCTGAGCTCACGGCTTGCTGGCAAAGGTGCTCTTGGTTTTTACGTGACGTGTTAGAGGTGGAGTTTATTTTGCACGGGAAATCCGATGGGCATATTGGGTTTTCATGTATTCTTATTTTTCGAGATTTCTTAGAAAAACGTCAAAAATGCTTGTTTTCCACCCAAAATTCAGTAATTCTGGAAAATAATCAAAATTGTGGACGTCGTTGGCTGTTTCACGGCCATTCTCTACCTGCTCAGGAATCCGACTGAAAACGAAAAATTGTTGTATTTTTTCCGAAATTACTGCATTTTGGGTGAAAAACAAGCATTTTTGAGTTTTTTCTCAAAAATCTCGAAAAATAAAAATTTATATTAAAAATCAATACGTCCATCGGATTTCCCGTTCAAAAAAACCTCCCCAGAAATCCATCTTGAAGGTTCCCGTAAAGATAGGAGGCGGAGCCACGTCTTTGATTGGCTAGTTATAGAAATTTTCATCCTCTGATGTGCCACCCATCTTGATTTTTTTCAAGGAGAGCTCTTATTTTTTTTCAAGATGCCATCTTGATATTTTTCCAAGATGTCATCTTGATTTTTTTCAAGACGACATCTTGATTTTTTTCCGGAATTATTTCAAAAATGCAGTGCACTTGAAAAGAAAATCGAACATCGAAAAGCTCTTACATCTTGAAATGTTTCCGAAGAATTTTGAAAAAATGTTGTGCATCATGTTCAAAGGTAACGATTTTTTTCAAATAGTAAACAAGTTTTTTCATGTGGTAACAAATTTTTTGAAGTGGTAACAAATTTTTTCAAGTGATATGGATTTTTTTTCAAGTGGTTATTGTCGTATTCCGTACGTTTACTTATGATGCATCATTCACGAAGGATTGGATCAAATTTTTTTCCAAGTAGAAAATCATACAGTAAAGGGTCATTTATACTTGCCTTTTCCGACGGAACGGAACAGCTTGATGAAACATTCAGCCTGAAAATCCAATTTCGGTTAGAAAGGATAACTGCAATTTTGCAGAAAACGACCGACGCACGGTAACCTTCAACCGAACGGTAAGGAAAGTTTCGGTTCGTTCAGTTATGTTCCGTCGATTGCATTCCGTTCTGTTCCATCGTAGGAGGCAGTATAAATGAGCCTTGAAAGCTTTGCGTGAACGATTTCGTGTTTTCAATTTTTCAATTTGCAAGCATTTTATAAAAACAAACTTTGCAAAGATAATACTTTTCCCAATTCCAGTTTTTCTCTGCTGAAATCAACACATCATACAAAAGTGAGAATTTTTCCAATTATTTTCAACTTACTGTAAAAACTTTGCTACGAAAGTTTCTAGATACTTGAAAATTAAATTGTGCCTTTCATACGCAATTTAAGTGATCCCGATTTTTACACTTGTCAAGCTTCTTCTCGATCCATGCAAGAACTCCTTGAAGCTGTTGGTAAAATTATCATTTTGTAAGTAGTAGACGAAAAAATTCAGGGTACTATTAGCGTGAGCCAAAAGACCGGAGTACAAGTAGGCCCACAAGGGGACCGCGTCGCCCAAATCAGCGAATAGGAGGACGGTGACCGGCGACCAACAGACGAAAAATAGAACGAAAATTTTGAACGTGGCTTTGATCATTTTAATCTCATCTTCGAGACAAGATTGCTTCCCATTTCCTTTGCGGTTTATATCTAAAATTGGAAAACATGCTAAGGTGCAAAATGTAGTTTTTCAAAATGTCTCGCTCATTATGAATGCTTCAAAGACTGAAACTCAATAAAAAACTTCGATTCATAATTTGATTAAAATAATCAAGTATTCACTATTTTTCGTTACAAGCCTATTAGATTAATCTGTCTTGGTAGCTCAGTAGATACTCTAATATCTTAACAGTTCAATTATTGTTTCTAATGACTCCACAGTTCAGTATACGGCTTTCTCACAGTTTTTAATATCACAAGTTGTCGTTGTCCAAGTTTTAGGTTTATTAGTGTTAAATTTTCTCGAATTTCATTGAATTTTCGGCATTCGCCTCTTTCGTGGGATAATGTTGAGTGAAGTAAAAGACTGAACTCCCTTCTTGGAAAATTCTTAGACGTGCGAAAGTTTTAGTGCAAGGGAACACTATACAACTTAACCAGTATTTATTGTGCCAACGTTTGCGGTTCTGTATTCCAGGTTATTCTGTTCAGCATTAAATCATTATTTTTCGTTTTAACCAATGACTATCAGGAATGTGGTTTATTCTTCCGGTTCACTAACATATATTTATTTTAAAATGATTCATGCAGTTGTTCCATGAAAGGAAGTTCAACACGGAAAAACTAGTAAAGCTAATTACTGTAATGAATGAAGAAAATTTATCGCCCACGGTAAAGAGAATAGCTGAAAACTTTTGTTAAATAATCAGAACATAGAAATTCATGTCAAAAGTGGATTAGCACCGTGGTTTTTCAATGATTTTAGAGTTCCCATTGTCATGGAGAAATTAAGCGTTTTCTAGAGTACAAAACTTTTCACTCCATGAAAATTTTGCCTGACATTTGACCCGCTTTTTTGGTTGTTGCTGCGTCTATCCTTTCAAAGTAAATATAGTATAGTTGTTATTGTTGACTCAGTATTTCAGCCGTTCCCTGTATATCTGTTGCTTTAGTGTTTTCCCACAATGACAATGAATTTTTCCAAAAAGCTAAATTCACTTCAAAATTTTTTTGATAACACATATGCTTCAGAATTCTCTTTTATTGTTATATCTGAAATTTACAACAGTAACTACAGACGTAAGAAAGCCTCTCAGCACGGACTCCTGAACTACAAAACTACTTTTTACTACTAAAACTTTTTACTACTAAAACCACTAAGTTTTTGGTGCGATCTTGGTTTTTCAGGTGGGCTTTCTCGGCCACTTTGAAACGGGTGAACTACTATAATAGTTGAGTAGCGCGCACGATGGTGCAAGCAAAAACATTGACTCTGCACTAACCGCACCGATTGATACAACTGTCATTTCTGATTGCTAGAATACTCACCCCCCAAAAATAGCTTAGAAATCATCGATGCGAATGGCTCCTATTGTTTTTCTACGGTTAATTTATCCCATCGGTGAAAAATTCTGCTAGAGAAAATGATGGGAAATGCAGAAGAATGTCGTCAAGGATAGGATGAATTCGTTGTAATTTTAGCCATATTTTAACAGCGATGTTAGGCATATTATGACAACTTTGCCTTGTCTATTGTCCGAAAATGGCTTTACTGAAATTGGTCATGCCAGAGATGTAAAGAAAGTCATCGGAAATATTCTCATTACTTTCAGGCGAATATCAAACCTTTTATCACGATGAATAAAAATCAACTTTTTTAGATATGCCGGTTTTGATTGTTGAAGTATGAAAAAAAATTAAATTGACATGAAAATTGGTGCGTAAAGTATTTTATTTATTTTTTGAAACTGTTTGGTTCTATGCTCTACTTATTTACAAATGAGCTTCTGGAATTTAAAAAATGCAAACAAATCCGTGGGCAGGTGATGGCAATGCATTTTTTCGAGTGATAGTCCTGACCATACATGTACAGCATAAAAATTTGGGCTCGGGTCAGCCACAATTTATTTTCTAGATTGATCAGAATACTTCAAACTTTGTGTTAGATGTTCCTCAGTGTGTTCTTCTTTTCAACAGAAAAATTTTTTTTCCCAAAATTTTCAAAATGTATTCATGTCAAAATGCGAAAATTCCATAAAATGAAGATTTTCCTCAGGGTCAAACAGATTTCTGCTCGGGGTCAGGAACCCTCTAACCCCAACATGTAGTTCCTGACTACAACAGTCAATCTGAGAAAAAAGCGACTGCGTGCGCAGGCTGTTTATAATTTGCAGAAACATTTTTTTCCCAGGCTGGTTTGGAAAAAATAGACAATAATCCTTTTTGTATCAGGTGATCATCTAGGTGAAATTTCACAGAATTTAAACAAAGTTATCATCCCATCATAAATTGCCTCACAATCAAAATATAAATCATCCCACTGCTTTCAAGTGCTAGTTTTTTAAGTTTCTTGTTGATGCGAATCTTGATGCTTTTCCATAGTAAACTTGTTTTTCATTAGAAAACCTCCAAGACCCACAGATTCCATTGGAAGGCGAGTTTTTTAGAATAAATACCATCATTGAAAATCGTGGTTAAGTTCCTATTCATGAAATTAAAAGTTAATCCTTGATAAATGCGGATCTCGCGCACATTGATGTTTGTTGACACGATAGTGAGAGGGATTTGAACATTCAACAGAACACGAATACCGTGCAAGGGCCAATGCTGGTTAGCTTCCTAAGTGTTTTATTTTGAGCCATTATCAAAAATAGCAGTCCATTTTCTTCCAAAAATGCTTGTGAATCGAAAAATGACGAATATTAATATTTTCATTGAAGTGGTTTACTCAAAGCCTTTACCATTGAAATTTTCACTCCAGAAATTCGTAAAAGTTAGTTTAATACTCAAGCAAGAGTCCCAACCTTATATATGACATATGGAAAACGGCAAAACTATGAAATAGCACTTGATTTTAAGTGTTTCTTACTTTGTTTGGTAACCAAGCTCTTGGCCAAAGTGGTACCACGGAGGATTAAATATATTTTCGAATAAAACACGAATGAAATGACGATGCTCATCAAACAAATACAAGCGTAGAATATCTTGTAAGAGAACGATTCCGTATCTATTGTACAAACGAACAAAATTTTACTGAAATGAGTCGACCCCCAACCGAGCTGGTTGGGGATATGAACAGCAATAGCCATAACCCAAATTGAAATGATATAGATGACGATGCGAAAGGTTGTGAAATATCTTTGATAGATGTCCGTCCGTGCAATGTAGAAGTATCTGTAACAAAATATGTGTAAGTTCTTTTCAAACTAAAATTCTCCCGTTCCTTCATGTCTTATGCAGATAATTCATGTTTAAGTAGTTTTATCTCTCGGTTTTTAATTCAAATTTTGCGTCTTCATGTAGTTTTTGACAGCAGGTGAGCGGCGCCTCTGTCTTGCCTTTGGGTCAGTATTCATAAAAAGGCAAAAGTCTATAGACTGATCTAATCGAAAAAACGGTATTCATAAAAAGTCTAAAGTCTAAAAGTCGGTCTAAATCGGTCGACTTTTAGATCAAAAATTTAGCCTGCTCCCCTAGCGAGCTGAATTAATTTAGACCAAAATTTTTTATTGAAATGATATTTTATCTTTCTATTTTTCCTCTGCTTTCGATTCAATGATTTTTCATTTCTTCTTTATTTCATCAGGACTTCTGAAGTTCAAAGCCGTTAATATATCATTCCGAGCTTTATTTTCCTTTGTCATTGTGCAAGTTGCGGAATATTCTCCCTCTATTATTTCCCTTCTTTCTGAGTACATTGCTTCCTCGTCAGCTGTAAATCTTGGTCTGGCACTCATTATGCAAATCAAAGAGCAACGAGATAATATAATGTCCGTAACTAGTTTTTGTGTTTTTTACACATGGTAGAAACTATATTTAACTTAATTTATTCAAAATTGTTCAAGGATCGATATAATGTTTTGGAGTATTTTTTACATTTATACTTCATTCATTGATGTGGAAGGCATATCAATTTATTTTACTATTTCTCTTCATTGATCGAAAGTGCAATTTTTTACAGCTTGCAATATTATTGTGCATATTCATCAGTGAGGAGGCTTCAACCACTATTATAAAAGTTTTTCGGTAATATAATGACGAGAAAATATTTAACTGAGCAATTAGGAATTATCAGTATTTTCTCCATCGTTTTCTCCGTCCGCATTTTGTGTATAAATTTACAGTTTGGAAAATATTTTTTCTGGGAATTTGTTTTTTGTTCTAGAATGCAGCAAACGGGGCGTCGATCTGTAGATCTCCCTGAAACCGACCAGAAAACATCTTTCAAAAAGTTCCATCTCAATTTTTTATAGAGTCATGGATTCTTATATTTGATTCTATTTGTAATATCACAATTTCTAATAGTCGTTCTCTAACGGGCTAGAGTCTAGACTGGTCTACATCATACACGCACTGCATAAAAATTCTGCTGAGGGTCAGCCAGTACAGGGGATGGGATACAAAGTTTTTTTTCGTTCGTTATGATGAAAAGAAAGGTCTCCAAACATCCAAGCAGCATACTCTTCAACCTACATCAGTCAAATAGGTGAAATTACTTGCTTGTGCAGCATTTTTTGAAGTTTTAATGTTACTTCCTTGGAATCAAGTATGCTTCGTTTAGAAAGATTGTTTGACTATAGTATCGTTTTCATTTTTATGACGACTTTCTCTTCCCTCTTGCTCATTTTCCTTCGTCATCTTCTCAATCATTTCTAGGGATGTCAAATTTGCTGGGCGTCAGCAAGAATCAGCTGGTGTTAGACTGCTGTGGGTGTTGAATGATAAGACTGACCTTTGGGTTTATACAAAAGAAGTTGCAACAGTTCAACCACAGACTAACAAAACACAAACACAACCAAATTCTCTCTGAATGCACAGATACCTTACCAGAAAGCTCCCAAAACCTCCGACAGAACACAGTGACTTCTGACAAAGAAGCTCATATCCTTGTCTCCAATTTCCTTGTCTTATTGAAGCTCCCCTATGCTCACAAGTTACCATGTTGAGCTTACATTGGGTGACAATACGATGACGCCAATACAAATACAAAGTAATAAATACAAATATAAGGGGGATGGGCGACGCATCAATTTGAAAGCAAAAAACAATAATGAAAAATAACCAAGAAACATGCGATACAGTGGCAACATAAATCTAAGTAAATTTCATACTTCCACCACTTTTCGCTGCGTCCACCGAAGTTGTTATATTTTGTTTTATCGGGGCGGAGATGATGCGGCGTGAGCAGGATTGGGATTCCGAGGTTGCGTCCTTAATGTACGTGCGTCCCACGCCCACGTTTACCCGATTACTTAATTACTAGTACTTAAACCCCGACAATAATTATCCCAATAATTAAAGAAAACCTAGTTTCTTTAATTGTCTCCCTTCTTTCTCACTAACTAAAAATAAAGGGACTCTCCTACCTATTTATTATTATACAATAACGTACGAAAAAACTTACGTGACCAAAAGGCTACGGGCGAGACGAAAATAAAATGACAATAATAAATCTACTCCCATGCACGGGCGAGCAAGGACGAAAAGGCGTGGTGGGAGGCGGCTAATACGTACTAGTGGTGGCCGGCGGGGCACACAACTAGTAAAGAAAATAAAACACACGTAAAGTATACGTTAAAGAATAATAGAAGAGAGAGACCAGCGCACGCGTACCGACGTGCTCTACAGTAAGATGGCCACTGGTGGTCCGCGTTGCTCTCTCCACTTGCCACCTGCGGGCCTGTGACGTAATTTGACAAAAAATGAAAAATCGGCGGAAAACACACTACAACACCCCTCCCCCCTTGCAGTAGATCGCCCTAAGCGATCGTCAGGAAATACCGAAAAGAACATGCAAGGGGAAGGGCTCCGCCACTACAGGCCGTCGCCGGGGTTGCCGAAGATTCTTCGGCGTCACACAGCGGGGCCGGCGGAGTTGTTGGGGTAGTTTGAGCCGATTTTTGGGGCAGCGACCATAAGCCCAGCAGCGGAGTTACGGACAAAACGGGGCAAGTGGGGGCGTGTAGCAGGCCACCGGCGGTCAACTTACTGTGTGCTTGCAGCGTCGGCTGCACGTGCGCTGGAAACTAGTACAAAGGTATAAAGCAAAAACGAGATTAGAAATGAAACAACCGGATCAAAAATGAGGTTAAGAAACACAAAAAACGAAGAAAAAACAATGTTACTGTACAAAAAGCTCGTGTTCAATGGCGGCGGCGATAACGGGTGTCGGATGCGGAGCGGTGATTTCGTTGCGGATCGCGGCGGTCGCGTTCATTTCGTCGGTAGCGATCGTAGCCGTGGGGATCATACGGGTCGTCGTGATCATCAAAACGGACGTTACGGGAATAACGAGATCGACCGTAGTCAGAGGTGTCCCGGCGGCGCGACGATGAGGTTGACGTTTGAGGTGGAAGCGGTGATAGCGGGTTCACACCGGGTGCTGGCAATTGAGTGGCAATTAACGACGGTTTGTCGGACGGCGTCCCTGTTGGCGGCAACGGTCGCGGTGGCAAAAGATTCCACCGGGCAGAAAAGTCGTGCCGACGCAGCAGGGGCGCGGGGCGATCTGTCTCGCTGTGGTATTGTAAATAAATTCTTCGAATGTCGGCGATTTCGGGCGGCTGTGGAAACGGTGCGTACCTCGGATAAGCCATCCAGCTGTCGATAAGTCCGACAGCGGTGTTATAGGCTTGGAGCAGGCACGAAGGATTATCCAGGCCGCGGGCTTCATATAGGAAAAGAGTCAAGTGGGCGGTGTGAACGGCGTCAACGACGCCGAGCTCCTCAGCCCAAAGACTGGCGACCCATTTCAATATCACTGTGGCAACGGCGTGCGAAATCGGTGGTTGCTGTTCTACGTATGAGGGGCGGTAGTGGTCGCGGAAGTATTGGTACAACGCCAGCGAAGCGTTCGTGGAGCGTATGTGCACGGGCATTGTGATGTGGATGCGAAGGCGCCCGAAAAAATTGATCAGCACCATCTCGTGCATTGTGCATGGTGAGAAGAATTCAACGGCCGGGTCAATATGTGGCGGATAGCCCGGCGTGACAATCGTAACAGCGTGCGGCTGATCGGTAGTACGAAATCGCGTGTAATTCGGCAAGTGCGTAGCCTCGCTAGGTAACCGGGGCTTGATTGCTGGTGCGGAACTTGGTGGCAACGGGACTCCAAGGACCGGCTTGGTGGCGATGATCATTTGCGGCTGTGTGACCGCAGTAACCGGAGCCGACGTCGGGGCCGTGGGCGGCAGCGACGTGGTGTGGGTTACCGTGGTCGTTAAGGCGGTTGTCGGAGCCGTAGGCGGCTGCGACGTTACCGTAGGCGTAGTCGAGGGTGTTGCGGGCTCCACGTCCATAGGAGGCGGCGGGAGCGGAGCCTTAAATTCATCTTTCGGCGGATTCTTTAGAGCTTCCAGGCGGCGCTGGATTTCGGCGTCTCGGTGCAAGGGGCTAATATAGTCTGTTAATTTCGTAGGTGAACGGCCGAAACCGTGGCGATAGTGTTCTTCGTAGAAACCCGTCGTGTGCACCTTACGGGTTTGTTCGCTTTGAGTACGATGCGGCCGTGCGTCATCGCGGCGTTCGTGTTGGCGGCTTTCCCTGCCGGTAGCTGGAGTTTGTTTCGTTTCTTTACGGTGGCGGTCATCACGAGAATGAGACTCGTGGTGTGAACGGTGGCTGTCTGGCTTGTGAGCAGGCGGCGGTAACGTTGCCGACGCTGCTGTTTTGGAAGAATCGCGTTTGGGTTTCGGTGTTGACGTAGCGTGCGAAGAGCGTTCGGCTTCTTCGCGGGTTCTTTGTTTATCGCGTTGTTCACGGCGTCGAGTGGTGCGCTCGCTGGGCGTTCGGCCCCGCTCAGCACGCGAGGTGCTGGGTGGCGGCGTACGGTGTGTACTCGGTTCATCCGATGTTTTTGTCTTGTGAGACTTGCGGTACGCCGATTCGTCCTGGAGCTGTTGTTTTCGTTTTATCGAATGTTCATACCGACTGGGTCTTCGGATGGGATTACCATAGCGATCTAGAGCCGGCACGGACGTGCTAGATGCCTGTGGGGTTTGGACATCCACAGGCGCCGTCGGCGGCGGTAGAATCGCTGGTTGCGGCGGTTGCGGGATCGTTTGCGGTTGCGATATGACCGGCGGCGGTAACGGGGCCGGTGGTTGCGCGACGGGTTGGGCCATCGCAGGAGCCATTTGAGCTACTTGCGGGGCCGGAGCGATCAACGTTGGTTGCGGCAACAAAATTTGTTGGATTTGTTCTTTCAACGCTTCGGGGAAGTCTTTCCACTGGTGTTCAGGAAATAACATACCGGGCGGCGGTGGCGGAAAATGATGCGCGGCCAGTGCTGCGGCCAAAGCGTCCCATTGCGGAGCTGAAATAATTTGTTGAGAAAAACGTACAGGAGCACTATACCTGGCTGCGGCAACAGTAGCAATAAGCGGAGGTCCCGGCAAAACGGCCGGCGTCGCCAAATATATTCGTGGATCCACGGCGGGTGCCGTGGTGATAGTCGCAGCGGCTGGTTCCATAGAGGCGACATCCATAGACGTGGATTGATCCACCGTGCTTTCCTCGGGTATGTCCGTCAGCATTTGTTCTGATGTCAACGTCTCGGAGTCAATCGCGGCGGGTTGGACGGGTGTGGACTCGTCCATTGGAGCCGGAGCGATGTTGGAAATTTCATCGAGCGTCAATTTCAGGAAATCGTTGATTTGCGTGGCGGTTGCGGTGATATCGGAAGGCGCGGGTACCATAGGAAGGGCCGACACGTCTGTTGACGGCGGCAGCTTCGCTATGTTGAGATCGAAGATTGGCGTTTCAAGTAGTTCATCGTCGGCGGGTTCAACTTCGACGTCGATAGGGCGGTCGAGGAGTTCCTCGGCGGTGAGCGTTTCCACCGAAGCCGTAGTCGGCATGGGGTACGCATACACCGGCGTGGGGAACGAAAGACGGTTTTGATAGTCGATGAGCGCGATGAATGATGAATAAAAATGGAAACGGCTGTGGGGATTGGCCGTATAGTCGTTTTCGTCAATTTCGATTTCTTCGGTTGACGTTTCCATATGGAAGTTTTCGTTGAACACAATCGGGCGTAACGCAAAGCGATTGCAAATGTACGTGCTTGGGTCAGCCGAAAAACTGGGCTCGCGTTCTGGAATGCGGTTCATCCAATTCGTGAGAAGCGAATTGGGGTTGCCGTCACTGCGGTACCACATGCATTCGTAGAACGCGGCGCGTGTATCTGGTGTCATCGATTGCGCGTGGCGGAGGAGGACGTCGTTGACCCAGGCGTATTCCGCGGCGGAACATGGTGAAGCTAGGAGCGCGGCTAACGGCATAAAAGACGTTAGCTTCCGGAACCATTCTCCGTCAATCGTTATAAGTGCGCTCACGTAGGGGTTGGTCGGCGGCTACGCGTTCGGTCCAAAGATCTTCAACTTCGTGGGGAAGCGGCGGCAAGTTGGGATCGTTGTAAGGCATACGATCGCGGAGGGCCAACTTGTATATCGGTGAAAGCGGAAAATTGAGCAGCTCGATGATTCGATGGATGATATTGCTTTTCATGACCGACGTGACGGCTGCTTGGAGACGTTTGGGATCATCAAACACCGATTGTGGTTTTAAAGCCGGGTCTTCGTCGTCGGAGACGTCTGGTGACTTGTTCCATTCGTCCTTCTGTTTCTTTTTCTTCTTTTTCGGCACTTTCGGAACGGGGAGAAGCTTCGGGTGAGTTGTCCGCGTCAAGGGTTTGACGTCCCGGAAGCCGTTGGGAACCGTTCCTAAACAGAAAGACCGACCGTGGTCGGACGATGTGCAATCATACATAAAAAATTTATAAGCCGAAAGAACTTCATCTCGCATGATTGCAGGCAAGGCCACTTGCGATGTAGTCGGGTAGATCCGGTTGGCATAGTCGGGAGGTAGGACATCCGACAGCGCGACGTTGTGAAAAGTGGCTATGACGTACTCGGCAAGATGGTCGATTTCGGCGGCGTCCAACGAGTCGTGAGGAAACAACGCGGGCGCGTTGTAGACCTCGGGGATGAAGCCGTAACGACCAAATGCCAAGAACAATAGCAGCGGATAATAGGCGTCGAGGGCCGCGTATGCCAGGACGTCGGATTGTAGGAACGACGTTGTTGGATTGTTGAAAAAGCGGAGAGCGTGGGGAAAGCGTAAAGTGAGCTTTGACACGTCTAGCGCCCAAATTGCAGAAACTGTGGCTTTGAGCGTGCGTTTTTCCGGAAAGAAACCGATTCGGCGTGCCAACTCGTACAGTGACGGAGATATGTCGATATTGCGAATGACGCGGTATGCGTCGAAGTGGATTGCTTTCACGACGGGATCTTTGTTCTTCTTTTGCCGGTCGGTTCGGAATTGAGTGCCCAGAAGCGCGTAGATTCCCGCCCAGTCGTCGGCTCCATCGAAAGAAACTACGATGGTGTGGTCGCCGTCGACTAGGGCGAAAAGCGCGGTCCAGTCTTCTGGGGTGGCGGTGAAGGTTTCGAAGACGAACATCGTGCCATTCGGAAACGCGAGTTGAACGTAGCGGGGGTAACTAGACGCCGTGGGGTCGGCTGGCATTTGAACTGTGCATTGAAATTGTTTGAAGTCGGCGGCCGAGATGGACTCGGTGTCAAAGCCGACCAGCATGTAGCCACGGAAGTTTGGTGTGGGTTGGGTGGCCAAGGCCTGCCCCAAACTTCCGGGTGAAAGGAAAATCGGCGGCGGCAAGACGTTCGGGGGTCGCGCGTACATGGAAATGTACCATGACTCCAAGTCGGCGACGCGAGTTAGACGTTTGACGTTGTTTTCTAAACAAGAGCGAATGCGATACTCATCAATGACACATGGGACGCCACGTCGAATGAACGACATGGGGTTTGAAGGATGATGTAAACATGAACGAAGAGGAAAGCGGTGTGGTGTTGTCACTTCGTTAGAAGTACACATGCTTTGAGGCGGCGTTGGCTTGGGCGGCGATGTCACCTTGATGGGCGCACGTGGACAACTGGATCGGGCTACGATAGCGAGATAACGAGAGTTGTGGTATGCGGAAATCAAGGCAGCGGCCAGTTGTGGACTGAGAAGGCCACAACTTGACGATGACGGGATCGCGGCGGCTGACCATGGAACTCTGACCCAAGACTACAGAGGGGGAGAAACTCATGGGGTCCCAAGCAAAAGCATGCAAGTATAAGCAGTAAAAGCATAAAATGAGAAAATACCGTCGCAGGCGAAACTTAGATCGTTCTGGTGGGGCTGCTGTTCGGCCCAACGGACGTAACGTTCGTTGACGTTTATCGATTCGCGGTATGGCGGAGGGTCGTCGGCCGTGGAGGATGATGCGGTCGACGGCGTCGTCATTTTGAAAAAATAAAATTTTTTGAGAGTGGCTGGAAAATGCGACTATTGCTGATGGAAGCGAAAGATGGAAATGAAATAATAAGAGAATCAGCCGCTGAAAGGTGAAGAAAGTGTAAAGTAGGAAAATGCAAACACTATCATTACGAAAAGCAACACAAACACCACTATGTTAATGGAGAGTAAAATCAACGTTTCCCAATTAGTCTTATGAGAGTGATAGCGGCCAGGGTTGGGCGGAAGTAAACCGAATGGCCTCGCGCCAAACAGAACCTAACATTAAAGAAGAAACCCCCTCCTATCGCGAAAGTATGGGAACCGGGGCGGGATGTAAAGTGACGTTGTAAAGTTGGCTGAAGGCAAAACGGCGGATTGAGTTGAAACGTGTTGGAACTGCCGTGCATCCTTGCTCGTTATCGAGGTCGCCATGATCTAAATTAAACAAACACAAAGAATATTTACAACGCGGCGGGATGAGCGCCGTATCACAAAGGGAAAATTTCAAAGCGAACTATTGCCGGCGAGAAGTGTGGGGCGTGCGGGGTCCACCTTCTTCGTTGTCAAATGTATTCTTTGCCGGTCGTGGGATGAACGGTTTTAGACGCGTTATGGAGACGGTCTGCGGGCGGCCGGGCGCGTCAAGTGAGTCGATGGTAACAACGTTTTCGGCTGCGCGGGAGGCGTCCGTAATAAGGAAAGGCCCGATGAAGTCGGGTTGAATCTTGTTGGCTTTTCGCGTGTTGGTCAAAAGAACTAAGTCGTTGACGGCGAAGTCGCGTCTTCGAGCTTTGCGGTCAAAATATTCTTTGCTGGCGGCGGCTGCGGCATCGAGGTTAGCTTTGATCTTTTCGTGCATCTTGATCTGGGCTTGCGTTAGAATATGTTGATAAGCGTCGTAATTCAACGGCAAGGTGAGGCGGCGGGCGCAGTCGTAGTCGAAGGTGATGCGCGGTTCGTATCCTCATAATAAACTGAACGGCGAATGTCGTGTGGCTGTATGCAGCGTGGCATTGTAAGCGAACACGGCGTAGGGCAGGTAACGCTCCCAGTTGTCTGGATCGTCGGCGGTATACTTTTTGAGTTGAGCGATCAAGGTTTGATTGAAACGTTCGACCATTCCGTTGCACTGGGGGTGGTACGCCGTTGTTTTGACTTTTCGAATTTTGAGAAGTTCACAAATATCTTGCATGAGTTTTGACGTAAAGCATCCACCTTGATCGGAAAGGAGTACAAGTGGGCTACCGTGCGTGAGGACGACGTTGTTGATAAAACATTCCACTATTGTTGAGGCTTTCTGATCCGGAATCGGGTGCGCGGATACGAATTTCGTAAAGTAATCCTGAAAAACAATAACGTAGGGACGCTTCTCACCTACTGGCGAAATATTGACGATGTCGGTTGCCACGATTTCGAATGGGTGTTTGGGTTGAATTAACAACAATGGCGGAGGCGGTGACGTGCGCAGCATTGTTAGTTGGCAAATTTTACAGGTTTTGATCCAATCCCGAACGTCCTCTTCCATGCGGGGCCACCAAAAGTGAGCTTTAATGGCGGCTAGCGTCCGATTTGTCCCTTGATGATTCAAAATTTTTGCGCCGTGGAATTGGTGAAGAGTTTGGTCGACCATGGAGGCGGGTACGACTAATTGCCTGACTTCTTTAATTTGCCGGTATAGGAGTTGATCTTCGAGGAAGAAAATTGGCGGGTGTTTGGCGGCGTTATCCGTTTTGAGAGAGGTGATGATTTTCGTTATGGCTGGATCGGCGGCTTGAGCTTTCAGAACTTCTTCGTGAGTGGCGATCGTAATGACTTCGGCCGGAGGCGGTTCGTGGTCGGCATCTTTAGGCATTGAATTAGAGAGTGTGGGTGAACTGATGGTCTTTCTCGTCATTGCACGGGTGATGGCGTTGATTTCGGCGTCGACCTCCGTGGATAGTGAAGCCACTGCTGGGCGTATTTCCGGTACCGTTAGGTCGGCTTCCGTAGTTGCACCAGCAGGGTGAAAATTTTCACGGAAGATCTTCGCGGTCAAATTTTCGGCGTTCTGGATCGGGCATTTGTCGCGATCATCTTTCCTAGACAGAAAATCGGCGCAAGCGTTATCCTTACCCTTGACATATTCCACTTTGTAATCGTAATCTTGTAAGCTGATCGCGAAGCGCTGGAGTCGTGAATTGCGGTGTTTCTCGTCTTTGAGCCATTCGAGCGGCTTGTGATCGGTGCGGACGATAACTTTCTGGCCGTACACATAGTGGCCGTACATCCGGAAGCCGTAGACAATGGCGAGGCATTCAAGCTCAGTTGTACTGTAGCGGGTTTCGGCATCGGTGAGTACGCGATTATTGTAGGCGATGACCGATTGATCGTTTTCGTTTTCTTGATACAAAATTGCTCCGATGGCGGTCGTACTGGCGTCGGTTTGAATAACGAATTGAGCTTTGCCATCGTAGACGGGGTAACGGAGAAAGGGCGACGACGTAAGGGCTGTTTTGATGCCTTTGAAAGCGGCGTGATGTTCATCCGTGGGGAAATATTGGGCGTCTTTGCGTAAGAGTCCGTACAAAGGACTGGACAAGGTTGCCAAATTGGGAATGAATCGCTTGCACCATTGAACTAGACCTAAAAAACTTTGCATACCTTTTTTAGTCTTCGGAAATTCGTATTCGGCGATCGCTTTGACTTTCTCGGGATCGGCGGCTATTCCGCGGGCGCTAAGAAGATGTCCCAAGAATTTGACTGCGGCGGCAGGAACTCACATTTGTCTGGTCGAAGCGTAAGGTTGGCAGCGCGGAGGGCGTCAAAAACGATTTGAAGGTGTTCCAAATGCTCTTCAAACGAATTCGAGAAAATGATGATATCATCGATGTAGACGAGGCAAATCTTCCAGATATACGGGCGGAGGATTCGTTCCATTAAGCGTTGAAACTCGGCGGGCGCGTTCTTCAAGCCGAAGGGCAAAACTTTGAATCGAAACAAACCTTCTTGACAAATGAAGGTTGTTTTATCGCGGGAATCGACGTCGAGGGGTACTTGCCAATACCCAGCTTTGAGGTCGAGCATGGTGAAGAATTTCGCGTGTCCCATTGCGTCCAAGTAGTCGTCGATGCGGGGAATTGGGAATTTGTCGCTCGGCGTAACATCATTGATTCCGCGGTAGTCAACAACGGGTCTCCACGAGCCGTCTTTTTTCTTTACCAAAAATAGCGGTGCGGCCCAGGGCGAGCGGGATGGTTCGATAAAATCGTTGTCAAGCATTTCTTGGATATGGCGATGGACAATCGGTCTTTGCTCCATCGCGGCGCGGTAATAATGGCGGGAAACTGGTTTTGCGGTGCCGGTATCGATGCTGACGGTCAATTCGCTGGTAATAGTTGGTTTATCGCCGGGGAGACTGAAAACATCGCGGTGCTGTCGGAGCATCCTGAGGGCTCTCCCTTTTTGCGCGGTAGAAACGTACGTCTTTTCCGTCATTTTGTTCAGGGCGTATTCCAGCTTTTGTTGTGCGGTGTTGCCTGGGAATGACTTGTCCAATGCGGCCGGCTCGTGGTCGGTTAAGTCGCGGTCGGCGGCGGCGGTTGCTATCTGACAAACAACGTGGGTTTCGGAATACTCCAGCGTGTGCTTTGCCATCGCAATGAGTTGATTTGGTCGGAGTTTGATACTGTTCGGCGTATTGTTGATGAAAAGGAGCGGACAATGGCCGTTGGTGATGTTGACCACTGCGGTTTCGACTGGAAGCTCTGCGGCAACGTTATCCGTGGCGAGTGGTTGTACAATCACGTCGGGCACTGTCGCCGATGTTGTGGGAAAAACGCTACTTTTGACCCATTGTTGGCAGTGCGGGGAAATCGAAACGGAAACTTGGGCGACGAGAAAAATCGGTTCGGCGAGCTCAGTAACCTCCAACCGCCGAGGGGGCCGTTGGTGTGGACTAGGTTGAGCCTGCCGTATCGGTTGTTCAACTTCGATTTCTTCGGGTTGGCTGAAAATATCAGATTTATCATCATAACAACTTACTCGTTCGTCCTCTGGTATCTCTTCTAAGACGTTATTGTTAGCGGCGTTGAGAAATAGTTCCGTTTGCGGGCGGATCGAGGCAATTACCTTGAGCGGCAGTTTAACGTCTTGAATTTCGATGTAATTGTCTTTGAAATTTAAAATGGCGTGGATATCGGGATGCGCGAGGAAGTCGGTTCCAATGATGAATTGATCGTTTCCGTCATCGTCAAGGATTACACATTTGATCATGTGCTCTCCGAAGGCGGATTCCATTGTGACAACTATCGGGCCGTGAGCGTTGACTACGGCGCCGTCGGCTACTTTAATTTTTCCACAAATCGGGAGTTGAAGCGATTGCTTGTCGAAAGCGCGTTTGACCAATCCTGATGAGAGGACGGAACATTGGGCACCTGTATCGATGAGCGCATGTGCTTTGACGGCTCCAATTTTGATTGGGATTTGAAAGGCTCTCGTAGAAGCGTACTTGCGAACAAACGATTTGGAAGATGGCGTGAGATTATCAATTTGACAAACGGACGAACGAATATGACAGGGATCTTGAAAAGCGCGGCCTGTTGCGTTCCAACGGACGATGCCGGGGCTGACAATCGGCGGGGCGGAAGCGATTTCTTTGGATGGAACAACCATATTGGCCGCGGACGTTGAATGATCGTTAACGCGTGTTTCGAGCGCAGGTACTGGCGCGGTGTTTGGTGCCGGGAGGGCGGGTAGGGTAATTTGCATTTCTGAAGATTGAGAACTAGCGCGCGATGAATCCGTCGGCCTTGTGACGTATGGAGCCGGAACTGCGTTGTAATGAATATGTTGTTCCCACGGCGCCGGAAATTGATGGTTCGGGTAGACGGCGTAGGTATTCTGAACAAAATCATTTGGGCGTTGTATAGGATTACCTTCATAAAAATGGTTTCGCGCGCCGCGGGCGTAGTTCGCTCCTCGTTGGGGCGGTCCTCCGCGGCGGGGTCGCCAATCGCGTTGTCCACGGACGTGGTTTGAATTGTTTCGGAAGTCAACTTGCCGTGGTTGGGCGGCGTAATTTGGGCGGTTTGGTTCAAGTCGGGCTGATTGTTGAGCGTTTTGCCGTTTGAGCCAGACGCAATCATCTGTGTTGTGTGTGCGGGATTTGTGAGCGTCGCACCACAGACCTGTAGGTTGCGTCGTGCGTGCGCGGTCTCTGCTGGCGGATCGGTCAAAGCGATTTGCGTACGGCTCTCTGTTTTGGGATGGATGGCGCGGGCTTTGTTGCCTATTGTTGGGTACCGTTTCTTCAGGGCGTTGTCGAGATTTTCTTTCTTCATAGTCGCGGTCGTATCGTTGAATCAATTGTTCCAAAAGCATCTCCGTGCGCGGCGGTTGCGGCGGCGGCGGCTCAATTGCTTGCGGTTGGAAAGAGACGAATTTAGTGGGCTGCATCGCCGGGTTTTGCGTCCTGCGGTCCATTGAGGGAGAGCGCTC
The DNA here is from genome assembly GCA_963922205.1 of Romanomermis culicivorax. Taxonomy (NCBI): domain Eukaryota; kingdom Metazoa; phylum Nematoda; class Enoplea; order Mermithida; family Mermithidae; genus Romanomermis; species Romanomermis culicivorax. The sequence continues at coordinate 273,111 of CAWUHX010000119.1, read as the reverse complement.
GCGGTAGCGATTTTGAGGACGGTCCATGCTGCGGCGGCGTTCAAAACGGCGGTCAAACGGTTGCGGCGACTTCGGAGGTGGCGCGTCTTGATCAGCTTGATTTACCAGAATGGGTCGTTCCGCGGTTCCGATTTCGGCTTTAGTTGCGTTGAGGACACTACGGGCTTTGGCTACGGCGTCGGCCAGTTGTTGAACATTTGTAAAACCCTTCGCTTGTTCGCCAATTGTGAGTTGATAGAAAACAGGCATTTTGGTCAAAAAGGTATCAATTACTTGTTTGTGCCGGAAAGTTTGATCTTCATGCTGATACAATAGTTGTACATAAGTCATTACCTTACTCAGGAATGCGGCGGGTTCCTCTCCGGCTTCTGGCGTGATTGACGCAAGTTCGCGTTTAAGAGTCATCGGATTGCAATCGGGCGCCAACTGGAACATGAGCAAATGTTTGGCGTCTTCGTACCGCGTCATATCTTGGATCATATCGCTCGGCGTATCGCGGGTAAGTCGGCGGAGGGCACTCATCTTTACGTGGTTGGAGGCGTCGTAGCCGAACTCATTTTCCAGTCGTATGAAGAAGCGTAACAGGCGTTTATTTGTTGCGGCGCCGTCGATTATCAACGGATGCATATTGTCGACGATTGTTTTGATGCGGCTATCTTCCTCACGATGAGACGTGCGCGGCATGTCGTACCGAGGGTGCGGGTGTTCATAATAATCCTCGGGTGGATAATCTGAAAAGCCAAATTGGTTTGCCGCGGGCGGTGGGCGTCTTTGAAACGCGGAGCGGTGTAAATCTTCATCGGCGCGCGTATTGCGGGCGAATTCGTTATTATATAAGGTATCCGTCGACGGTGCTTTGGGTTTGACTTGGTTTGGTAGCCTGCCAAAGACTGGAGCCGGTTCAGTTTCACGGAGAGTTTCGTTAGGGATTTAAACATCTCTTGTTTCCTCGCCGTGAAACCGTGAGGACACCGGCGGCGGTCTTGGTGTAGGCGGATTAAGCGCGTGCGTCGCGGCGGCGGTTGTGGAAATCAAGTGTTGCATTTGCTCGGCGAGCGCGGCGAAACGCGCGTTAGTGGCTTTTGTTTGTTCTTGAATTTCGCGTTGAACGCGTAATTGTTGGGCTTGGAATTGATCGGAGACGGCGCCGATAATTTGATCGATGGTTTGTACCGTGGGGACATTGTTGGTTATACGCGCGGCGGCGGTGTTGAGTTGTTCCAGCGCGTCGCGTGCTTCAATTCGAAAATTTTGGACTTCGTTGGCGTTTGCGATAGCGAGACTGCTGCGGTGATCGTTTGCTGAAGCACGGGTGGCGGCTGGGGCTTGCGGCGGTTCAATATTGACAAAGGATTCGGAAGAGTCGGTTCTGGCGACGATTTGGTCATCATTACTTCGAGCCGGCGCGGGCGGCGGCGGCATTTGCGATGCGGGCGGCGCGTTGAGGCGATTTTCGGCGGCGGCAAGAAGGTTTTGGTTTACAAGCCGCGGAGTTTGGGAAATATTCGTCGCCGCAGTTGCGGGAATGAGCGGTGCTTGCGGCTGTGCCGTCCCGTCCAGCGCGGGAGTGCTGAAATTAGACAAGGGCAGATTATGGGGCGGGAGGCTTACCGTGGGTACCGCTGTCGATTGCGTAATATTTGACGGTTGCGGCAACATCATCTGGTCAAAACTTAAAGCGCGGCGTGCGGCTGTGGCAGCGTTCGGAGAACTGGAGCGCGACGGAAATCGAGTGAAGTCCGGCGGTGTGTGGCTTACCGTTGGCATCTTTTTTCGCAAGGTATAATAACCTCGTTTGTACCCTTTGGCGCAGCTACGGCGGGGTCGAATTTTGAAGTATTTTTCGGATGCAACGCAACAGCGGGGAGCGGCAACGTACAATCCAAACGGTCACCAGTGTTATATTTTGTTTTATCGGGGCGGAGATGATGCGGCGTGAGCAGGATTGGGATTCCGAGGTTGCGTCCTTAATGTACGTGCGTCCCACGCCCACGTTTACCCGATTACTTAATTACTAGTACTTAAACCCCGACAATAATTATCCCAATAATTAAAGAAAACCTAGTTTCTTTAATTGTCTCCCTTCTTTCTCACTAACTAAAAATAAAGGGACTCTCCTACCTATTTATTATTATACAATAACGTACGAAAAAACTTACGTGACCAAAACGCTACGGGCGAGACGAAAATAAAATGACAATAATAAATCTACTCCCACGCACGGGCGAGCAAGGACGAAAAGGCGTGGTGGGAGGCGGCTAATACGTACTAGTGGTGGCCGGCGGGGCACACAACTAGTAAAGAAAATAAAACACACGTAAAGTATACGTTAAAGAATAATAGAAGAGAGAGACCAGCGCACGCGTACCGACGTGCGCTACAGTAAGATGGCCACTGGTGGTCCGCATTGCTCTCTCCACTTGCCACCTGCGGGCCTGTGACGTAATTTGACAAACAATGAAAAATCGGCGGAAAACACACTACAACAAAGTCAAACACGTGCACCTAGAGTAACCCCAACATTGGGGGTCAATCAGGATCTGCTGGGGGTCAATACCCCTCAAATCCCCTCACGTGCATGTATGGTCTACATACAGCCTAAAAAAATCTGGCATATTTGTTTCGTAATTACAATGGATCATATCCCTTCATCGTTCATTTTTCTAATAAAGTAATAATAGAAGTTGTCTACCAACATACGGCTTTGAAAAAACCTGTTTATCCCCAATCCATATTCCTCTTTTGCCATTTTTCCAACTGTCTATTTTGATAATCGACCAACGTATTCAACGTCATTTGTGTTTTATTTTGACGTAACATGTGCTGCAACATATTATTTGTCTCCTCGTTTCACGACTCGATTAGTTCAATCCGGGAACGAAAAGCAGACCTTAAGCCCAATTCAGAAGTGCAGTAGCCGATTGTCGCCGATTGTATCCTAGGAACCGTCGACAGTTGCCCCCGGATTGGCTCGAATTTTTTCTTTTTAGGTGATGAAAGAAATGACTTCTATTATCCAATCAACATATTCTCGGATGAATCCCCATTCCCCGAATTTCCCGATTCCCCGTCCCGTTTTCCCTACAGTCCCGTTTCCCACAAGAATGAAATATTGGCTTTCCCTTTTCCCTGAAAGTCCCTATTCCCCGGTATTGTCAGATCCTGTTTTCCCAACAATAGAAGACTATTTTTAAATGGCATTTTGCAGATTGATAATTTTTCCGTGGAAACATTTTAAAATCTAAGTGTCCCGAGTTGAAAAAAAATTTCCCACGAAACTTCAGACAGTATTCGCAACGTAATAGAAATTAGTGTATTAAAATGTCGTTGAAGTTGAATAATTGTCAGAAAATAAATTATTATGATCTTGTTGTTAACTTATTACTTGATGAAAGACTATTCTCACAAAGCATTGGAAATCGCAATTACTGAAATGAAGTGTGGCGAGTCCATCTTATCCTTATTTTAATTGAATTTTCCTATTGCGATGAACACTATATCATTGATTGGAGGTGTGGCGAGTCCATGTTATCCTTATTTTAATTGAATTTTCCTATTGCGATGAACACTAAATCATTGATTCTTATCACACTCTTCTTTCACTTATTTAATACAATCATTTTCCGACTGAAAATTCGAACCGGAAGTATTAAAAATTTGTATTTATTTATATTTATTCGGAACAGGAAAAAATTGGTCAGTGCAGAATTTCTTCAGTCATTCCTGCACGGTGCAGATAGAAGCTTGCAAAAAAGCCTTGGCTAAATATTTTGAGATCTGCCTCAATTTGCTTCCCATTTCAATGATTATCATGATAACTCTTGAACTGCCAAGAAATATGAATTCATACAACTTGGTTTCGAAAAATTAAACGTAAATGCAGGATTATCTATTCATCTAGATGCTATATACAGGATCTGGATTCGATACGGATCCGGTAAGGTCTGCTGTCCGGGATACGAATCCGGGTCCGACAATTGCAGTTTTCTAGATCCAAATATGGGTCTCATTTAGTCAAAAAAGTGGATCCATTCCTAGTATGCGGGGAATCGGGGAATAGGGAGTAATGCATCGTTCGGGGAAACGAGAAATTTATTCATTATTCGGAAAATAAAAACTTTCGGGAAATCGGAACATTCGGGGGAAAGGGATGTCCGTGGAATAACGACACAATCCATATTCTCAATTAGATTAGTGAAATATGTGAACTTTTTCATCACTTTCAAGCCTGGTGGAATCAAATATGCTTCGTTTCGAAAAATGATGAAATACATAGCCCCACGACCTATTTTGATACCAAATGACACGAGGGGCTTAGAAATTATTCTTGTACCAAAGTAATGATCGTAGTGCATTATTATCATTTTCATGACGACTTTCTCTTCTTATATTTTGATCACTTTCTTTCATAATATTCGCGATCATTTCTGTAATGGCCAAATCCGTTGTCAACCCCCTCAAACCACTCTCCGACGTGCATGCGTATGACTCATGAAAAAATGATGAAACAATGGGTAAGTTTGACGCAGTGATAAAAATTACCTGCTGGCCGCAATCCAGGATATGCCGAATAGCGATGCAGTGCAGCTTGTAGAGCAGAATAAAGATACCAGCGCGCAAGTATTATTGTGCACTTCAAACCATGACGCTCCCATAAGTACACCTGCAAGCAAAAACAGGGTAATCAGAAGGATTCCAATATTTATTTAGCAGGTCTCATATTTTACTCCGATATTCACATGCTGATCGTGTATCGATATACCGAACGTATCATTATCCGAAATGTATCGGTATCCCATACGTGTCAGTGTTCCGAATGTATCAGTATCCCCAACAGTGTAATACAATAAAAGCAGAACTTTTTAGTACCCCGAAAGTATCAGTTAGCCCACCGAATGTACCAAATGTATCGATATCCTGTACGTATCGGTATTCCAAATACTGTTGTAAAATGAGAAGAAAAATCTGACAGTAATGCTAATATATAGTTTCCCATTGTATTTTACGATGAAATAAAATTCTACCACGCAAGCCCAAGCCTAAGCATATTCCTATGCCCCAGCCTAAAATTAAGCAGCTGTTGAAAATTGTCAATTATTTTGAAACGAATTTAGAGCAAGAAAATTGACAAAGACCCTTTCACAAACTTTTGAGAAGTTCGGACAAAAATAGAGATGACAACATGAATAAAAAATGTGTATTCGAGATAATAAAATTGTAACATATGGCCAAGATACTGAGAATGAATGTATTATTTTCGATAACGATACATTCGGTATTCCTATACATTCGGGATACCGATACACAACGCAGAATGTTGACTTGACGGGAATCACTGATTTTTTTGGTTTTTCCCATTACCTTTCAGAATCTATCAGTAAAAGACTCAACAGTTAAACAACATTCAGCAGATTTGTGGGTTTGGGTGGCTGTGAACATAGAATACATCTTCACAGTAATACATGCATAAATTCAATATAAAAAATTAGAAATTTATTGTAAATATAAAAGAGTAATCTAAATATAACTCTAGAAACTCAAGTCGAAATAGTGCGTCTTAACCTGCACCTGTTATACTGGCAGGCATCGTCAAAGAGGATACGATCAAATCCGCCGAAGCCAAACTACCGATGAACAAATTTTGGCTTTTACGCAACGATTTTTCAATTACTAAAGTTATAATGACCTAAAATCGTGGCGAAAATATGAGTGTTCATGATGGAAGTTTTGCATCGATTAATCCATACCAACAAATTTCCGAGAGTACCAGTGAACGAACAAGTGCCGAAAATTATAACGTATATGACAGCAATTATTGAGCGATCGGGCGATCTCTTCGTCATGAACAAATCAAACGAATCATTAGTGATATTACTCATCTAAAAACTTGTGATAATCGGCATTTATTTTCACTCGATTGTCAGAATAATCAGACTTTAAACATGTGTAAGAAACAAGCTTGTTATTCGAATGAGGCATTTCATTACCTCGAAAACTGCTTTAGGAGTCAGAGGTAGGGGCCTGCACGGCCCGCCCAGCCCGAAAGTGGGCCTTGCCGGGCCGTGAGAAAATATTGTTGGGTCGGGCTGGGCCGCTAGTGGTCAGGCTCCTAGAAGCCACAACTATATACGTTTGCAAGTGAACTTCCGAGAAACATTTATATACTGCATGTTTCTTAAAAATGTGCTAGAATTTTTCTGTAATTATATTCAAAATGTTTTTAATTATTTGAATCCACATAGTTGCCATTTGTTTCAGGTACAGTTTGAAGTATTTACCATATTGTTCAGCATTCCGGTGGATTCGAAAACTCCTCTTAACAACGTGAATCTTTTCCGGTCAAAGTTATCCGATTAGTTCATCAGAAAATAGAGATAATGAATGATTTTATATACTTTTGTTCGCGTGGAGTATTTCGTTATTTGGAGAAAGAAGTCGAAATAGTTTCAGCTATTTTCTTCAAGTCGCTTTTTTCACTCAAAACGACAGATACTTAATTTAAGCTTTTTGGAATTTGAATATTTTAATATTTCAGAGCGAACCGATTAAAAAATTAACTTTGAGTTATAGTTCAGATAATGGTGAAAATACATAAAATGATTTTTTTGTTTTGAATTGATGTAAAGCTAAAAAATAGACTGCGAAAAAATTTAGGTGCAAACACCTCTTTGATATTCTAGAATGCCGAACCAGGAACCTATTCAACAGTTCATGAATAAAAGATATGATTTTTCAGCCGATTTAGTCATTTTGCATTGGCAAAATATAAAAAACAAATTGAAGACTTGCAAATAAAATTCAAAAATTCATGGGCTGACGTCATCGAAGACAATCAAGCTGCTGCTTAAGTTGTAGCTTAACTCTACATAATATGATATACCATTGCCGCTAAGGTACAGCTCAGACGTAGCTTAACTCATACACACTAAATAAATTGAGAAAGTTGAGCTGCACATGAGCTGTGGCTTGTTCTGTATGTTATAACATTGCCAATAAAGTTTATCGATATTTTTCTCTGAATTAACTGTGTTTTTTTTGTACGAATTTGAGCTGCGGGTGAGCAGCCCTTTAGCGGCTATGTGTATGACGGACGCATATAGTTTAGCTCAGCTGGAGCATAAGTCTCGTCAATAAAACTGTCTCCAGGCAAGCTGTAACGTACCTGCTAAAGCAGTACTGTAAATATGTAGCATACTGTATGTGATAGACATTTATTAGATATTATTTTATTTTCACATTTTATCGTCTCAAGGGTGCCTGGGATTCACACCCAAACATTCCTATAAAATTACGTGAAGTACTTTATTTTGATCCGTTCACACCCCGGTAGCCCAATTAAGATGCCCTAATTAATTTGCACAAACGGCAGCTGTTCCCCTAGAACCTACACTAAACTACACATTCCACAGCTACCGTAATCCCCCGTAAAAATCGTAAACAACACCTGCACACAGCAAAATATGTAGAAGCCCCGCCAGACAGTAGTCTCAAGTGCAACGGTAGCGGCGACCCCACAAAACATGTGTATACAGAGAAACCGATACAGGAAGCATGCACAGAAGCACAAAGGTGTGTCCAAGCCCACCGTAGAAAGCAAGCAAAGCACAGAAAGCATACAGTACCAGGAAAGCGTTAGAGAGGCGTAACTAAGTAAGCATAAAAAGCGTAGCAGGAAACGACAATTGGCCGAAGAAGATGGACAGAAGCTCGACCTCCCGCGACGCCCAGGGAGTGGCCAAAATCGCCATATAAAAGAAGAAGCAAAGCGTGATTTGGGCATTCATTCTTATTCTTGTGGTTTTGATATTTTTGACTCCCGCGCTCGCCCCTTCCTTTTTATATATATTTGCAAGCGGCCAATTATTCGAAAGTAACTTAAACCGAGGCCCCGTTCTTATTATAAATCGAAATGCGTTTTGTATTGTCGACGTTCAAGCGACCGTCTATCATTCGTATATTATCGCCCCATATTTGTACCGCCCGTGCCCCTTTTGTCCCCGCCGTATCGACCGATTGGTTAGAAGTAAAGTACCTCACACAAATCTGGTCGTTACATATTTTGGTGACCGTACCGTTACGTTAGCCACTGGAACTCCCTGCCCCCAATTAGGTGTACTCTTATCCGGGCATTTAGAAGCATTAGATAATACAGTAGTAATCATTTCCCACAGTAAGACAGTATTCGTAGAAAGCAAACTGGAAATCCCCTCCAACGAGACATTAAGTGATACATTTAAACGAATACAGTGTGAAGCAAAAATTGAAGCATTTAAGCAGAAATCGCAACGCAAACCAAGAATGACCCACCAAACGCAAGATCATTTAGGAGAAATCGTTAGAGAACAGATAAACGATTTATTTTCAGAACATTTTCGTACCCTACGCACACAATTGAATCAGAATACAGTAAACCCTACCCTAATAGACGATCTAAGAACAGCAAACATTCGTAATAACATGGCAAATAATTTCTACGCGAAACCTACAGTATTCATGGGCGGTGTGACCCAACATTTTGGTGAATGGAACAAAAGATTAGAACAATTCATGGCACTCCAAGGCATGAAAGATACAGACGTACAGTTAAAGTTGGCATGTTTAGAAATTCATTTAGGAGGAGCTGTGTTAGCAAAATTCAAAAGTTTAGCAAATTCCGAAAACCCTCCCCACACATACGAGCAGTATAAAGTCGCATGACAGGCATTTTTCCCAAACAACAGAGATAATGAGCTACATCAACAATTCTTACGCGAAAGAAAACAAAAGCGTTCAGAAACAGTAACGGAATTCTTATTTGATCTAGAACATCTTGCAACCCTCGCCTACCCTAACTTTAACACAGACGCACGAGAAATGATCATAAAACCCCTCTTTGTAGAAGGCATGCAAAACGAAATCAGGGAAGCAATTAAGTATAGAAGGTTCGCAACTCTAAAAGAAATGTCAGACGAAGCAGCTTACATTGAACAACAAATCCTTAGAAATGAGTTAAAATCTAATGTCCTTCCCTTCATACCCCCAAAACCCGAACCCATCTTTTCCCTCACCAAAAATACAGACCAACAGGATCTTTTGCATCAGTTAGAACAACAAGTAAAAGATTTACAGTTGCAAATCAAACAAAAACCTCAATCCCCACAACAAAGTAGCTACAACAATTTCAGTAACAACACTTTCAGCAGGAATAATGCTTACAGGAACAATACCACCCCTAAGCAGCCCACATGCTTCCAGTGTGGACAAATTGGACACCTAGCTCGTAATTGTAAATCAGTAGGCACCCGAAAATCATGTGAAATCTGTTTCCATAATAATCACAGTACATGTGATTGTAAAAGCCGATGCATCCCCGCCATAACTAACGGCCCTCAGACTACTTTAGGAACTATCATGCCCAACACCCACCGCCATAGTGACGAATATGTCCTTGACCTGGACGTACCCGATTGGTGCGCCATGTCACCACCCCCCACGCCTGAAGCCGCAAAAATCGAAAAATCGCCGGCCACCATCCCCGTAGGCTACAAGAACCCCCGAAAACAAGACACTACGCCGCCCACCGACCCCGAAACCCCCTCGAAAACAGGCCGCAACTTCTTATCCCTTCTCCATGGCCTGACCCCCAAACCCTACCAATTCCGCCCCCGCCAAACACTTCTACCGACCCCCCCCCCCCCCAAGTAAGCAAGTCCAAACCCCATCCCATGACTCAACTTCTAAAATTTTACAGACCGTTCAGATTTCAAACCGGCCACCCCCCCAGCTCAAAATCACAAAACGACAATACTCGCCACGCCAAATCGAGCACAGCGAAAAAACACAGTGCCCCGCCGCCTCCACTAAAACATTCTATTGGCGGATGTTTTGTATTTTCCTTTGTATAATAATCCCCACATCGTGTAGTGCCCAATTCCAGATGTGTGGAACTTCATTGAGCGGTCACTCAATCAGCATACCAAAACTTGTATCATGCATGCCCCCTTCCACAGTAGACAAACCCCTACAGACATTTGGAAAAATCTATATCCCCTCCACTAAGCCCCACATTACAGACGCATACAAATGCAGTGTTTGCAAACGCAAAATTTGTACTAATACAGGATTTTTTGGATCAAAAGGTATTGTCTTCGACCAAACTGAAATGCAAAATCAAACCCCACATGTTTGTAAGGCAATCGTTATAGACAAAGAACACAACAGTCAAAAATTATACGAAACCCAACCAGGATTTTGGTCAACAAATAACTCCCTAAGCGTAGAATACACATGGTGTTGTACAGACCATTGTACCTCGGTCACTAACGTCATCATAGAAATAGGACAAATAGCATCTTGGAATGGAAAATCTATGACAGGTACATTAGGTGACCTAGGGTCATGCAAACCGACATCAGGCCATTGTGTAACAACTGACGGATCCATTATCTGGAATGAAACAGCATTTGAAAACTTATGCTCCTTCGAATACAAAAACACACATCCCATCAAACCCACACAAACCCACATGATAATAGAAGAACTACAAGGTGCATTCTCGGTTAAAAACACACTATTTTCCAACCCCAATTGCCCAGAAATCCAAGACAGCATTCTAACCGAACAAGGCATTATTGTACAATTAGACAAAAGCACACCACATCGTGACGCATTTTTAACCCCAAAAACCAACGAAACCCATACTACACTCTACGATTTTGATGATTTTGAACCCATTAACGCGAAACTCAATTATCTAGCAGACAAAATCCAGGAATTCGAAATTCAAAATTTCAAAAACGTATGGAATGAATTATGCAGACAGGCACAGCGTCACCTTGATCTCATATGGCAAATTTTGCGCCTTGTTGCAACCCTTGGAGCGCGTGCATTCCTACAGAGAACCGATATCATAGCAGAATTCACAGGAGAAGCCCTCACAGTCTGGCCTTGCAAGCAGGTAAATGCATCTAAAATCTTTTACAACCACAAAATCAACCAAACATGCTACAAACTTTTACCCATTCTTGTAGGAACCGAACTCATGTTTTCGAATCCAGGAGGCAACAATTTGACCCCTTTCTCACAAACCATTGACTGCCATCACATGCATGTAGCCCTTTACAAACAGAATAATACATGGGTCAGTGAAACAGGATCCCCGCATGTCACAAATTTACCCTTAGAAATCGTCTGGAACCAAAATTTCTCCCTTTTCCATTTTAATACACCCGCCATTTTTCATGATCAACTTGCAACTATTTCAACCAACTTACTCTTTTTGAAACAATACATTTACAAAACTCACACACTCGAAAATGTTGTTAAAAAACTCATCAATTACACCGCACAAATGTCTCTCAATTCTGATACAGTTTACAACATGATCTCAGGCACTGGCCAAGCACTCGGAAATACCCTCTCTGGCGCCGGCCAAGGCATAGAACATGTAATAACCGGTACCACCCAAAGTCTCACAGACGGATTAAACAATTTACTCAAAGGACCCCTGCAAATCATTATTAATCTAGCCGTTATTACTGTAGTTATTGCAGGCGTCTTTTATTTGTTTCTCGTTCTTCGAAAATATTTCCCCTCTCCAAAGCATCATGCCACAAATGAACATGCATACGAAATACCATCGAACAGCAGACGTTTACATGAGACCATACCCCCATCATTCGGCCATGCTCTCTTAGAATTAGCTAATCGTCGTGGGGCACAAACACAGCAGAAATACGTCCTTGTGGATATTGATACCCCCCAAACCCCTGCAATCGAACTCATTAATCAAATTCACCAATCTGCATCAAATAAGCCACCCCAAAATGTACCTGAGAAACATGTCCCTCATATTCCAATCACACTTAACGGCAAATTAATGACAAAAGGCATGATTGACACTGGTGCAGTTTACGCACTCATTGATTCTCGAATCGCTCAACTTTTACAGTTAGACATGAAACCCCCGCTAGTCCAAGAAAAAGCAGCAAAAAATCTCCTGATTCATTTTGTAGGGACCACTTTTGTCACTGTGACAGCCCAAACAATCCAGGAAACAATCATGGTCCATGTCCAAAAAGATTGCACAGCAGACATCCTTCTAGGCAAAAACTTTCTTAGTCGATTTTCGGAATATACCATCAACAATCAAAAATCTCAGGTCAAATTTGGCAATGTCATACTACCTTGTGACGGCCTAGAATACAGCCCACTTTCGACCTGTGGTGGAACTTATTTAGACGAAAAATTAGAATTACCACCCCGTACTGTAACCGAATTTACTGTCCCCTTGATCAATTGTACCTACAAGTTAAACAGCTTGAATTCACTCCGAAACCCAAGCAGAATCCCAAAGTCCATTTCGCAGCTTGTATCTCTGAAAACCAAAACAATCGCATACGCATATCGGTCCTAAACACACAAGAAACAGCTCAAATTCTTTACCCCGGAACATGCATTGGTACAGTCTCCAGTTACATCCCAAAACAAAATGCTTCCGTTAACGTAAACCCCTCCATGCAAAACCAGCCCAACTGTTTTGATACATTCACATGGATAAAAGAAAACATTAATTTAACCTCCAGTGACCTGACAGAAGCAGAAAAAATGCAACTCCTACGCGCCCTATCCAAGTACCCTACATTATATGCTAAATCCAAAATGGACGTAGGCAGAACCACCCTCATTTCACATACCATTGACACCAATGGCTCCCAACCCGTACGTAGACAACTTTATCGGACGTCCCCAAAAGAAAAGCAAATCATACAAGCGGAAGTTGAGCAACTCGCAGCAGCAGGTGTCATAAGCCAGAGCAATTCCCCATGGTGTACCAACACAGTTTTAGTTCCCAAAAAAGATGGAGGCCATCGGTTATGCATTGATTTTAGAGGCCTCAATAAAGTAATCAAAAAAGATACATACCCCCTGCCCCGCATAGACGAAATTCTAGACACCCTACGTGGAATGAAATATTTTACGTCCCTCGACCAATCCAATGCATATTATTCCATTCCCATAGCACAAGCAGACAGAGAAAAAACGGCCTTTAATTGCTCAGCCGGCCAGTATCAATTCAATTACCTCCCTTTTAGACTCACCAATGCCCCAGCCACATTCCAAAGGTTAATGGATGTTATTCTTTCGGGTCTGCAATGGAACACATGCCTTGTGTATCTCGACGATGTTTTGGTATTCGCAGACTCCCATGCCCAAATGCTGGAACGTTTAGACACTATTCTTGCCCGATTCTCACAAGCAGGCCTTGAACTAAATATACAAAAATGCAAATTCTGCCAGCCCCAAGTCCAATACTTAGGCCACGTCATTTCTCAGCAAGGCATTTCCCCAGATCCCCATAAGGTACAGGCCATCTATGACATACCCACACCCAAAAGCTCAAAAGAAGTTAAGTCATTCCTTGGCCTACCCTCGTATTATCGCAGATTCATCCCAAATTGCTCCCAAGTTTCTAGCCCACTCACATCGCTACTCAAAAAGAATTCGGAATTTTCCTGGGGCCCCGAACAGCAAAACGCATTCACCAAGCTAAAAGAATTACTCATTCATGCCCCAATACTGCAGCACCCCGATTTCACAACACCGTTCATTCTGCAAACCGACGCCTCAAAACTCGGAATCGGCGCTATTCTCAGTCAGCTAGACAGTAAAGGTCAGGATCGCCCCATTGCTTTTGGGAGCCGCACATTGAAACCCGCAGAACGCAACTACCCGATCACTGAGTTGGAAACCCTTGCAGTAGTCGAATTTGTCAAGTATTTTGGCCCCTATCTTTTCCAGCAACATGTTATTGTACACACTGACCATACAGCAGTTCAGGCAGTCTTACAGAAGGAAATCCCGTCCCCTCGCATTGCCCGTTGGGGATTAGCCCTCTCTGGTATTCAGCTAGACATTCGACCTAAGAAAGGCACTGCTAACCGCAACGCAGATGCAGTTTCTCGATTCCCCTCACAGACAGCAAAACAATCCTTTGATATTGAGCAATTAGAAATCCGCCCCGAAATATCCACTATCAATTCCGTTTTGGAAGCTGAAGCAACTGAACAAGAAGAGCAACAGAAAAATTTTGCCGAACTCCAACGCACTGATCCAACTGTCAAAAGTATTTTAGCAAAAATCGCCCAAAAACACCCCCTTACCCTGATCAATTTCGCAGTGCATCAAAACATCCTCTTCCGTATAGTCAACAAACAAGCAAAACTATACATTCCCAAGTCACAAGTCCAGCATCTCATTGCCTCTCATCATGACAGCAAATTCACAGGTCATTTTGCAGCCCGAAAAACTTTACACTTGCTCAGACAAAAATATTTTTGGCCCCAAATGAGCCGTGATATCGAACGTTACTGCAAAACTTGTCACCCATGCCAGACAGAGAAAGCTCTTAGGCACAAAGTACATGCAAATTTGGTACCAATTCAGCCGACTGGCCCATTTGATAGAGTCGGTGTTGATTGCATGGGACCGTTACCCCTCACTGAAGACGGCAACCGATTCATTGTCGTTTTCATCGATTATTTCACAAAGTATGTAGAGGCATTCCCGACCCCTGATATCACTGCAGCCACTATCGCCAAATTATTCGTAACCAAAATTGTTTGCCGTCATGGGTCCCCAAAAATCATCCATTGTGATTGTGGCTCTGATTTTGTATCCGATCTCTTCTCAGGGATCACCAGTTTATGCAATACTCAGAAAATTCATACTACCCCATACCATCCCATTGCCAATGGGGAAGTTGAGGGTTACAACCAAACCTTAGCCACCCGTATCCGCATGTACATCAATTCAAATCACACTGATTGGGATACTTATCTCCCATATACCATCTTTTCGATCAACATTCATAAAAATGATAGCACATCGTATCCCCCATTTGAACTACTCCACGGTAGGCAAGCTCATCTGCCGTCAGACGCAGCTTTAAATTTTTTCCCCACATCCTACATGGTTGATTTAGACGATTACGCCCTTCGTGTAAAATCGCATTTTACAGAAGCACTCTCAACCGTGCAGAAAAGTTTGCAAAAAGCCCAAGCCCACTATACCCGTCAGTATAACAAGCATGCTCAGAACATACATTACAAGGCAGGTGATCTTGTTCTCTACAAAAATCATTCGTGTAAACAAGGGTTGACTCCCAAATTCCTCCCTCCCCAAAACGGGCCCTATACAGTTACAAATTTCATGTACCCCAATGTTACACTCAAACACCCCCATAAGAATATTACATTTACGGTGCATGTAAATGAGACAACCCCTTTCTACCCTCAGAAAGCAGCTAACGAATCTACCCCCACCCCTCCTCAACCTCGAAAGCCTTGAACGAGGACGTTCAACTCCGGAAGGAGGGAAATGTAATGTACCTGCTAAAGCAGTACTGTAAATATGTAGCATACTGTATGTGATAGACATTTATTAGATATTATTTTATTTTCACATTTTATCATCTCAAGGGTGCCTGGGATTCACACCCAAACATTCCTATAAAATTACGTGAAGTACTTTATTTTGATCCCTTCACACCTCGGTAGCCCAATTAAGATGCCCTAATTAATTTGCACAAACGGCAGAAGTGCCCCTAGAACCTACACTAAACTACACATTCCACAGCTACCGTAATCCCCCGTAAAAATCGTAAACAACACCTGCACACAGCAAAATACGTAGAAGCCCCGCCAGACAGTAGTCTCAAGTGCAACGGTAGCGGCGGCCCCACAAAACATGTGTATACAGAGAAACCAATACAGGAAGCATGCACAGAAGCACAAAGGTGTGGCCAAGTCCACCGTAGGAAGCAAGCAAAGCACAGAAAGCATACAGTACCAGGAAAGCGTTAGAGAGGCGTAACTAAGTAAGCATAAAAAGCGTAGCAGGAAACGAGGATTGGCGGAAGAAGATGGACAGAAGCTCGACCTCCCGCGACACCCAGCGAGTGGCCAAAATCGCCGTATAAAAGAAGAAGCAAAGCGTGATTTTGGGCATTCATTCTTATTCTTGTGGTTTTGATATTTTTGACTCCCGCGCTCGCCCCGTCCTTTTTATATATATTTGCAAGCGACCAATTATTCGAAAGCAACTTAAACCGAGGCGCGTGCCCCTTTTGTCCCCGCTGTATCGACCGATTGGTTAGAAGTAAAGTACCTCACACAAATTTGGTCGTTACAAAGCAACAAAGAATTGGGATTCTTCAACAAATTCTGAGTTATTAATCAGTTTCCTAAAGCAGAAAGTTTACGTTTCCAAAACTCAAAAAATTTTTGACTGCAAATAGATTCTGTGAAATTAAAGCAACCTTCCCCGAATTGGCAGTCATTGCGTGGAAAATCATGCTGATGATTGCAGTTTCCAGTGCTACGATTGAATGTCATTTCAGCACGGCAGGACATTACAGATTTAAGACAGAGAATCACGCCTGGAAAATTGATTAATATATTTTCATGTATAGACTTGGATTTGCTTTTATTTGAGGTCATATTTTTTGCACCAACGTAATTTTTTCATCACTGAGACACAGTCCCAAAAAACGCTGGGCCGCGTTCATGCGGCCCTTACAGATCCTTAGTCCGAGATGCATAACAGCGATTACAGTCTTCTAGGTTGTTCTTCAGGAAGCCCGACCTATGCAAGGTTAATGATACAGTAATTTTTGAATCATTTTATATGAGTGTCTTTTTACTAACCAAGTTTTAAATTATTTTCTGGAAATCAAATAATCTTGAATTTGCGATTAATTTTATTACTTTCCATTGTTGAATTTATTTCGGAAACACTATGGAAAGTGAATACTCTGATAGTTATGTTGACACAGTCAACGAAATTAGCAGTCTCAATTAAATTTGTAGTTTTCAAAATCAGAATTTATAATATTTCTGTCACTTAAGATCTGCATCAGATGAATGAACAATGCAATCTGCTAACAACGAGCTGTTAGACAAATGATAATCACGAAAGTAAATTTTTAAATTTCTTGATAATTTTTAATTTCGAAGTACCAAAATCAATAGTTTTGACTCGGGTACTTATGCTTCGTTTGGAACTCGTGCTGAAGAAATTTTTACATCGAGTCTAGGGATACTGTAACTCCGGATTCTTCGTCAATATTTCAGAATCAAAAAGAAAATTAGACATTAGTTTTTGAGCATTTAAAAGGCACTTTTGACACTAATTAATTCATTGTGTTAGTTAATTTGTTCAGAGAATGATTGGAATGATTGACTGAAATAACAGTCGCTGAGTCAACACTCAAAAAGATAGTCGCGTTGGAGAAATGACACGGTAAGTGGCGAAGACGTATTAAAAACACTGATGCAAAATATGACTAACAATCCTCTTTTCCTTCTTCAGTCTGTTTTTCATTGAATCAGTATCAATCGAAAAGTGACAAAAACATGATCTCGAAGTCATTTTACACATTCTTCCATCATTGAATTTTCAACAAGAATGGTAAAGAATAGCTTAGTAGGCTCACAAATATTCAGTAACACGTAACATATGATTTAAAAGGAAATTGTAAAAATTTTGAATTGTACTCGATTTCCACTCTAACTATTCACATCCCGAGGAAAACAGACTACATTAATGATTATAGCATGAATTCATCTATGTTCTCAAACGTTTCATCTCAAATATCCCAAGCTTGGCAGGAAAGAAAGTTTTCTATACTTTAGCTGCTGGAGGGAGAATATCCCACAGATTAGTTTCTGATACTGAATAATGAAGCATTTTAAATTGATTCGAGAAATCTCTAATCAATTGCGATTCGAATGACGTCGATTTCGTGTTTTTCTCCATTTCCTCGCTTGGAAAAGTTCATATTCCATTTGCATGCCTGAGGCAGCAAGTGTGAAGGTATAATACTATAGCATAATTTTTCCTGAAATGTTGCCAAATAAAAAAGTGGAGAGGAAGAACTGCTTCATTTTTTTCTGCTAAGTCATAAGTCCCATAGGACTGCAAAACTGCGACGATACTGATCTAACCTGAATATTTTTGAGTAGAAATTTGTAGCGAAAGTTTGTGTAAACATTTCAAGCGATAGGGCTAATTTTTGGTCATTCTTGAATTTACAAGCATTTTATAAAAGTCATATTGTGGAATTAAAATTTCTATGGAGATAATGCCTAAAGATACGGAATACAAGAGGGACCACTTGAAAAAATTTGTTACCACTTGAAAAAATTTGTTACCAGTTGAGAAAAATCGTTAACTTCGAACATTGCACAACATTTTTTCAAGATGCATCCCAAACATATCGAGGTGCTTCGCAAAAAAAACAAGATGTAAGAGTTTTTGATGTTCGACTTTCTTTTCAAGTGCATCGCGTTTTTATCAAGATAATCTTGAAAGAAATCAAGATCTGATCCTGAAAAAATCAAGATCTCATCGTGAAAAAAGTCAAGATCATATCTAGAAAAAAATTAAGATCCCGTTTTGAAAAACAGTCAAGATCCTATCCTGAAAAAAGTCAAGATCATATCTGGAAAAAAATCAAGATCCCGTTTTGAAAAAAAACAAGACCCCATCTTGAAAAAAAATCAAGACAGCATCTTTAGAAAAATCAAGATGGGCGGTACATCAAAGGATAAAAATTTCTGAAGCTAGCCAATCAAAGGCGTTGCTCCGCCTCCTACAGATATAAGGAGTAGATTCAAAGTAGATTTCTGAAGTCACGGCTTGGTAGTGGAGGGCTCCCTTGGTTACTGGGAGTGGAACAGGAAGCTTACTGGGAGTGGTAGAGTGGGGAGGTTATTCTGCACGGGGAATCCGATAGACATATTGGTTTTTTATAAAAGCTTTTTTTTCGGGATTTTTCAGAAAAACATCAGAAATGCTTGTTTTCAACTCAAAATGCAGTAATTTCGGAAAAGGATCCAAATTATCGTTTCTTTGACGGGTTTCTGAGCATGTACGGAATAGAGAATGATCTTATAACAGGCGACAAAATTCAAAATTTTGAGTTTTTTTTTAATTACTGAAGGGGTTCCCACTTTGAAGGGTTCCCATAAAAACATAGGAGGCGGACCAACACATTTATTGGATAGTTTCAGAAATTTTTATTCTTTGATGTTATGCCCAGCATGATTTTTTCAAGACGCTATCTTGATTTTTTTCAAGGTATTATCTTGCCTTTTTTCAAGATGTCATTTAGATTTTTTCAATATTATCTTGAAAAAATGTGACGCACTTGAAAAAATTGCGATGCACTTGAAAAGAAGATCAAATAACGAAAAACTCATATATCTTGATTTTTTGCGATGCATCTTGAAAAAATGTTGTGTGCATCATGTTTGAAGATAATGATTTTTTTCGAGTGGTAACAAATCTTTTCAAGTGGTAACG
Organism: Romanomermis culicivorax; assembly: GCA_963922205.1. Lineage (NCBI taxonomy): Eukaryota > Metazoa > Nematoda > Enoplea > Mermithida > Mermithidae > Romanomermis > Romanomermis culicivorax. The sequence goes on along the minus strand of CAWUHX010000119.1, from coordinate 253,767 downwards.
GTTTTTTAATCCAATGACTCTTTTTCCCTTTACGTATTATGTATGAGGATGTTCGGGAAAAATGAAAAACGCTCTCCTAAAATGATTGTTTCATAGTAATTAGGAGCGTTTGACGCACATATAGCGTTTTCTGTATTGATGTAAGAATTTTGCACGTTCAAATTCCATAGAAAAGGGAAGAGACTTGAAATAGAATTTGTTTTTTGTGGCTTCCGTCATAAAACATCAAGGAGTAACATCTTTAGAATACGAAAAGAGCCACTTGAAAAATCGTTACTACTAGAAAAAATTTGTTACCACTTTGAAAAAATCGCTACCTTCGATTAAAGAAAGGGAAATTTCGGCGCTAGGCAGTGCAGCGCAGGGTCGCTTCGGTGCCAAGTTGTTTTCTTCTGTAATAATTTTTTTACCGTTTTCTTACGTTTTTCTTTTTCCACCTTATTCCTTCTTTACACTATATTTTTCTTATTTCTTTTTTTCTGTCGTTTTCTATATCTTGCTTATGTTTTTGTTCATGTTCTTATGTTTTTCCTCATTATCTTCTTGTTCGCTACTGTCTTAGTATGAATGATCCGATTTGCCAATTGCCAGTATGACACTGTTCATTTTTGGCTAGAATGAATTATAATATGTTTTTCTTGAGATGTTTCTGAATAATGAAAATGGAAAGCAAATAGTGTATTTCAGATTTTATGATAAACAATATATCATAGGACTGGAAATCTGTGAGCACATTGATCTAACTTTTAACAATTTTTCTAGCGAAAATTTTTACATTAAGGGCTCTATGTAAAGATTTTGACGACAGTACTGACTTGTGTCCTTTTCTATTTGGAAGCATTTTATAAATAACGGACAAAATAGATTTTTTATTTTATTCAAGATGAACGAAACAAAACAAAGTTATTGAAAAAAATCGAAAAAATGGTAAAACTTTGATAACTTGTCAGTAACCAGAAAAAATATTGTGCAATGGAATATTATGAAAACAGCAAAATTTATAGTTATAGAAATAATAGACTACATTAAACAACTTGTCAGGGTTTGCAAGGAAGTGCAGCAAAAATGTCGAACTAGACTTGAAAGGTACGAGTATCCTCTGAAAAACACCATTCAGGAGTATTAAAACTTTTTTCTGCCCTGTTTTTCCTTTCTGTTGGTAGTAAGCAGTATCTTTATTCTTTTGTTATATACTTTTTTATTCAAAGGCGTTACTTCGTGACCTTGCTTATTTATACAGGAACCCTTCGAAGTGAATTTCTGAGGTCACTGCGGGCGGAGGGCGCCTTTTTTTACGGCGATGCAAGGGTGGCAGAGGGGAGGTTATTTGGCACGCGGAGAATCCGATGGACATATTGGTTTTTAAGAAACCCGACAAAAACTGAAATTCGGATTATTTTCAGAAACTTCTGCATTTTGGATGAAAAACAAGTTTTTTACTTTTTTCTGGAAAATATCGAAAAATATAAATTTTTATAAAAAGTAATATGTCTATAGGCCCCGGGCAGAATAACTTTCCCATCTGCCATTCCCCTAAAAACCAAGTGCGCCCACGGCCAACAAGCTATGAGCTCAGAAATTCACCATGAAAAGAGTTCCCGTGCATTTAAACATAGAAAACGGTGCAGAGCCTTCGATTATTCAGTTTCAGAAATTTTCATCTCATGATGTTGCGCCCATCTTGACTTTTTTGAGATGGGATCTTGACTTTTTCCAAGACGGAATCATGATTTTTCTCAAGATGCCGCCTTGATTTTGTTCACGATGACATCTTGATTTTTTCGCAATAAGATCTAAATCTTTTAGGGTAGAATATTGATTTTTTTTCAAAAAAGGATCTTGACATTTTCCAAGATGGAATCTCAATTTTTAAAATGACATCTGATTTTTTTCAAGATATTCTAACCTTTTTCAAGATGCCACCTCGACTTTTTTCCGAGACAATATTGAATAAAATGCAATCCATTTGAAAAAATTGCGATGCAATCTTGAACAAACGATTTTTTTTCAATTGGTAAGGGTTTCTTTCAAGTAGCGCTTCTCGTATTCACTTGACTGAGAAATTGTAAAAATATGGAATTTGCTTTCGAATCTTTTATTTTTATTATTAAATTTTATTATCAATTAAATGCATGAAATGGAACTTTCTTTCCACTCTCAATATTCACTTGACATATCAAAATTGAGGTAGGATCGAAAAAGAGCGAAGCTCGAAAGGACGATCCCCAAAAGAGCGAATCACAAAAAAGGCGGTTTTCAATTAACAAATTTAATTAAAGATTATGGGTGTCCAAAAAAGGAAAATTTTATACAACTCACGGTGCAAGTACTTTGAATACGGTTTACTGCACACATTAGCAAATGCACATGCAGACTAAATTATGTAAGGGATAGTGTTATGTGATTGATATATGATATCCAAGTTTAATTCATCAATGCATTTTGGTATCAAAATATCAATATCAAAAATGATTATGATATAAAAATGTCCAACCGCCTGAATATCAAAATCAGATTTGATACTTCGATATCGCACAAATTTTGTCAAATTCATTATGATGTAATATTCATTTTTCATGTTTTCATTCCTCATACTTGCATGCAAATTATATTCTGATAGAAAAGTTATATTTTCACTATGATCCTTTCAGTTGGCTGACTCTTTTCGGTATTCGCCCTTTTGGGTTTCGCTATTTCGAGCATTGCTCTTACGAGTTTCGCTCTTTAGGGGTGAGAAAACAGAGTATAAGCAACTGTGAATACACCCCATAACTCTTAGAATGAAAGCCTCTGCACACTTGTAGAAGTTAGTATTATCACTTTGCTACTTGGAAGGAAAAGCTGACAAACTAAAAATCATTCTCAGATTCCAAATTTTAGCATTGTTTTAACATGCATATTTTAATTTTTACGTGTAAACGAGAAGTTTATGACATTTCAAAAAATTGAATTTCTCTGTTGCTCCAAACAAAAATGGTTGAAATAGACTTCCCATGGAAAATTTAAGACACAATTTCTATAAGAATCAACCAAGGCCTGTAGTTAAGTGTGATAAGTAAAAAATTAATCATGCCAAAAACAGGATATTTTGTACAGTTTTTTGCGCTGAACAACATGCCAGTATTCATTTGATCTAAAAATGAAAATTCGTTTTGTAACATCAATCCAAAAGTCCAAATTTTTTGCAGTTTTAAAAATTTTAGGTCACAATCATTGAAGGCTTATAAGTGTTCAGGTATGCAATGTGGATCAATAATTATTTGTCAGTGTATGTAACAATGCTTAGGGTACATACTTGAAACATATACCTATAATGTAGCATCAATATTATGGTTTACACTACACTTTAAATTACAATTGTCAGCAGTTATCAATGACTCAAATTCATACATTTTTGTACCCCATATAGTCAAATAATGAGTGTCATTGATTAAACTCCACTATGTTATGGCTGGAACCCTTGGCCACATACCCACAAAGTTTTATCAAAATGAAAAAACCATTGAGTGTGCCATAGTGAAACAAGTGGAAGCCATTTTTGAATTAAACTATAAAATTTTTTGTTTGAAAATGCAGTCATTCACCCAAAATACTAATAATCTAACTAAAACTTTTACACATCAGGCTGACATCTTGGCTATATACCCACTAGTTTATTAGAAAATGCCCCGACGGGGCGGAAAAAAGGAGAATATACTTGCTTCGACAGTTGCCATGGTAGAAAAAGAAGTGGACTAGATTTTTGAGAACTTGGGTCAAAGTTAGAAAAAATTCACTTCCTTTATACTGGATTTTCATTCTTTCTCAAAAAAACTGTCTATGTCTGTGAAAAAGTATATTCTGCAGCATCGTGCATCTTGTCCTTCAACTGGCATCAACTACAGTAAACTTTTTCTACAGTTGCTAGTTGAAAATTATATGCACCTGTAAGTTACCTGCTAAAGCAGTACTGTAAATATGTAGCATACTGTATGTGATAGACATTTATTAGATATTATTTTATTTTCACATTTTATCATCTCAAGGGTGTCTGGGATTCACACCCAAACATTCCTACAAAATTACGTGAAGTACTTTATTTTGATCCGTTCACACACCGGTAGCCCAATTAAGATGCCCCAATTAATTTGCACAAACGGCAGCTGTTCCCCTAGAACCTACACTAAACTACACATTCCACAGCTACCGTAATCCCCCGTAAAAATCGTAAACAACACCTGCACACAGTAAAATATTTAGAAGCCCCGCCAGACAGTAGTCTCAAGTGTAACGGTAGCGGCGGCCCCAAAAAACATGTGTATACAGAGAAACCGATACAGGAAGCATGCACAGAAGCACAAAGGTGTGGCCAAGCCCACCGTAGGAAGCAAGCAAAGCACAGAAAGCATACAGTACCAGGAAAGCGTTAGAGAGGCGTAACTAAGTAAGCATAAAAAGCGTAGCAGGAAACAACGATTGGCGGAAGAAGATGGACAGAAGCTCAACCTCCCGCGACACCCAGGGAGTGGCCAAAATCGCCATAGAAAAGAAGAAGCAAAGCGTGATTTGATTCATTCTTATTCTTGTGGTTTTACGTTTTTGACTTCCGCGCTCGCCCCATCCTTTTTCTACATTTGCAAGCGGCTGATTATCCGAAAGCAACTTAAACCGAGGCCCCCGTTCGTATTATAAATCGAAGCGCCTTTTGTATTGTCGACGTTCAAGCGACCGTCGATCGTTCGTGTATTATCGCCCCGTATTTGTACCACCCGTGCCCCTTTTGTCCCGGCCGTATCGACTGATTGGTTAGAAGTAAAGTACCTCACACAAATCTGGTCGTTACATATTTTGGTGACCGTACCGTTACGTTAACCACTGGAACTCCCTGCCCCCAATTAGGTGTACTCTTATCCGGGCATTTAGAAGCATTAGATAATACAGTAGTAATCATTTCCCACAGTAAGACAGTATTCGTAGAAAGCAAACTGGAAATCCCCTCCAACGAGACATTAAGTGATACATTTAAACGAATACAGCATGAAGCAAAAATTGAAGCATTTAAGCAGAAATCCCAATGCAAACCAAGGATGACCCACCAAACGCAAGATCATTTAGGAGAAATCGTTAGAGAACAGATAAAAGATTTATTTTCAGAACATTTTCGTACCCTACGCACACAATTGAATCAGAATACAGTAAACCCTACCCTAATAGACGATCTAAGAACAGCAAACATTCGTAATAACATGGCAAATAATTTCTACGCGAAACCTACAGTATTCATGGGCGGTGTGACCCAACATTTTGGTGAATGGAACAAAAGATTAGAACAATTCATGGCACTCCAAGGCATGAAAGATACAGACGTACAGTTAAAGTTGGCATGTTTAGAAATTCATTTAGGAGGAGCCGCGTTAGCAAAATTCAAAAGTTTAGCAAATTCCGAAAACCCTCCCCACACATATGAGCAGTATAAAGTGGCATTACAGGCATTTTTCCCAAACAACAGAGATAATGAGCTACATCAACAATTCTTACGCGAAAGAAAACAAAAGCGTTCAGAAACAGTAACGGACTTCTTATTTGATCTAGAACATCTTGCAACCCTTGCCTACCCTAACTTTAACACAGATGCACGAGAAATGATCATAAAACCCCTCTTTGTAGAAGGCATGCAAAACGAAATCAGGGAAGCAATTAAGTATAGAAGGTTCACAACTCTAAAAGAAATGTCAGACGAAGCAGCTTACATTGAACAGCAAATTCTTAGAAATGAGTTAAAGTCCAACGCCCTTCCCTTCATACCCCCAAAACCCGAACCCATCTTTTCCCTAACCAGAAATACAGACCAACAGGATCTTTTGCATCAGTTAGAACAACAGGTAAAAGATTTACAGTTGCAGATCAAACAAAAACCTCAACCCCCACAACAGAGTAGCTACAACAATTCCAGTAACAATACTTTCAGCAGGAATAATGCTCACAGGAACAATACCACCCCTAGGCAGCCCACATGCTTCCAGTGTGGACAAACCGGACACGTAGCTCGTAATTGTAAATCAGTAGGTACCCGAAAATCATGTGAAATCTGTTTCCGTAATAATCACAGTACACGTGATTGTAAAAGCCAATGCATCCACTGCTCCCAAACAGGACATAGATCAGATAACTGCCTTTCAAAACCCTACTCCAATTTTCAATGTTTTCTATGCAAGCAGAGAGGTCATACAAGCAGATATTGTCCAAATCAGCAAAATCGTAATATTCAAAATTGCATTGAGTACAGGCAACCCCAACCTCTCATGGACATTGACGACCCCGCATTTTACTCAAAATTACCCGCCATAACTAACGGCCCTCAGACTACTTTAGGAACTATCATGCCCAACACCCACCGCCGTAGTGACGAATACGTCCTTGACCTGGACGTACCCGATTGGTGCGCCATGTCACCACCCCCCATGCCTGAAGCCGCAAAAATCGAAAAATCGCCGCCCACCATCCCCGTAGGCTACAAGATCCCCGGAAAGCAAGACACTACGCCGCCCACCGCCCCCGAAACCCCATCGAAAACAGGCCGCAACTTGTTATCCCTTCTCCATGGCCTGACCCCCGAACCCTACCAATTTCGCCCCCGCCAAACACTTCTACCAACCCCCACAAGTAAGCAAGTCCAAACCCCATCCCATAACTCAACTTCTAAAGTTTTACAGAATGTTCAGATTGCAAACCGGCCACCCCCCAGCTCAAAATCGCAAAACGACAACACCAAAAGCCCCAACACTAAACCGGCCACAACGAAAACATACAGTGCCCCGCCGCCTCCACTAAAACATTCTATTGGCCGATGTTTTGTATTTTTCTTTGTATAATAATCCCCACAGCGTGTAGTGCCCAATTTCAAATGTGTGGAATTTCATTGAGCGGTCACTCAGTCAGCATACCAAAACTTGTATCATGCATGCCCCCTTCCACAGTAGACAAACCCCTACAGACATTTGGAAAAATCTATATCCCCTCCACTAAGCCCCACATTACAGACGCATACAAATGCAGTGTTTGCAAACGCAAAATTTGTACTAATACAGGATTTTTTGGATCAAAAGGTATTGTCTTCGACCAAACTGAAATGCAAAATCTAACCCCACATGTTTGTAAGGCAATCGTTATAGACAAAGAACACAACGGTCAAAAATTATACGAAACCCAACCAGGATTTTGGTCAACAAATAACTCCCTAAGCGTAGAATACACATGGTGTTGTACAGACCATTGTACCTCGGTCACTAACGTCATCATAGAAATAGGACAAATAGCATCTTGGAATGGAAAATCTATGACAGGTACATTAGGTGACCTAGGGTCATGCAAACCGACATCAGGCCATTGTGTAACAACTGACGGATCCATTATCTGGAATGAAACAGCATTTGAAAACTTATGCTCCTTCGAATACAAAAACACACATCCCATCAAACCCACACAAACCCACATGATAATAGAAGAACTACAAGGTGCATTCTCGGTTAAAAACACACTATTTTCCAACCCCAATTGCCCAGAAATCCAAGACAGCATTCTCACCGAACAAGGCATTATTGTACAATTAGATAAAAGCACACCACATCGTAACGCATTTTTAACCCCAAAAACCAACGAAACCCATACTACACTCTACGATTTTGATGATTTTGAACCCATTAACGCGAAACTCAATTATCCAGCAGACAAAATCCAGGAATTCGAAATTCAAAATTTCAAAAACATATGGAATGAATTATGCAGACAGGCACAGCGTCACCTTGATCTCATATGGCAAATTTTGCGCGTTGATGCAACCCTTGGAGCCCGTGCATTCCTACAGAGAACCGATATCATAGCAGAATTCACAGGAGAAGCCCTCACAGTCTGGCCTTGCAAGCAGGTAAACGCATCTAAATTCTTTTACAACCACAAAATAAACCAAACATGCTACAAACTTTTACCCATTCTCGTAGGAACCGAACTCATGTTTTCAAATCCAGGAGGCAACGATTTGACCCCTTTCTCACAAACCGTTGACTGCCATCACATGCATGTAGCCCTTTACAAACAGAATAATACATGGGTCAGTGAAACTGGATCCCCGCATGTCACAAATTTACCTTTAGAAATCGTTTGGAACCAAAATTTCTCCCTCTTCCATTTTAATACACCCGCCATTTTTCATGATCAACTTGCAACTATTTCAACCAACTTACTCTTTTTGAAACAATACATTTACAAAACTCACACACTCGAAAACATTGTCAAAAAACTCGTCAATTACACCGCCCAAATGTCTCTCAATTCAGATACAGTTTACAACATGATCTCAGGCACTGGCCAAGCACTCGGAAATACACTCTCTGGCGCGGGTCAAGGCAAAGAACATATAATAACCAGTACCACCCAAAGTCTCACGGACGGATTAAACAATTTACTCAAAGGACCCCTACAAATCATTATCAATCTAGCCGTTATTACTGTAGTTATTGCAGGCGTCTTTTATTTGTTTCTGGTTCTACGAAAATATTTCCCCTCCCCAAAGCATCAGGTCACACATGAACATGCATACGAAATACCATCAAACAACAGACATTTACATGAGACCATACCCCCATCATTCGGCCATGCTCTCTTAGAATTAGCTAATCGTCATGGGGCACAAACGCAGCAGAAATACGTCCTTGTCGATATTGATACCCCCTGAACTCCTGCAATCGAACTCATTAATCAAATTCACCAATCTGCATCAAATAAGCCACCCCAAAATGTACCTGAGAAACATACCCCTCATATTCCAATCACACTTAACGGCAAATTAATGACAAAAGGCATGATTGACACTGGTGCAGTTTACTTACTCATTGATTCCCGAATCGCTCAACTTTTACAGTTAGACATGAAACCCCCGCTAGTCCAAGCAAAAGCAGCAAATAATCTTCCGATTCACTTTGTAGGAACCACTTTTGTCACAGTGACAGCCCAAACAATCCAGGAAACAATCATGGTCCATGTCCAAAAAGATTGCACAGCAGACATCCTTCTAGGCAAAAAATTTCTCAGTCGATTTTCGGAATACACTATCAACAATCAAAAATTACAGGTCAAATTTGGCAATGTCATACTACCTTGTGACGGCCTAGAATACAGCCCACTTTCGACCCGTGGTGGAACTTATTTAGACGAAAAATTAGAATTACCACCCCGTACTGTAACCAAATTTACTGTCCCCTTGCCCAATCGTACCTACAAGTTAAACAGCTCGAATTCACTCCGAAACCCAAGCAGAATCCCAAAGTCCATTTCGCAGCTTGTATCTCTGAAATCCAAAACAATCGCATACGCATATCGGTCCTAAACACACAAGAAACAGCTCAAATTCTTTACCCTGGAACATGCATTGGTACAGTCTCCTGTTACATCCCAAAAAAAATGCTTCCGTTAACGTAAACCCCTCCATGCAAAACCAGCCCAACCGTTTTGATACATTCACATGGTTAAAAGAAAACGTTAATTTAACCTCCAGTGACCTGACAGAAGCAGAAAAAATGCAACTCCTACGCGCCCTATCCAAGTACCCTACATTATAAGCTAAATCCAAAATGGACGTAGGCAGAACCACCCTCGCTTCACATACCATTGACACCAATGGCTCCCAACCCGTACGTAGACAACTTTATCCGACGTCCCCAAAAGAAAAGCAAATCATACAAGCAGAAGTTGAGCAACTCCCAGCAGCAGGTGTCATAAGCCAGAGCAATTCCCCATGGTGTACCAACACAGTTTTAGTTCCCAAAAAAGACGGAGGCCATCGGTTATGCATTGATTTTAGAGGCCTCAATAAAGTAATCAAAAAAGATACATACCCCCTGCCCCGCATAGACGAAATTCTACACACCCTACGTGGAATGAAATATTTTACGTCCCTCGACCAATCCAATGCATATTATTCCATTCCCATAGCACAAGCAGACTGAGAAAAAACGGCCTTTAATTGCTCAGCCGGCCAGTATCAATTCAATTACCTCCCTTTTAGACTCACCAATGCCCCAGCCACATTCCAAAGGTTAATGGATGTTATTCTTTCGGGTCTGCAATGGAACACATGCCTTGTGTATCTCGACGATGTTTTGGTATTCGCAGACTCCCATGCCCAAATGCTAGAACGTTTAGACACTATTCTTGCCCGATTCTCACAAGCAGGCCTTAAACTAAATATACAAAAATGCAAATTCTGCCAGCCCCAAGTCCAATACTTAGGCCACGTCATTTCTCAGCAAGGCATTTCCCCAGATCCCCATAAGGTACAGGCCATCTATGACATACCCACACCCAAAAGCTCAAAAGAAGTTAAGTCATTCCTTGGCCTACCCTCGTATTATCGCAGATTCATCCCAAATTGCTCCCAAGTTTCTAGCCCACTCACATCGCTACTCAAAAAGAATTCGGAATTTTCCTGGGGCCCCGAACAGCAAAACGCATTCACCAAGCTAAAAGAATTACTCATTCATGCCCCAATACTGCAGCACAGTCTTACAGAAGGAAATCCCGTCCCCTCGCATTGCCCGTTGGGGATTAGCCCTCTCTGGTATTCAGCTAGACATTCGACCTAAGAAAGGCACTGCTAACCGCAACGCAGATGCAGTTTCTCGATTCCCCTCACAGACAGCAAAACAATCCTTTGATATTGAGCAATTAGAAACCCGCCCCAAAATATTCACTATCAATTCCGTTTAGGAAGCTGAAGCAACTGAACAAGAAGAGCAACAGAAAAATTTTGCCGAACTCCAACGCACTGATCCAACTGTCAAAAGTATTTTAGCAAAAATCGCCCAAAAACACCCCCTTACCCTGATCAAATTGGCAGTGCATCAAAACATCCTCTTCCGTATAGTCGACAAACAAGCAAAACTATACATTCCCAAGTCACAAGTCCAGCATCTCATTGCCTCTCATCATGACAGCAAATTCACAGGTCATTTTGCAGCCCGAAAAACTTTACACTTGCTCAGACAAAAATATTTTTGGCCCCAAATGAGCCGTGATATCGAATGTTACTGCAAAACTTGTCACCCATGCCAGACAGAGAAAGCTCTTAGGCACAAAGTACATGCAAATTTGGTACCAATTCAGCCGACTGGCCCATTTGATAGAGTCGGTGTTGATTGCATGGGACCGTTACCCCTCACTGAAGACGGCAACCGATTCATTGTCATTTTCATCGATTATTTCACAAAGTATGTAGAGGCATTCCCGACCCCTGATATCACTGCAGCCACTATCGCCAAATTATTCGTAACCAAAATTGTTTGCCGTCATGGGTCCCCAAAAATCATCCATTGTGATTGTGGCTCCGATTTTGTATCCGATCTCTTCTCACGGATCACTAGTCTATGCAATACCCAGAAAATTCATACTACCCCATACCATCCCATTGCCAATGGAGAAGTTGAGCGTTGCAACCAAACCCTAGCCACCCATATCCGCATGTACATCAATTCAAATCACACTGATTGGGATACTTACCTGCCCTATGCCGATTTTTCGATCAACATTCATAAAAATGATAGCACTTCGTATCCCCCATTTGAATTACTCCATGGTAGGCAAGCTAATCTGCCGTCAGACGCAGCCTTAAACTTTTTCCCCACGTCCTACATGGTTGATTTAGACGATTACGCCCTTCGTGTAAAATCACATTTTACAGAAGCCCTCTCAACCGTGCAGAAAAGTTTGCAAAAAGCTCAAGACCACTATACCCGTCAGTATAACAAGCTTGCTCAGAACATACATTACAAGGCAGGTGATCTTATTCTCTACAAAAATCATTCGTGTAAACAAGGGCTGACTCCCAAATTCCTCCCTCGCCAAAACGGACCCTATACAGTCACAAATTTCATGTACCCCAACGTTACACTTCAACACTCCCATAAGAATATTACATTTATGGTGCATGTAAATGAGACAACCCCTTTCTACCCTCGGAAAGCAACTATCGAATCTACCCCCACCCCTCCTCAACCTCCAAAGCCTTGAACGAGGACGTTCAACTCCGGAAGGAGGGAAATGTAATGTACCTGCTAAAGCAGTACTGTAAATATGTAGCATACTGTATGTGATAGACATTTATTAGATATTATTTTATTTTCACATTTTATCGTCTCAAGGGTGTCTGGGATTCACACCCAAACATTCCTACAAAATTATGTGAAGTACTTTATTTTGATCCGTTCACACCCCGGTAGCCCAATTAAGATGCCCCAATTAATTTGCACAAAGGGCAGCTGTTCCCCTAGAACCTACACTAAACTACACATTCCACAGCTACCGTAATCCCCTGTAAAAATCGTAAACAACACCTGCACACAGTAAAATATTTAGAAGCCCTGCCAGACAGTAGTCTCAAGTGTAACGGTAGCGGCGGCCCCACAAAACATGTGTATACAGAGAAACCGATACAGGAAGCATGCACAGAAGCACAAAGGTGTGGCCAAGCCCACCGTAGGAAGCAAGCAAAGCACAGAAAGCATACAGTACCAGGAAAGCGTTAGAGAGGCGTAACTAAGTAAGCATAAAAAGCGTAGCAGGAAACGACGATTGGCGGAAGAAGATGGACAGAAGCTCGACCTCCCGCGACGCCCAGGGAGTGGCCAAAATCGCCATATAAAAGAAGAAGCAAAGCGTGATTTGATTCATTCTTATTCTTGTGGTTTCACGTTTTTGACTTCCGCACTCGCCCCGTCCTTTTTCTACATTTGCGAGCGGCCGATTATCCGAAAGCAACTTAAACCGAGGCCCCCGTTTGTATTATAAATCGAAGCGCGTTTTGTATTGTCGACGTTCAAGCGACCGTCGATCGTTCGTGTATTATCGCCCCGTATTTGTACCGCCCGTGCCCCTTTTGTCCCCGCCGTATCGACCGATTAGTTAGAAGTAAAGTACCTCACACAAATCTGGTCGTTACACACCTGACTTCAAGTGTAAAGAAATGGTAGACCGATAGGATTCTAACTCCCGACCAATTCAAAACTCCTGCCTTTCACACTGGCTGAAAATAAGTGAGGGGGCATATTATAGTCATTTTCAGAACTATAAAGGAACCTGAGGTTCGTTGCACTAACCCAACATGAGGATAATCTCAACATCGGGATTAAATTGATGATCCTGAGTTTAAGCTATTCACAATGTCCAAATTATTTTCTTCCAATGCACAAATCATACTCACTTCAGGATTAACTAAAACTGAGGTTTAAGTTCGGGTTTGGGAATTGCAGAAATTTTTATATTTATTTGCTTTAGAGATAAGAAAATTATGCGAAAATTTTAGTGCAACCCGACAGCTCGAGCTGGGGATAATCTCGACGTTGAGCTGGTTATGATCCGGATGACATTCAAATTATACTGAACTTGAGATCAAACCGAGTGGCTTTTTTGTTCGAGATTACCTTGAGCTTGAGCTCAGACCCCTTTAGTGCAACTGGGATTTGGTTACAGTCATTGGGCACCGATCTGTAAATGGGATTCAGCCATGCATATATTGGGGGTGTGCACCAAATCCCATATCCGGTTCTCCCGGACTCTAATCAGAGCGACAAAGATGGGTGGAATTGCTTCTCATTTGCAATCCCGCATAAAGCGCTCTTTCTGCAAATTTCAGTTTAAATCCAGAAACTGTGAATGATGCTATTTTGTTCAATAGTTAAATAGAAGAGAATAAATTTGTTTGTAGCTTGTAATCAGTAGAACTAACCGAGTGAATTCTATACGATATGTTATATAAAATGAGTGAATGAAACGTATCTTGCACAATCGATTTAGTTCTTAGAAGACTTTGTGCTGTATCTCTTTTTTCTAAAAAAGCTGAATGGGATTTTATGTGCCACTTTCCCTCAGTTGATTCCTTTTGTTGACACCAAATTCAGTAAAAATGTTTAACACAGTTGGAAGCAAACATGTGTGAGAGGGGACATGGGGGTATAAACTTCCACAAAGGTTTTGAAAGTGGAAAATTTGTTATGCAAAAAATTTTTTGGTCAATTTTTTTTGAATTTTTTGCCTCACAAAATGCTAAAACACCATGGTCCACGCCTGTACCCTCCTAAAAATCTCAGAGATGCACATTGGTTGGAAAGTGTGTTGATGCACTCAGCTGCAGAATATACTTTTTCACAGATATAGACAATTTTTTTGAGAAAGAATGAAAATCCAATATAAAGAAAGTGAATTTTTTCCAACTTTGACCCAAGTTCTCAAAAATCTAGTCCACTTCTTTTTCTACGATGACAACTGTGGAAGCAAGTATATTCTCCTTCTTTCTGCCCCATCGGGGCATTTTCTAATAAACTAGTTCACCTCTTTTTAGTGGGCCTCAACCAAGAACGAAAACTTTCATAGAAGCACATTGAAGTTTTAAATTTGGTCATCTGCACTTCAAAAAACAATAAAAAATACTTCAAGCAACGAATTCTCACCTCCGGCAAAAGTAAAGGATGTGTAAACCGCATAGTACTTAAAAAACGTTGTAAAGATACTGAAAGGTGACCATATCTATTGAATTCCTCATGGTTTAGAATCCTTCAACCCAAAAAATCGCAGAAATACCTTTGTTTACACAAATGATTTTTTTCGTGTAAACTGACTCCGTTCATTGAATTTCCCATGGTCAGAAACATCTTCCCTCAAAAATCGCAGAAATACAATTGTTTACACTCAATATGAATTAGTGTGTAAAGTGATCACTTTCATTAAATTCCCAGTGGTCGAAAGCCCCTCCCACAAAAAACTCACGAAAACAGGCTTGGTTAAATCCGGAATCATTTTTTGTGTAAAGTGACACATCCATTGAATTCCCCGCAGTCGAAAACCCCTTCCATAAAAATCACGAAAATACGATTGTTTACACCCGCGATAGTTTTTTTTGTAAGATGATCGCATTCATCAAATTGTCCCTGATCGAAAACCCCACCCACCGGGAAATCACGAAAATACGTTTTTTTACAACCGGGATAAGTTTTTGTGTAAAGTGATCACATTCATTGAATTCCTCGTGGTCGAAAATCCCCTCCACAAGAAAATTACGGCAGTTCGCTTGTTTACACTGTGGATAATTTTTTTGTGTAAAGTGAGGACGTCTATTGAATTCCCCGCGGTCGAAAACTCCCTCCACTGAAAAATCACGGAAATACGCTTGTTTACACCCGGGATAATTTTTCGTGTAAAGTGACCGTGTCAATCGAATTCCCAATAGTCGAAAACCCTTGCAGCCCAAAAATCCCAATAAGGCTACAGGTATATTTGAAACTGCAAAAAAATTGGTAGTGCATTATGCTGCAAAAAAAATTTTTTTTGAACCCATAGGTATTATACAACAAAATTGGGGAATTTGGCGTTTTCCGGGACTTTGGACAACCATATAATTGAATTGAGGCCATATTTCAAAAAAAATTCGCATTTGAGATTATATCCCCAAGATGCTTAGGCCGAAGTATGGAGGTTGGATATGGCACACCGATTGCTGGGCATGGTGGAACTGGGAGGCCTTAAAAAGTGCGTTTTTTACCTGTTTTTGGGGCCCCACCGAGCACCACTTTCAGATAGAGGCGAAATGACAAAAGGCACCCCATAGTTTGCCCCTATGCCCGATATTATGCAAAAAAACCCGAAGGTTCTAGCTCTTACCGTTTTGGCTCTAGACGGGGGGCATGAAATTTGGGGGCCAAGTAGGTTGACGCTGTCGCGCCACCTATGATAAGGTTTAGTCATAATATCATAATCCCTTATGTGGGAAATTACACAAAGTAAAATGCATTCTTGATATTGTTAAAAAAACTTCAAGTACAAGGTGTTCCATTATTTAGTCGAAATATTATTAATTCTTGAAAAATTTATTGCAAAATAACGTCTATACTTTTTAGGCTTTGGAACATTTCAAGGTCATATTTTTTCAAATTAATTTCAAAGATAAGCATGGATAATTTGAGTGTGAAGATGAACTATAGTTTATTTATAAATACTTCTAAATTGAAAAAGGAAAAACCAAGTATCTCGTCAAAAATACGTAAACAAAGCTCTCACAGTAAGATTTTTCATTAAAACATTATTAAAATTTGATACCATCAACTCTCAAATTTCCAGGTTATCACGATCAATGGTTTAGCAGAAATTTGTAAAAATCTAACATAGTACTTTCCTTCCACTGTTATAATTTGGAAGCATTTCGAGAAAAAAAGGCTATAATGTTCTTCTGCGCAAATATTGCTTTCTGTTGGACCAAATCTGCGAAAATACACACGACAGTGAGGCAGATCAGGGACAAGTCAACATTTTCCTGATAAAATCTATAAAAAGTAAAAACATCAGGTGAACATTCTGAACTTATGAAATTTCGTGTATTCGTCGAATATCATACGAAAAACTTCTTTTGACCCATCATCCAAATTCGTAGCCAACATAGCCGACGCGTATTTATCACAAATATCCAGAAATTCGAAAATATAAGGCAAAAAATAGTCCAATTGACGTTTTTTCAACGGGTAATTTTTCAAATTTAGGACAAATTCGGCTACCAAATAAGGCGCGATTTTGCAAAAATCGGTCGAGAATTTTTTAGCGCCAAAAATCAAGACGGAACAAAATTTGGAAACTAAGTTCGAAATTTGACGGTTATCGGGTTCGTCATGAATCCATTTAATTGATGATTTCTGAATATTGATCCAAATGTGCAAAAAAATATGAGCCGAATTCACAACGTAGGTTGATTTGGGCTTCAACAGATGTCGTAATATGTCGCAAACTAGAGTGAAAATATGTAAATTTTCCACTTGGATCGAATCATAATTTATTGCGTATAAAATTCCAAAGATGTTGTTCACAGCTTTGACGTTCAAAAGGCGAACTTTCCGCCTCTCTTTACATAAATCATTGCAAATATGTAAAGTATCCTCCGTCATTTGCCAATTTTTCGTGCTTAAAGTTATGTTGAAAGGGGCTGATTTTAATGTGCTCGATAATGAACGTTTTAAACTTTTGATAATTGGTGAAAATTCCTCGTCGCCCGGTAAATTTTCAACGCAATTCACAAAAATATCGAGGATTAACAGCAATTTTTCGTGCTCTAATTCATCGAAAACGAATTTTACATCATCTATTGTCAAGTGATTAAAAATTTTGGCGGCGCATGACACCAAAATTTGAGAATTTTGTCGCAAAATTGTCGACGAAGACTGACGTAGGTTGGAAAGCAAAATTTGTTTAATGTTAGGATATATCCCTGAAACGCGATCAAAATTTTCAACGATGAAAGTAATATACAGGGCAAAATTTTCGTTGACCATCGATTCTATTATATGTTTGCAAATTTTGCCGAATAATTTGCTTGAAAGAGGGTTTCTGGAGATAAAAATGGGCAAAAAAAGTGGGAGAACAATCGACCAACGTTTGCTATTACGTTTCAAAACGTTGCTGACCAGAGTATCAATTTTTTCGCGACACTGATCGAATTTTTCGCCAATTTTCAAAACTTTGATGAGAAAAGCGTGATTTTCTTCCCCTTGATCGATAATCAATCTATCTAATAATTTTTCGTAAAAAGTGTAATCGATTTTTGACAAAATTTCGATAAAAGCGTCTGCGTCGAATTTCAATTCACACAATTTTTCGAAAACGACGTCGAATTCTGTCAAAAAGTTGGATTTATGGGTCGAAAATAACAAGATATTCACGATTTTATGAATCAACATTTTTTTCGTATCAACATCAAGTTCACACATGTCGAAAATTTTCAACAAAATAGAATTCAGGCTAAATAGTAAAAATTTCGACGTTTCATTCAAAATTTCGTAGGGTACCCGAGTTAAAAAATCAAGAAAAACGTCGAACGACCGGATCATATCTAAACTTTGTATTTTGCCGCGCCATATCTCGTTTTTTTCGCCGAAGTGTCGAAAAAATTTCCGCAAAATTTTTTGCGCTGTTTTAAAATTTAACTCGTTATTGGCTACGTAGAAATTCCTGAGCCATAAACCAACGTCCGACCCGAAAACGAAGGCTTTATCGACAAAATTCGCGCAAAAATCGAAAAATATGCCAATTATGTTATGTCCAAAAGCATCCGTCGATTTCCAATTCGCTTGATTGGTCAACAAATCGAGAACTTTTTGTTTTGCATCGCTTTCTATCGATCGGAGGCAAAATTCAAACAGTTTCCTTGTTCTCGATTCGTCTTCTAAAATCAAATTCATGATAAATGGCAAATTCTTTACATAACACAGAATTCGGTAAGTATCCATGCAAAATTGATTTTGGCAAACGTCCAATTCGCAAATATGCTCTAAATTATAATCGTCCAGAATTTCGCCATTTTTAGTACCGGACGATAGGATCAATTTCGAAAATTCTAGTAATCGTTTATCGACCGAAGGCGCCAAAGCTTTCAAACCAGATTTTATAATCGATTTTAAATGTAAGTTTTCGCACCTGGAACCGTAAAAATCGCAAAATTGTTTAAATTTAACGCATTTCAAGCTTAAAATTGAAAATATGATCGATAGCCGAGGGCTTTCGGTCAGCTTTTCAATTATTTTCGACAAATTTTCGTCGAAAAAAGCAGCAAAAGACGGCAAAAAGTTGAAATAACGCACGTAATCGATCGAGTCGAAATACATATCGACGATAAAACAAAGTTGATCGAAAACTGCAGCGGAATCTTCATTACTCGATGATCCTAATTCGGAACATTTTACAAACAAAATTCGACCAAAATCTATCGCTCCGTTATAAGATAGATCGTAAAATTTGAACTTGAACTTTTTCCACGTATTTGCATCGCAGCTGCCATTCAAGTTTGACGAAAAACAGTCTTCAAGGAGTCTACGACTTGCGAGATGATCTTCAGACATTAAACGTAAAATTTAGCCAGTGTAAAAAGCTATAAAAGCCGCATCATAATATATGCTTAAACATTGAAGAAATAATAATCTTCAAGAGAAATTTATTCAAAATTCATGATGTAAAGATGGAATAGAAATTTCATTTTCACATCATAAATTTCGACTTTACTCGCATATTGTAGAATGAGCTTTCAGAAACATTCTACAGTCGCCTAGCGCTAACTAGAAAACAGAACAAGAATGACACATTTTCAAATTATAATTTTACCAGAAGGAAGGCAGTATTCTCAACTGTTTTTCCTGAAAACGGGTTTTGATGAAATTATAGAAATGCGAAGCAAGAAAAGTTTGTCTCTCTTTCTCAAAAAGGCGGAAGATATATTGTTCTCTAGATGATGTATAGGAGACAAAATTTCCTTCCGAAAGGCAAGGCCAGAATGTCCAAGTCTGTTCCAAAAGGCAAGACCAGAATCTCCAAGTCTCACGTCTATTAGAAACAAAGGCTCAAACTCTCCTTTTTCTATATCATCCTTGACTCTCAAAGAATCTCTATCTAAGTGTCCTGATTCAGTGAAATTCAAATCACCAAAGATAATTGCTTGATCATGATGTCTAAAGGATCGCGCGCTTTTTTTATAAACACTATAATAGAAATTTGCTCTCAGACACCTTGGCTGGAACATAAATAACCATTATACAGGGTGAGCCAAAAAAAAGGCGACCGGTACTGACTTCCATAGCTTTCAAATGCGTGAAGCTTTTTCAATGCGGTTTCCTGCCGTCGATAGACAAAACATCTGGCATAAAAACTATTAAGTTTCATCCAGATTGCTCTAATATTGACCGTCTAGAATCAAAAATGATAAACGTCGGCTTTTGCAAATAAATTTTGAAAAATTGACAAAATCAACATGTTTTACAACAGGAAAGTACAATAGATTCAACCATGAGAATCATATAACGGCTGGAAACTACAAGAGAGCTATTTTAGCGTGTTCTACTTTCTGTTTCACGAATAATTTTAATCGTTTTTCGATCTGGACAATGACAGAATTGATTTTGTTTTGATTTTACTTTTTTCCTATTTCAAAACAAAAGCTCTTGATTTTGGCGAAATTTGCCCCATATTGAGGCAAGAAGTTAATGACCTTAAATTACCCGTAACTTACAAATCTAGCTGACTTTTAAAATATTATTGTGTGTAAAAAGCCTTACAAAACTTTTCTCACAATAAGACAACTTTTACTTTGATTTCACAATTTTTACTTTTTGAAAAATGACCACTTTTACTAAATTTCTGTTTGTACAGTAACCATAAAAGCTAGAAGCATAAAATTTGGTCTTCATGACAGAGATAAACAGAGCATTCTAATGCAGTAATCTGCATTAAAAGAGCTCCATCCATTCAAAAGTTATGGAAGTCAACATCGGTCGCCTCTTTTTGGCTTACCCTGTATAAAACTCTTTCTTTTACAGTTCTGCAGGATATGCTAATACCCTGCCTTTCATTTCAAAAATTTATTTTTTTAATGTAACAAGTATGATTAACTAGTAAAGCTATGCCTGTATAATTTTTGTTAGCAAAAGAAAGTTTATAACCAAAATGTTTCTCAAAAGTACGTCTAAAAAGGAATGAATCTTTTTTACTTTTAAAATGTGTTTTCTGTAAAGCCAGAATATCTATGTATATCTTTTGTTTCCTCACAAATTCTGTTCCGTTCCAAGTTCTTCCTCACTAACTCTGCAGAATTCAGAAGTGCTACATTAAATGTCCAAAGCCGACACGAACTGAATGAAATCAAAGGAAGTAGCTTTTATTAATTTTCTGGTAAAATCAAGTTAATTTATGAGTTTTTCAGCGAGCAACGAAAAACTCATCTGAGCAACCACATTTTTCTCTTGCACATTGCAACCTGGCTTGTGCAAAAAACCCTGCTTACTGCTTGTTATTCGCATGAACTCATTTGCGATCCATTAGGCGAAAGAGGCCAATTTTTTCTGATATGCTCGCCACATCGTTTTCTCGCAAAAAAATTCTCAAAACATGTCTTTTATGCTTTTTTGAGCTTATTGAAACATTGTCATGCTTCTGCAGTTGCTAATTTACCAAAAATGAAGAAAAAATTGGGTTTAAGGCCTGCAAAGAAACAACAACAAAAACTGAGACAAAAAAACCTAAATTGCCTGGAAATTTTACTGCTGACATCTTTGTTACCAGCCAAAGTATAGAATTATGGCCTCCGCATTTGATTCAGACCACCCCATAGGGAGGGGTATGAAGAGGCATTAACCAGCAAACTTTTATATTTATCCCTACCTGAAAATCTGAGCTTGGGATGTCTTATTTGACTTATCTTTCTTTTTATGTTTTTATTATACTCAAGAACAATGGAAAACGAAGCTTTTCAAGACTTATTCAATGACTTAAGATTTAAATTTTCAGTTCAGAACGATGTTTAGACTTGTGAAAAGAGCTCTTGTTTTCAATCAGCTAGCTTGAATATCAGCTTGAAGTCAACGATGTTTCATACATTCAAGCGAAACATCAAAATTCATGAATATACTTCCAGCGCGAAGCGCCGAAATGTTTTTTGGATTTTTAATATTCTAAACAGAAGGCTGGAAAAAGAATCTTTTCAATATTTATTTCCTGGATAAGCGGGCTAACTTTGCAGTCAATTCAATCATTTTCTATACTTGGACAAAAAGCGAGTATGCAACTAAAATTCAAAAATCAGACGAGCAACCAAAAATTTTTATTTTTCAACTAGCAAAAAGTTCTGTCACTTTCAAGAAACTGATAGTGTTTTAATCATTCGCCGAAAGCGAAATGTTCACAAAATTCAAGAGCTTTCAAGGATCACAAAAAGAAATTGTGAAAATAATCAGAAAAATCTCGATTTTCGTCAAAAATTGAGGCGCAATATCAAACATTCTAGATAAAAACAAGGAGATGCACTTTTTTCCTTTAAATAAAGTCTTACGATGAAAAAATTGGGAATGAAGAAAACAAATTTTCGGCACAGTTCTTATTTTAAACAAGTCTTGAGAGTTTAGAACCGAGAAGATGCTTTCGAGAGTCGGAATCTCGAAATTTGACGGCGCTTGGCGCCGATCAGTATTCCATCGAAAATAGAAAATTTTCATCAATCCGCTCAATTTTTTTCTCTCGCGGCTTGAAATTTTTCAAACATTTTCAATTTTTTTTTGAATTTATACTAGTGATCGTACGGGGTCCCCGTCCCCGTAAGGATACCGGGGATCCCCGGCATTTTCGTCCCCGTCCCCGGTCTAAAAAAGTCATCGGGGATTCCGTTTTTCGGGGAATTTCATTTTAGTAATGCAATTTGTTCAGCATACCACATTTTCCGTTAACTAATATGACTACACTTTAATTTGTTAGGTACAAAACAACGAACAAAATTATAGAAAAATATTGTATTATACATATTATTAAGAACTTATATACTTCATTACGTATACATGAAATTTCAAGCCTCTCGTTCAACCAGCACTTTTACGTACGCTTTATTTTTGTTATTATCGTTTGTCTTGTATGTTTTCAATCTGCCTGCCTAACGAAATATCACATAATATATATTATACTCTATATAATACACATTATTCCCACCTGTGGACCTGTGGGTGGATGGGTATAATAGATATGCATAAGCGTTTATATTAACTTACAAAGTTGTGCTAGACACGGTTCTATTTTAAGCATTATTGAGTGTACCTATATGGTTTTGTATAGTGTAGGTAGTTATCGAGATCTTTTAGTCATGTCTAGGCTGATGCAGTCAGTTGATGAATATAGTACTGAATGAGGCAGACAATGTTGTAAGAATATTGTGATAGTTTTTAATTGATTAGGTACATACTTGACCTGAAAAATCAAACTTATATAAGTTTTCATTTTGACTATAATATAAATGAGTACTAATGTAGTATTTAATGTATGTGAAAATATCTCTCCCCGTCCCAGTCCCCGAAAGAACGGGGAAAACTCGTCCCCGTCCCCGAAAAAATCTGTCCCCGTACGATCACTAATTTATACACGATGAAGATTAAATACATCATTCTATACTGTATTTCAGTCATTCTGTTCAGAAATATTTGTTGCAGAGATTCATTTTCTAGGGTTTTAGAATATCAAAACTCGAAAAATTTTCCAGCGCTTGGCGCTAGCAAAAGAATCAAATAGAATTCGGTAACTGTAATGGGAATCACAGAAATGTTAATAGCAAATAAATTAATATGAAATCTATCTTTAATTTACTTTCAATTTTTGTTGAACACCAACGCACCGTTCATTGGCTTAATTTGACAGACCTGGATTTTCTCAATTTTTCCTTCATTTTTGCAGGTTAAAGGCTACGAAAACATCAGAATGTTTAAATATACTACTAAAATTCAGAAAACGGCATCCGTGGCCACATTGAACGTTTTTAAACACGTGGAAAATTTTTAGAAAATGAAAAAAATTTTGGGTTCGGTTCTCATGTGGAAAAAATCTTCGAGGATAAAAAAAACGGTGCCACGGGAGCACTGTTTTTTCGCCAAATCGGTGTTTTTGGCGAAAGAAATCTAGAAATGCGAAAAATGTGGCCTCTTTCGCCAAATAGTGAAATTTTTTTTCGGATTTTCAAGTCGGAAAGATGCGTTCTGGTGCATTTTAGAAGGTCAGAGCCCCGAAAATTTCGCACCGGTAATGATTTTTTTATTATTGCTTCTATAATTCAGCTCGGGGCATACCTGTAATTGAGGGGGGACCCCCCTCTCAACTAGGTCAACCCTATACCCAACCCCCCAGATTCGAGTAAATTGAGAAAAAGTACCCTTTTTTTGGGAAAATTTCCATCTTTTTTTGCGATTTTTTCCCCAAAATTTTGGGTTTACACTCTCCCCAACTGGCCGGACCTCGTACAGGTATGGCTCGAGGGCAACCGTAAGCATGTCTACTTTACTTACGAGTAACTGGTTAGCATTCAATAGTTGTTATCACCTAAAATATATTTTTTGGGTTTTCTGTGACGCTGGAAAATCAATTTTTTAAACATTTACTTCAAAAATTAGATTCGAGTTTTGTGTTTAAAAGTCTTAATTTCTAGAATTTATATTTGAAAAATTTTAAAACCAGTAATTTATTCGCAAACTCTCATGAACTTGGCCGAAAAGGTATGCGTAAGAAGAACAGAAATCTTCATTAAATATCAAGATAAAATATTGAAAATTACCAATTAAAACATGAGATAATACGTTCAAGATAATAAAAACTATGAAAGATTAAATGATAAGTGAAGGTAGACATGCTAGGAGCTGCACTTGAGCTAGGAAATAAATAATAATGCTTATTAAAGTTATAACCGGCGTGAAGCACCAGAAAAATGTGAGATTATGACCTTCTAAAATGCACCAAAATGCATCTTTCCTGTATCCGATGTGATCAAACACACGACTCAAAAAATTCTGCACCAGTGCAGAAATCACCAAAAAAAATTTTGCACGAAGCCTAGAAAGTATGCACTATGCCGAAAAAAACAGTGCACCGGAAGGAAGAATGATTCATATGCAGTCTATGATTTTTTATTTTAGCCAAACACAGATATGTCAGCCGTCGAATTTGTATGCAATTTATGTTTTCCTCGCTTTCATTTTTTGTTGCAACGAAATTTCATAAATTCTTATCATAATCTGACCCCTAAATCAAAAATTTCAGTTTTTTCCATTATTGATAAATTACTAAGTGCAGGAGCATGAGTATGATCAGAAGAGCTCAAAAATGCATAAATGAAACATATGGTGGCATTTTTAAGCGAAAAAATGATATGGCGAAAATAACGAAAAAATTTTTTGACCTCTTTCGCGGCGAAGGGTTTCTGCAAAAAACACTGCACTGGAGTATATTGACCAGGCTGTGGCTACACTGACTGCTGTCTGTATCCACCTGGCTGTGACGCGCGTTTAGCGGATAAAGACAGCGTTCCCATTATAAGTGCAATTTCTCAGCGACTATAAAAGCTCATAAAATGAAACGTAGGGAATTAGATACAGCAGAGGTTGATGGGCGAAACAGTAGCAAATATTAACTGATTTAGGGGGATTCTGCGACGGCAGTGTTGCCAGATCAAATATTTTGAAAATGCCAGATTTTTTCAACATTAATGCCAGAAAAACTCCAGATTGATTTTAGTTAATTCCAGAATAATGCCAGATTTTCAATGCAAAAATGGCGAAACTTTTCAAACATAAAAATCAGAGACTGACACTATAATAGAAACTTTATTCAATAATTTGCAGGTAATAGAAGCTGTAAATGTTTAAATGTCAACAAGCTTCATAAAATTAATTTTTGAGCAAGCATGACTAGTTATATTTCAGCATTAAATAAGCTAAACTTGTTAATTTCGGCATTAAACAATTTTAACATGTTTTCCAGGTTGGCAAGGCTTTGGTTTCTGGTTTAAAAAAAACAAAAAATTGGAAAATCTCTGGTTTTTTGTTTTTTAGTTAACTGACTTCACTAAAAAGTAGAAAAAAATGTATTTTTATGATACATTTCGTACACAAAAGATGTATATAAATCGATCGATATTCTATGTATCTATCATATAGGCACACATTTAGCACATGAGTCGAGTTTGCTATAGTGTGCTCACAAAAAAATTAGATGCTAAATCTTTCGTAGAGTGTATTCCGACCATACTGGATGACATTCATTGATCTATATCATCATCAAAATTTTATAAAATATGATTGAGTTTAATATCGTGAATTTATTGCTACAGTAAGATTTTTAATTTTCTTAGCTCAAAATTTCAAAATATACATCATACAACTACTATAAAATGTTATACAGATCAGTTAAGCTTGATTGAACCCCATATGTTCAATCATAATGTTACAGAGCCCCGAGATCTGGGGGAGGGGGTCGGACGACTTTTTTTTTTGAGCCAGGGTCAGTAATTCCCAAAATTTTGGAGGGAGGCGTCTCTCAGGGAAACAAATCGATTTTTTCACGAAAAAAAGTCCGAAAAGTAGTTCGCGAAATTGGCATTTTTTTCTAAAAAGACCGAAAAATGTAGCGCCCAGAAAATTCACATTTTAGCACTCCCCCCCCTCAATTACATGTATGTGTTCAATATTTCCAATGGCTGCATACTGTAGGTTAACAGAGAGAAGAATTTTTGGGTAGCTCGTTTTTATGTGACTTGACGTCGCTACTATAAGTTGAAAAAAATCTTACACAAAATATATATAAGTCAATCGATAGACTATGTATCCATCATGCAAGCGAAACTAGCATAGGTCCCCAAGGTCAGATTTTCCAGGTAGGGGTAATGTTGAAAATTTGCGCGGGTAGTGTAGCTAAATGTCCACTAAACACTCCTTTTTGTCTCAAAATCAGGCAACCAGTGATCAATTTTTAGGACTTTATGTAGGAGTAATACCCCCCCTTATACCCCTCCCTATGGGGTTGTCCGGAAACTAGTATAATAAGACCCATTTGCCGTAGTTAGCTCACGGACAGGTTTGGAAAGCAAACATTTGGAAACATCTGAAAAGTATATGTGTGACTTTCAACTGCAGTTTGTATGCAATAATATATCAATTTAAGACCCTCTTATCAAAAACGGCATACTCAAAAGTTGTGTCATTTCATTTTTCCCGTGCAAATGTATATATGTGATGCATTGATACAATTTTGTGGTTGATTTTAATTCTAATTACGTATGTACATTACGTATTGTATTTTCCTTTATTTGTCATTTTTTTCTTTTTTCTTGAATTTCTCCTTTACATATCGCATGCTCTTTTCCATATTTACTACACTTATGTTCTTTACTCATCGTTGCTTTCTTGTGTGCCCGCTATTACTGTATTTCTATTGTTATGATAGGGACTCCTCATATAGCATAAAGTAATGACACTTCCGATAAGATTGATACTTCTAGCTGCCATTTTGAGGCTCCCTAACTGGTATAAGATGATAGAGGGAGCTTCCAGCAGTTTTTTACATAGTAATTTTAATGTCAAAATATTTTAAAGAATCAAACCAGAAAAAAACACTAAAAAACCATAGAAAAAGCAAAAAAAGTTTTTCAAAAGTTTGGTTTTTGCCAACCCTGATATTTTCTGTGATAGTAATGCTTTTGCGCGATTCTTTTCATCAAGCAAGGCAATGGCGTGTGCAAAAAATAGAATATAACATCCTGATTTGTAACCACGTAATTTTGACTTTACAATATTAATTGTTGAAAAAACTCGTTCAACTGATGCGTTAGAGAAAGGTAATGACAATAAAGCAAAAAAAATTGCAAATGTTTCCAAAATGACTAGTTTCTCGAACACCTTTTTGACCAAACAAGCTAAACCAAAAAACTAACAGAATCACCTGTATCTTCAAACAATTCCCGTTTTCGTAGCAACAAATGAAATTATGTTGAGGTACTTTAACGATCAGTTTCAAAGTTTAAAAATTTGTGTAGCATTGAATTGCTGAGCAGTTGGTGACAAGGTGGTGATTCAAGTTCAAAGGCTTTCGCAATCTTTAATAGATACATACCTGTAATTGCGGGGGCGGTGAATTGGGGGGATCCCCAACCCCAACTTGGTCAAATCCTATACCCAAATGTCGGAACCCACACCCACAACTTGGTTAACCCTATACCCCATCAGGTTTTTTAGTGCCAAAACATGGTTTCTGGCACAAAAATTTTTTGAGCATTTGTGCCATTTGGTACAAATTTTATGACTGATCTAAGCCGGAATTTCCTTGATTTTAGTCATTTTAGGGGCTGAAAAAGATAAATTTTCTCGGCGCTTCAGTATATATGTATACATATAATGTTATCTACTTTTATTTGTCTCGAACTCGAGCGAATTCCATTCAAATAGTATATTTGTATTATCGCAACGGACTTTGAGATTTTCAATGACTGGTGAGAGAATAGAAACTGTCAAGTTCTCCTTTTCATTCAGTGGGATTCGTATCGAAATTTTCATTTTCGGTGTTTGATTCGAACAGAAAAATTGACATTTCTGCCACAATTTTCCAACCAGAAATTAACGCGATGTGGCTTATAGACACTCTTAATTTAATCTTTATATTGCTGCTAGGAAGAAACTCGTACCTAGCCGAAAATTGAAGAAAAATATAAATTTCCTCACAAATTCTATAAAATATCTGACTTCTCGCATTATTCGATTTCCTTACGAATCATATTAACTGTTTTCTCGATCAGTTTTTCTCAGCTCACTGACGTGGTTGGATAAAATAGAGTAGGCCCGATTTTTATACAAATTAGAGCAATTAGTCTTCAATTATTTTCTATCAAACTTTTGGCATAAAACTTTCCAAAGGTTTTTAGTATGCTATTGGAGTGAAAAAAATTTTTTGTGCCATTGGCAAAAATTTTTTTGGCCCTTTGTGCCAATTGGCACAAATGTGCGTGCACAAAGGAATACTGTACGCAATCTTCCCCCAAAACCCGGAAAATTGGAAAAATTAGGAAAACAGTAGCTTTTTTGGCCTTTTAAGAGGAAATTTTAGAAATTTTTTCGATTTTTTTAAAGATTTTTCGACCCCCCCCACCCAAAATCTAAGGTTCTCCATACCAAAATTTTGGGTTCACCCACCCCCAACTAATACTTGTAAGAGGACCGAGCAGTTGGGGGGGGGGAGGGTAAACCCGAAATTTTGGGGGGGAGGGTCCCAAAATTTCCAAAATTTAGGGGAGGGGGTCGAAAACCTCCAAAAAAGTCGAAAAAATTTCGGAAATTTGCCCAAAAAGGCCAAAAAAGCCGCTTTTTTGCTAATTTTTCCGAGTTTGGGGGGTTGGGTAGGGTTGGCCAAGTTGGGGAGGGGGTCCCGAAATATGGGTACAGGGTTCGACCGAGTTGGGGGTGGGGGTCCTCCTCAACCTCCCCCCCCAATTACATGTATGTTCCCCCCAATTGAACGTTATGCCCCAACTGGTCGGACCCACTGTTTTTTCCACAAATGTGGAAAGAGGTCAAATTTTTTTCCACATGTAGAAAAAATATTTTTTCGTCTCAAAATCCTCGTTTTTTCGCTTGAAAAGGCTCTTAAACACTTCATGTAAGTGTTTTCGAAGCCTAAGCCTAAGACTCAGGGTTTTTTTTGCACACAGCAACCAAATTTCGGGCTGTGCAACCAAATTTTTTCCGCCAAGTTGCACAGTGCAACTTTTATGTGATTAAAACATTTTGAGTGTAGAAATTTTTGCCCATTGAAAGATCCAAATTCTTGGTCGCTTGCCTAGCTTTTGAATTTTAGTTTGTCCGACTGAAAATTCATTAAATTCACCGAGAAATCAAACCTTCTGTCTGAGAAATAAAAGGTGAAAAGATTCACATGCTAGCGTTCTAGAATATTGAAATACAGAAAAAATTTTCGGCGCTACGCGCCGGACACATTACTCTAGTCTAGTCATATTAATCTTTTCTCCCCAAAACTCAGAAAATAGGGTTTTAAAGGTCTAAAACTGACGCGGATCAAATAAAATACAGGAAAACTAGTTTGTGATGGTTTTTTCGATGCATTTAAGCAAATTTATCGATTTTAGAGTGAGCAAACAAAAATTTATCTGTGCAACCAAAATTTTTCCCCAAGTTGCATACTAGTTAGGTAGCCTTAAAATGGCAGTTGGAAGTATTAATCTTATCAGAAGTGTCATTACTTGATGCTATAGGAAATCGCTATTATAGCAATAAAAATACAGTAACAGCGGGCACACAAGAAAGAAACGATGAGTGGAGAACATAAGAGAACTAAAAATTGAACACAGCATGGGATATGTAAAGGGGAAATTCAAGAAAAAAGGGGAAAAAAGACAAATAAAGGGAAATATACAATAACGTCATGTACATAAAGTAATCAAAACTCATAAGAAATCAACCAAAAAAATGTATCAATGCATCACATATATAAATATGCATAGGAAAGCAGACGGAACGAGTATATTTTAGCTGAAACTCTCAAATTTGCTCAAATTGGGCTTTTTCGAGTAGTTTGACACTAGAGAAAGCCAACCAGCACATTTTCAAAGCGCGGAATGGCCCCTACAGAAAAATCCCACCTACATCAAGAATCGAATATGGTCCACCAGCCCATGGACTTAATGCGTGTACCACTACACAATTTCCCCAGAAAGTATCACCACTATATTGACCCTTGATACTATTTAAACTAAAAACTTCATTTGGAAGAGCCTCAACAGCGCTGCGCCCTTCGCTGTACCCCAAGCCTAAGGAACAGCTGCTGTACCCTAAGCCTAAGGAACATTTTAAAGGAAAAATAAACGACTACTCACTAATCACAGAAATCGATGAAAATCGAAATTATTAAAATACTAAACTCAAATTAGATTTCCAAATTCGTTGACTTTCGACAATAAAGGGTAACATTTCCAACATGGTCTGAAAATTTGCATAATATTATAAAATTCTGAAAATAGTATGTGAATCTTATGGCAAAATACCCTGCAGACTCTGAACCGGTCGTTCAAATTTCGTCATTTTTTCTTTCCGCGCTTCCATTTCACCAGTAATAATTAAAAAATAACTATTTATGGTATAAACGGTAGGTAAATTCATTTCGGGCGCGAAGCAAGAAAGCATTGCGAAGCGAGATGTGTCATCATTTTGATTGGTCGAAAAAATTTATTGATTTTTACAGTTGTTTCTGGCAAATTTTTTGGCTCAGGTTTAGACTCAGGCAGTGTTTTTTTGTGCCAAAACATGGTTTTTGGCACAAAAAAATTTGGGATGGCAGAAAAAAATTTGAGCGTTTGTGCCCATTGGCACAAAATTTTTCGCTGGGCAAACATTAAATTTCCTTGATTTTTAGACGTTTTAGGGGCTGAAATCAATGAATTCCTGTTCGTATATTTGACCCGAACGCGATCGATTTCTCTTCGAACAGTGTATTAGTATCGTTCAGACCCGTATTTAGAGGGGGGGGGAATTCCCCCCCACCTAAATTTTTTTAGAATAAAATTTCCAGCAGTATTATATTGTACTTATACATCACAATTTCCAAATTAAATTATTATATTAACATATTTTTCGTCAAACATAGAATCCAGCCACTAATCTAAGCAGACATAAACTAACTGAACATAGGCCGTCTTTACTGCAAAAATCATTTTCTTTTTATTGAGTAAATTCTTTAAAAAATTGGGAAACTGCCCCCTTATTTTGATAATCCTGGATACGGGTACGGTATTGTTGCAGCAAACTAATGACTGATGAATGAAAAGAAATTCTGAATATTCTCTGTTACTTCAGTTTGATTCGGATTCAAAACTGAAATACTTACTTTTGGTGTTTGATTGATTCAAATAGGAAAATCGATATCGTTGGATGGTGCAATGTTCGACTTTCTAGTCTTTACATTGTTAAGTATTAGATAATTCATATTCGTAGTCAAAAATTGGATCAATTTGAACTTCCTGAAGAATACTAGAGTTATTCAAATACTGTCAGCATTCTATTTCTTTTAGAGTGATTGTGAACTATTTTCTTGCACAGTTTTTTCTTATCTCACTGACATGGTTCAGCTGAAAAATAGATTGGGCACGATTTCTACACAAATTCAGTGCGTTAAACGTTAACTCTTTTGGCCTAAAACTTTTCCGCAGTTTTCAGTATGTTTCTAAGGGAAAAAAATCTTTTGTGCCAATTGGCACAAATGTCCGTGCACAAAAAAACACGCTGAACTCAGGCTTAGGCGGGCCTAGGCTTAGGCTTCTACTCACGGTCATAGTTTTTTTTTAGCATTTTACAAGCCATGGCTTGTTGGACTGACAAAATGGCTTGTAGAATTTTTGTCCAACAAGCCAAAATGGCTTGTCAGAATTTTTTGAGTCATGTGTTTGATCATATCGGATACAGAAAAGATGCATCTTGGTGCATTTTAGAAGGTCATAATCTCAAAATTTTCCGGCGCTTCGCGCCGGTTATAACTTAAATAAGCATTATTATTTATTTCCTAGCTCAGGCGCCGCTTCTAACATGTCTGCCTTCACTTATCATTTAATCTTTAATGGTATTAATCATCTTAAACGTATTATCTCATGTTTTAATTAGTAATCTTCAATATTTCATCTTGATATTTAATGAAGATTCACATTTTTCCCTTGACACATTTTTTGAGAAAGATCAATACGTCAAGTCTGTAAACTTTTTGAAGCGATTATTCCTTTCTTAACGTAAGATCAATTCAAAAGCTTCGTGGAAGTAGTTTTCGGTTATTTCTACTCTTCTTACTCATATCTTTTCGGTCAAGTTCATGAGAGTGTAAGAATAAATTAATGGTTTTAAAATTTTTGAAACATAAAATTCTAGAAATTACGACTTTTGAACAGAAAATTCGAATCTAATTATTCAAATAAGTGTTTGGAAAATTGATTTTCCAACATCGCAGAATGTCAATACCCAAAAAATTTTCCGGCGTTTCAGGCAGGAAAGATTAAAAGCTTTTTTGGGCTCTCACTTTTCATCATAAACGATTTAACCGCCGATTTCTCATGTAATTCAAAGTCATTATGTTCTTGGATAGTTTGCTCGAAAATTTGTTCCACAATGCTTGTAGATTCGACTTCGATCAAACTCAAAAATTTCAAAAGTTTCCTGAATTTTAATGAATTAACGGCTCTAAAATGTTATTTAATAAATGTTGAATGACATCTCTTTTCTGATCGATTGCCATGATGCTCAATATATATTTTCTTTAAAAAATAACCTAGCATTGGAATTTATTCACGTATACTGATATTATAAAATTGGCTTGTAAAAATTTGGAATGGCTTGTAAAATTTTAGGTCAACAAGCCACTTGGCTTGTGACTCGTAGGTCAAAAAAAAAACCCTGCTCACGGTTAGGAAGGAGTAGACTGCAACTTTTCGACCAATGAAATTGTAGGTATTTTTCAACCAATCAAATTGATGGCAGATCTCGCTCCTTAATGCTTTGTCGCTCCGCAAATCAGCATTTTTTTTGTGCACGGACTTTTGTGCCAATTGGCACAAGAGGCCAAAAAAATTTGTGCCAATAGCACAAAAAATTTTTTTCTACTAGAAACATACTGAAAACTGCGGAAAAGTTTTATGCCAAAAGTTTGATAAAAGGTTAACGTTTAAAACGCATTAATTTTTTGTAAAAATCGTGCTCAACCTATTTTTCAGCTAAACCATGTCATGTCAGTCAGATAAGAAAAAACTGTGCAAGAAAATGGTTTACGGCGACTGTAAAAGAAACGGTGTAAAAGAAATGGAATGCTGACAAAATTCTAAAAGTCTAGAATTGTTTATGAAGTTCAAATAGATTCACTCTTCGGATTCGACTAAGAGTATGAATTATCTCTTATATATTTAACAACAACGTTAAGACTAGGGAAAATAGAATTGAAAATTGTGTAAATTTTCGGTCGAAATATTGTACCATTACCAACGATATCGATTTTCCTATTTGAATCAATCAAACACAAAAAGTAAGAATTGCAGTTTTGAATCCAAATCTGACTGAATTAACAGAGAATATTCAAAATTTCTTCTCATTCATCAGTCATTGACAGCCTATAAAATTTTCTGCCACGACACTAATACACTGTTAGAAGAGAAATCGTTCGCTTTCGGGTCAAATATAGGAATAGGAAACATTATATTCATTGACTCGGCGCAAAGCGCCGAAAATTTTTTGCGTTTTCGCCCCTAAAACATCTAAAAATCAAGGAAATTTAATGTTTGACCACCCAAAAACTTTGTGCCAATTAGCACAAACGCTCAAATTTTTTGTGCCATTTCAAATTTTTTCGTGCCAAAAACCATGTTTTGGCACAAAAAAAACACTGCCGCAAACACCGTTTTTTTTCCTCGAAGATTTTTTCCACATGAGAACCGGACCCAAAATTTTTTTCCTCATTTTCCAAAAATTTTCCTCAATTTTAAAAACGCTTATAATGTGGCTATGGATGCTTTTTTATGCATTTTAGGAGCATACCCAAGCATTTTGTTGTATTTGGAGTCATAAACCTGCAAAATGGTTATGTTTGTTAAAAATGAGCTCATGAAGAACCATACCTGTACTTGGGGGAGTTGGGTGGGGACCTCCCCCCCAACTTGGCCAACCCAGTACCCAAAATCATTTCCCCCCCCCAACCCCCCCCCCCAGTTGGGAAAAAATTAAAGTCCATAAATAAAATTTAAGTAACGCATCTTTTCGGTTTTGAATTCCCCAAAATTTTTTCCTCAATGAGAACCATACCCAAAATTTTTTTCCTTATTTCGAAATTTTTTTCCTCAAAACACCCCATTTGAGGAAAAAAAACGGTGGCCGCAAATGCTTTCTCGAAAAACCGTGTTTTATTTCTATGTATACAGTAAATTTTGGCGAAAGACTAAAATGCACAGCCTGTAAAAACTTGATTCTACAAGATGTCGGAATTCTGCTAAAAATCGGGACATTATGCCAGATTTACCAGATTCGGATGATGCCAAAGTAATGCTAGACCATTGCAATTAGTGCCGGATCCAGCATCGAAAATGCCAGTCTGGCAACACTGTGCGACGCAGCAAGCAAAGACGAGCGAAAATTCCACGTTTTTTCAAACGAAGGGAATTATGAAAAACAGTAAACCAATTTCAGATGTTTGTCGATTAAAAGAGCTATGTTTTGAATAAACAAGGATGTTTCGAAACCCGAAAACTCCGTCGAAAACGAATATTGCTAGTCACGGATAGTACTGAATAGAACGCTGGAAAATCATATAAAATGCTATACAGAGTTTTTTGCATTACATATCGAGGAATTCTCAATGATAGCTAGACGGAAAGCTTAATTTTGACGGTTCTTTAATGCTTACATCGGAAACATTCGAAGCGAAAAATTGCTTCTACAACGTTGTAGGGCAATCAAAAAGATACATTTTTGAACTAAATATGCAATGCAGTGCATTTTGGTCGAAAAGTTATCGAGGATTTTAAATAGCCTAACTTATCAAACATGTTTTGTTTACAAGAATTTGATGTTTTTCTGGTTAATTTGAATACTTCACGATACTTCAAAATATTTCTAAGAAAGTTATTATTGTTAGTATAATTTGCTTGTGTCTTTTCTTGATCATGGCCTCCCGATGAAAACTGCCAAGCAGATCGCATAAAAATGTACTTTGTACATATTCGGGAAACCGAGTCTCAAAATGCTAGGCGAAAGCTATGAAGCAAGCATTTTTGGTTATTAGTGTCACTGACAAGTGTAACGTACCTGTTAAAGCAGTATGTAAATATATAGCATACTGTATGTGATAAACATTTATTAAATATTATTCATTTTCGTATTTTATCATCTCAAGGGTGTTTGGGATTCACACCCAAACATTCCTATAAAATTACGTGAAGTACTTTATTTTGATCCATTCACAACCCGGTAGCCCAATTAAGATGCCCCAATTAATTTGCACAAACGGCAGCTGATCCCCTAGAACCTACACTAAACTACACATT
Organism: Romanomermis culicivorax; assembly: GCA_963922205.1. Lineage (NCBI taxonomy): Eukaryota > Metazoa > Nematoda > Enoplea > Mermithida > Mermithidae > Romanomermis > Romanomermis culicivorax. The sequence goes on along the minus strand of CAWUHX010000119.1, from coordinate 218,351 downwards.
CCACGGCTACCGTAATCCCCCGTAAAAATCGTAAACAACACCTGAACAGTAAAATAAGTAAAAGCCCCGCCAGACAGTAGTCTCAAGTGCAACGGTAGCGACGGCCCCACCAAAACGTGTGTATACAGAGAAACCGATACAGGAAGCATGCACAGAAGCACAGAGGTGTGGCTAAGCCCACCGTAGAAAGCAAGCAAAGCACGAAAAGCATACAGTACCAGGAAAGCATTACAAAGGCGTGGCTAAGTAAGCGTAAAAAGCAAAGCCAGAAGCGACGATTGGCGGAAGAAGATGGACAGAAGCACGACCTCCCGCAACGCCCAGGGAGTGGCCAAAAACGTCGTATAAAGAAAGAAGCAAAGCGTGATTTTGTTATTGTTGTAACTTTCAATTTTTTGACCCCGTGCCCTGTTTATTTGCAAGCATTTTTGTATTGCGAGCGAGCACCCTTTTTATTCAGAAGCAGTTAAGCCATTGTTGTTCTCACCACGTTCATCATTGTCGTATCGACATCTCAAAGCAGCTGTCAATTATTGTTAGCCGTATCGCCCCGTATTACACGCCCGCGCCCCTTTTGTTGGCCGTAGCGACAGTTTGGTTAAAGTAAAGTGCTTAACAAAATCTGATCGTTACATATTTTGGTGACCCTACCATACCGTTAACCACTGGAACTCCCTGCCCCCAATTAGGTGTACTCTTATCCGGGCATTTAGAAGCATTAGATAATACAGTAGTAATCATTTCCTACAGTAAGACAGTATTCCTAGAAAGCAAACTAGAAATCCCCTCCAACGAAACATTAAGCGATACATTTAAACGAATACAGTGTGAAGCAAAAATTGAAGCATTTAAGCAGAAAACCCAGCATAAACCAAGAATGACCCACCAAACGCAAGATCATTTAGGAGAAATTGTTAGAGAGCAGATAAACGATTTATTTTCGGAACATTTTCATACCCTACGCACACAATTGAATCAGAATACAGTAAACCCTACCCTAATAGATGATCTCAGAACAGCAAACATTCCCAATAACATGGCAAATAATTTTTACGCCAAACCTACAGTATTCACTGGCAGCATGACCCAACACTATGGTGAATGGAACAAACGTTTAGAACAATTCATGGCACTCCAAGGCATGAAAGATACAGATGTACAGTTAAAAATGGCATGTTTAGAGATTCATTTAGGAGGAGCCGCGTTAGCGAAATTCAAAAGTTTAGCCAATTCCGAAAACCCTCCCCACACATATGAGCAGTATAAAGTCGCATTACAGGCATTTTTCCCAAACAATCGGGATAATGAGCTACATCAACAATTTTTATGTGAGAGAAAACAAAAGCAATCAGAAACAGTCACTGAATTCTTGTTTGATCTAGAACACCTCGCAACCCTCACCTACCCTAACTTTAACACAGACGCACTAGAAATGATCATAAAACCCCTCTTTGTAGAAGGCATGCAAAACGAAATCAGGGAAGCAATTAAGTATAGACGGTTCGCAACTCTAAAAGAAATGTCAGACGAAGCAGCTTACATTAAACAGCAAATTCTTAGAAATGAGTGACAATCTAACGCCCTTCCCATCATACCCCCAAAACCCGAACCCATCTTTTCCCTAACCAAAAATACAGACCAACAGGATCTTTTGCATCAGTTAGAACAACAAGTAAAAGATTTGCAAAAGTTGCAGATCAAACAAAAGCCTCAACCCCCACAACAGAGTAGCTACAACAATTTTAGTAACAATACTTTCAGCAGGAATAACGCTTACAGGAACAATACCACCCCTAGGCAACCCACATGCTTCCAGTGTGGACAACTTGGACATGTAGCTCGTAATTGTAAATCAGTAGGCACCCGAAAATCATGTGAAATTTGTTTTCGTAATAATCACAGTACACGTGATTGTAAAAGCTGATGCATCCACTGCTCCCAACAGGACATAGATCTGATAACTGCCTTTCAAAACCCTACTCAAATTTTCAATGTTTTCTATGCAAGCAGAGAGGTCATACAAGTAGATACTGTCTGAATCAACAGAGTCGTAATATTCAAAATTGCATTGAGTACAGGCAACCCCAACCCCTCATGGACATTGATGACCCCACATTTTACTCAACATTACCCACCATAACTAACGGCCCTCAGACTACTTTAGGAACTATCATGCCCAACACCCACCCCCGTGGTCAGGAGGAGTACGTCCTGGACCTGGAGATACCCGATTGGTGCGCCATGTCACCATCCCCCATGCCCAAAGCGGCAAAAATCGAAAAATCGCCGCCCACCATACCGGCGGACTACAAAATCCCCTGGAAACAGGAAAACAAGTCGCCCATTGCCCCCGAAACACCCTCCAAACCCAGCCCCAACTTGTTGTCACTTTTACACGGCCTCATCCCCGAACCCTACCAATTCCGCCCCCGCCAAATACTGCTACCAACCCACACAAGTAAGCAAATCCAAACCCCATCCCATGACTCAACTTCTAAAGTTTTACAGACTGTTCAGATAACAATCCGGCCACCCCCTCAACACAGCGCAAAACACCAACAGCAGCCGCGCCAAACTGGCCAGAACGAAAACACACAGTGCCCCGCTGCCTCCACTAAAACATTCTATTGGCCAATGTTTTGTATTTTTCTTTGTATAATGATCCCCACATCGTGTAGTGCCCAATTTCAGATCTGTGGAACTTCATTGAGGGGTCACTCGCTCAGCATACCAAAACTTGTATCATGCATGCCCCTTTCCACAGTAACAAACCGGTACAGACATTTGGAAAAATCTATATCCCCTCCACTAAACCTCACATAACAGACACATACAAATGCAGTGTTCGCAAATGGAAAATTTGTACTAATACAGGATTTTTTGGCTCAAAAGGTATTGTCTTCGACCAAACGGAAATGCAAAATCTAACCCCGCATGTTTGTAAGGCAATCCTTATAGACAAAGAACACAACGGTCAAAAAATATACGAAACCCAACCAGGATTTTGGTCAACAAACAACTCCCTAAGCGTAGAATACACATGGTGTTGTACAGACCACTGTACGTCAGTCACTAACGTCATCATAGAAATAGGACAAATAGCATCTTGGAATGGAAAATCTATGATAGGTACATTAGGTGACCTGGGGTCATGCAAACCTACATCAGGTCATTGTGTCACAGCCGACGGATCCATTATCTGGAATGAAACAGCATTCGAAAACTTATGCCCCTTCGAATACAAAAATACACATCCCATAAAACTCACGCAAACCCACATGATAATAGAAGAGCTACAAGGTGCATTTTCCGTTAAAAATACACTCTTTTCGAGCCCCAACTGCCCAGAAATCCAAGACAGCATTCTCACCGAACAAGGCATTGTTGTACAATTAGACAAAAGCACCCCACATCGTAACACATTTTTAACCCCAAAAAACCAACGAAACTCATACTACACTCTACGATTTTGATGATTTTGAGCCCATTAACGCGAAACTAAATTATCTAGCAGACAAAATCCAGGAATTCGAAATTCAAAATTTCAAAAACCTATGGAGTGAATTATGCAGACAGGCACAGCGTCACCTTGATCTCGTATGGCAAATTTTGTGCCTTGATGCAGCCCTTGGAGCGCCTGCATTCCTACAGCGAACTGACATGATAGCAGAATTCACAGGAGTAGCCCTCACCGTCTGGCCCTGTAAACAAGTAAACGCATCTAAAGTCTTCTACAACCATAAAATCAACCAAACCTGCTATAAACTTTTGCCCATTCTGGTAGGAACCGAACTCATGTTTTCAAACCAGGAGGCAACGATTTAACTTCTTTTTCACAAACCATTGACTGCCATCACATGCATGTAGCCCTCTAAAAACAGAATAATACATGGGTCAGTGAAACAGGATCCCCGCATGTCACAAATTTACCTTTAGAAATCGTCTGGAACCAAAATTTCTCCCTTTTCCATCTTAATACACCTGCTATTTTTCATGATAAACTCGCAACAATTTCAACAAACTTACTCTTTTTGAAACAATACATTTACAAAACTCAAACACTCGAAAATGTTGTTAAAAAACTCGTCAATTACACCGCCCAAATGTCTCTTAACTCTGATACAGTTTACAACATGATCTCAGGCACTGGCCAAGCAATCGGAAATACCCTCTCTGGCGCCGGTCAAGGCATAGAATGTGTAATAACCCGTACCACTCAAAGTCTCACAGAGGGATTAAACAATTTACTCAAAGGACCCCTGCAAATCATTATCAATCTAGCCGTTATTACTGTAGTTATTGTGGGCATCTATTATTCTTTTCTCATTCTTCGAAAATATTTCCCTTCTCCAAAGCATCATGCCACAAATGAACATGCGTACGAAATACCATCACACAACAGACATTTACATGAGACCATTTCCCCATCACTCGACCATGCTCTCTTAGAATTAGCTAATCATCCTGGGGCACAAACGCAGCAGAAATATGTCCTTGTCGATATTGATACCCCCCAAACTCCTGCAATCGAACTCATTAATCAAATTCATCAATCTGGATCAAACAAGCCACCCCAAAATGTACTTGAAAAACATACCCCTCATATTCCAATCACACTTAACGGCAAATTAATCACAAAACACATGATTGACACTGGTGCAGTCTACTCACTCATTGATTCACGGATCACTCAAATTTTACAGTTGAACATGAAACCCCCGCTAGTCCAAGCAAAAGCAGCAAATAATCTCCCAATTCACTTTGTAGGGACCACTTTTGTCACAGTGACAGCCCAAACAATCCAGGAAACAATAATGGTCCATGTCCAAAAAGATTGCACAGCAGACATCCTTCTAGGCAAAAACTTTCTCAGTCGATTTTCGGAATACACTATCAACAATCAGAAATCCCAGGTCAAATTTGGCAATGTCATACTACCCTGTGATGGCCTAGAATATAGCCCCCTTTCGACCCGTGGTGGAACCTATCTAGACGAAAAATTAGAATTACCATCCGGTACAGTAACCGAATTTACTGTCCCCTTGCCCAAATCGTACCTACAAGTTAAACAGCTTGAATTTACTCCGAAACCCAAACAGAATCCCAAAGTCCATTTCGCAGCTTGTGTCTCTGAAAACCAAAACAGTCGCATACGCATATCGGTCCTAAACACACAAGAAACAGCCCAAACTCTTTACCCTGGAACATGCATCGGTACAGTCTCCTGTTACATCCCAAAACAAAATGCTCCCGCTAACCTAACCCCCTCCACGCAAAACCAGCCCAACCGTTTTGATACATTCACATGGTTAAAACAAAACGTTAATTTAACCTCCAGTGACCTCACAGAAACCGAAAAAACCCAACTTCTACGCGCCCTATCCAAGTACCCTACATTATATGCTAAATCCAAAATGGACTTAGGTAGAACCACCTTCGTTTCACATGCAATTGACACTAATGGTTCCCAACCCGTACGCAGACACCTTTTTTGTACTTCCCCAAAGGAAAAGCAAATCATACAAGCAGAAGTCAAGCAACTCGCAGCAGCAGGTGTCATAAGCCAGAGTAACTCTCCATGTTGTACCAATACAGTTTTAGTTCCCAAAAAAGATGGAGGCCATCATTTATGCATTGATTTTAGAGGCCTCAATAAAGTAACCAAAAAAGATACATACCCCTTGCCCCGCATAGATGAAATTCTAGACACTCTACGTGGCATGAAATATTTCACCTCTCTTGACCAATCAAATGCCTATTATTCCATTCCCATTGCACAAGCAGACAGAGAAAAAACTGCATTTAATTGCTCAGCTGGCCAGTATCAATTCAATTACCTCCCTTTTAGACTCACCAATGCCCCAGCCACATTCCAAAGGTTAATGGATGTTATTCTTTCGGGTCTGCAATGGAACACATGCCTTGTGTATCTCGACGATGTTTTGGTATTCGCAGACTCCCATGCCCAAATGCTGGAACGTTTAGACACTATTCTTGCCCGATTCTCACAAGCAGGCCTTAAACTAAATATACAAAAATGCAAATTCTGCCAGCCCCAAATCCAATACTTAGGCCACGTCATTTCTCAGCAAGGCATTTCCCCAGATCCCCATAAGGTACAGGCCATCTATGACATACCCACACCCAAAAGCTCAAAAGAAGTTAAGTCATTCCTTGGCCTACCCTCGTATTATCGCAGATTCATCCCAAATTGCTCCCAAGTTTCTAGCCCACTCACATCGCTACTCAAAAAGAATTCGGAATTTTCCTGGGGCCCCGAACAGCAAAACGCATTCACCAAGCTAAAAGAATTACTCATTCATGCCCCAATACTGCAGCACCCCGATTTCACAACACCGTTCATTCTGCAAACCGACGCCTCAAAACTCGGAATCGGCGCTATTCTCAGTCAGCTAGACAGTAAAGGTCAGGATCGCCCCATTGCTTTTGGGAGCCGCACATTGAAACCCGCAGAACGCAACTACCCGATCACTGAGTTGGAAACCCTTGCAGTAGTCGAATTTGTCAAGTATTTTCACCCCTATCTTTTCCAGCAACATGTTATTGTACACACTGACCATACAGCAGTTCAGGCAGTCTTACAGAAGGAAATCCCGTCCCCTCACATTGCCCGTTGGGGATTAGCCCTCTCTGGTATTCAGCTAGACATTCGACCTAAGAAAGGCACTGCTAACTGCAACGCAGATGCAGTTTCTCGATTCCCCTCACAGACAGCAAAACAATCCTTTGATATTGAGCAATTAGAAACCCGCCCCGAAATATCCACTATCAATTCCGTTTTGGAAGCTGAAGCAACTGAACAAGAAGAGCAACAGAAAAATTTTGCCGAACTCCAACGCACTGATCCAACTGTCAAAAGTATTTTAGCAAAAATCGCCCAAAAACACCCCCTTACCCTGATCAAATTCGCAGTGCATCAAAACACCCTCTTCCGTATAGTCGACAAACAAGCAAAACTATACATTCCCAAGTCACAAGTCCAGCATCTCATTGCCTCCCATCATGACAGCAAATTCACAGGTCATTTCGCGGCCTGGAAAACTCTACACTTGCTCAGACAAAAATATTTTTGGCCCCAAATGAGCCGTGATACCAAATGTTACTGCAAAACTTGCCACCCATGCCAGACACAGAAAGCCCTCCAGCACAAAATACATGCAAATCTCGTACCAATTCAGCCGACTGGCCCATTTCATAGAGTTGGTGTTGATTGCATGGGGCTGTTACCCCTAACTGAAGACGGCAACCGACTCATTGTCGTTTTCATCAATTACTTCAATAAATATGTGGAAGCATTCCCGACCCCTGATATCACTGCAGCCACTATCGCCAAGTTATTCGTAACCAAAATTGTTTGCCGTCATGGCTTCCCAAAAATCATCCACTGTGATCGTGGCTCCGATTCACGGATCACTAGTTTATGCAACACTCAGAAAATTCATACCACCCCATACCATCCCATTGCCAATGGGGAAGTTGAGCGTTGCAACCAAACTCTAGCCACCCGTATCCGCATGTACATCAATTCAAATCACACTGATTGGGATACTTATCTACCATATGCCGTTTTTTCGATCAACATTCATAAGAATGATAGCGCCTCGTATCCCCCATTTGAATTACTCCACGGTAGGCAAGCTAATCTGCCATCAGACGCAGCCTTAAATTTTTTCCCAATGTCCTACATGGTTGATTTAGACGATTACGCCCTTCATGTAAAATCACATTTTACAGAAGCACTCTCAACCGTGCAGAAAAGCTTACAAAAAGCCCAAGACCACTATACCCTTCAGTATAACAAGCATGCTCAAAACATCCACTACAAAGCAGGTGATCTCATTCTCTACAAAAATCATTGGTGTAAACAGAGGCTGACTCCCAAATTCCTTCCTCGTCAAAACGGGCCCTATACAGTTACAAATTTCATGTACCCCAATGTTACACTCAAACACCCCCATAAGAATATCACATTTACAGTACATGTAAACGAGACAACCCCTTTCTACCCTCGGAAAGCACCTATCGAATCTGCCCCAACAACTCCTCAACCTCGAAAGCCTTGAATGAGGATGTTCAACTCCGGAAGGAGGGAAATGTAACGTACCTGCTAAAGCAGTACTGTAAATATATAGCATACTGTATGTGATAAACATTTATTAAATATTATTCATTTTCGTATTTTATCGTCTCAAGGGTGTCTGGGATTCACACCCAAACATTCCTATAAAATTACGTGAAGTACTTTATTTTGATCCATTCACACCCCGATAGCCCAATTAAGATGCCCCAATTAATTTGCACAAACGGCAGCTGGTCCCCTAGAACCTACACTAAACTACACATTCCACGGCTACCGTAATCCCCTGTAAAAATCGTAAACAACACCTGCACACAGTAAAATAAGTAAAAGCCCCGCCAGACAGTAGTCTCAAGTGCAACAGATGCGATGGCCCCACCAAAACGTGTGTATACAGAGAAACCGATACAGGAAGCATGCACAGAAGCACAGAGGTGTGGCTAAGCCCACCATAGAAAGCAAGCGAAGCATGAAAAGCATACAGTACCAGGATAGCATTAGAAAGGCGTGACTAAGTAAGTGTAAAAAGCAAAGCCAGAAGTGACGATTGGCGGAAGAAGATGGACAGAAGCACGACCTCCCGCGACGCCCAGGGAGTGGCCAAAAACGTCGTATAAAAAGAGAAGCAAAGCATGATTTTGTTATTGTTGTAACTTTCAATTTTCGACCCCGCGCCCCATTTATTTGCAAGCGTTTTTGTATTGCGAGCGAGCACCCTTTTTATTCGGAAGCAGTTAGGCCCTTGTTGTACTCGCCGCGTTCATCATTGTCGTATCGACGTCTCAAAGCAGCCGTCGATTATTGTTAGCCGTATCGCCCCATATTACCCGCCCGCGCCCCTTTTGTTCGCTGTAGCGACAGTTTGGTTAAAGTAAAGTGCTTCACAAAATCTGGTCGTTACACAGGCATTGAAAAACCATTTTCGAGGCCTGTCGGCAATTATTTCCGTCATGACAAATCTGACGTTATGCGAAAAACTGATTTTCCAAAAATCAAAGTAAACTGTTTGACTTTCATCATCAACAGATGACCATGCTGTCCGACAACATAGTTTTTCCAAGAAAAACTCAGCTGCCTTTTATACTAAATTGTACTGTAGTCTGTTTTAGGAGTGCAAAGAGGTTAAATGGGGGTTGTTTATTTTTATGTCTTGAGGCTTAGGGGATAACTTATGCTAATCGTTACTGTAGTTCAGAATGTGCTCAGATGTATACTGCAACCTAATCTTTTTCAGTATTCACTGGAAGAAAGAAGGCGCCAAAAAGAGTGAGCAGGAATGTTAAGGCGGATTCATACTTCATCCGGCATCCGGCGTCGGGCAAGCTATTTTTAGCTTCCGGGCATCCGGCAAATTGGCTTCCGGCAAGTTGCCGGATAGGATGGCAATTCATACTTCTTCCAGCACCGGAAATGCCGGATGACAATTTATTCTTGCTTTTACTATGTTAAAATATTTTGAAATCTGTGCAATATTTTGTTTCAGGAGAAATTGCGTATGGAAAATATACATAATATTATTTTCCAGGTCTACTCGTAATTATTACGATGTCAGACGAAGAAAACTTGCTTGATCTAGCAATTTTGTACTATTTATTGAAGACAAATTTGTCAAATTTGTCAGTCTTCCATAGGCGTGACTAAACTATAATTACGCCTAGAAAAAAGTCTTTATGTGACTCCCTGCACATTATGCTTTCAAGAACGAAAAAAACATAAAAAATACTCAGCAATCAAAAGTTAAAGGAACGCCGTGATTAAAAACAAAAAATTTTGCCAACTAAAAAATCGATATCTCTCGAATACATTGTATATGCAAAAATCAATCAAACACGCGCTTCAATTGAAATTACATACAAAATATGCTTTCCGGCATCCGGAAAAGTACAAACTGTTTCTACTTTTCCCATCGGGCAAAATTTCAGTCTTCCGGCAGAAAAATGAGACGGCAGCGTGGGAAAAGGAAAAAAATGACGTCATCCGGTGCCGGATTGCCGGACGATTTGCCGGATGAAAAATCTAAAAATAGACTTTTTTCAGATGCCGGATGCTGGACGCCGGATGCCGGACGAAATATGAATCTGCCTCTAGGGAGACGACGAACAAACGACGATTGCTGACGTCACGGTGGAATTATCAGCGGGTAAGCATAGTAGTATGTGATAAAACCCAGTAGTCATAACCCAGTCATATAGCTAAGAATATATAAAACAATAATGTAATATAATATAATATATCAGGAGAATATGCAAATTAGACGACGTTGCTCAAACACACCTGTGGAGTTGACGAGCTGACTGACAACTGAATGATGAGCTGACGAGAGCGAAATGAAGATGAAGTACTGGCGAATCCACTCTGAACTGATCTTTTTATACTCCTCTTGAGCGGACACGTGAATCGATGACGAATCGATGATGTTTGTGCGCTTTTCTTGTATTTTGGCGGACCTTGTACCCCAATTCTCAGAATTGGAGCTAATTTCTAGAATTCTAATTCTAATTCCAAGAAAAAGTAAAATCAGGTTATTTCGGGTTTTAATTGTCGAGAAATTATTGTCTAAGAGAATGTAGATAAAAAAGGAGATGATGTGATGACATAGGAACAGAAAAAGAAAGTTGGAAATAATTGGAACGAAAAATGGGTAGGCGCATAAAAAAGAGTCACAGTAAGAAGGATAAAAACTACAGTAAGACTTCAGAGTTTGACAGGAGCAACAGTATTGTGGACAAATGGCGGTGAAAAAATGACTATCGTGCATAATCCTACAAAAAATATTACTGGTCAATTTCAGATTCTGATGATCCACTTTTGGGAGCAAACGTTGGAGAACACAAAAAAGTTGATCTACTCTGAAATTTTCTACCTATGCTATATACCAATTTTTATCAATTTCAGGAATGGCCAGTCCATCTACCTTTGTTTACTGAGCTTTAGTTCTCTCAAGCACGTTTATTGTTATTTTTCATTTTTCACCCGAGAAGCATACAAAGAATCAAAACATAGATCTCAATGAACATCCTCCACTAAATATTTTACTCTCCAGTAAAATGTCATAAGTATGGTGGACTACTGATTTCGGCAGCTCTAAAGAGAATTTAATTCGGAATGTTAATAAGATTTACAACAAATTTATCGTTTGTATCTGTTTTCTTCCTCAGCCGATCCTGGTTATCTTATGAACAAAGGTAGGTTAACGTTTCTCGCGGAAGCTGTTTGAAAACGCCAAGATTTTTTGGGACCGACGTGTAAGAATAATTGCAAGAAAAGCATCGAAAGATGTAAAATTCATGTGGACAGCTGTACTGTAGGCACAGAGAATGCACAATGATTCATGTTCATCCACATTGGCATTAAGCTTTTTTCCTTTCCTAGCTTCTCATCAGCATGTGTTGTATCTTCCGGGATAATGATCCATGTAAGATGGTACTAAAATTTCCGGTTCAGTATGATCGATTATGCTATGGCTTGGCTACGTGCTAATTTTTAGGCTTCACATGAGTGCGCTTGTTATATGGTAGTCATGAAGCATTTTTTAAAAGTTCCACAAAATGTACGACCATTCCTTTTTATACTTTTTACGTTAGAGGTTCTTCCCTGTGCTGAAGGTATCACTGGTGGCGGGATAGCGTCAACCCATACTATACTTGACCCCAAATTTCCATGTCCACCCTCTAGAGCCAAAACGGTAAGAGCTAGAACCTTAAAGGTCCCAAGTCCCAGCATGCCCCACAATGACTGTGCCATATCCAAGAAACATACTTCGACCTAAGCATTTTGGGGGTGCAATCTCGAATGCGATTTTTTATTTTTTTCTAGATATGGCCTCCATTCAATTATATGGTTGCCCAAAGTCTCGGGAACCGCGAAATTTGACAATTTTGTTATGTAAACTTACGGCTTCAAAAAAATGTTTCATTTAATTGCGGATCTTGAGCGTGCGTGCTATACAGACTGTGTTTTGCTGGTTATGCATGTGTGGATACATACCGTAAACTGCGACAAGCATCAAACAACCCTTAGAACTTGCAAACAACGTATAGAATTAATAGGGCTATATCGTCCATGTACATAGGTGAAATAAATCTACAGTAAACGATTTACACATAAGTATTATGTATCTTGATCATCAGATTTCGAGAATCGCATTTTTATCATCCCATAATTTTTTCTTCAACTCGTTCAATTATGGCGCGTTCAACTCATTTAAATGGTATAAATCGAAGTACATTTCTAACTTAACTTTTGCTTACGAAATACTGATGTTTGGAATTCCTTATCTGATGAGATCATTCGTTGGAACAATATGCCCTGCTTTCGATATTAATTGAATCATTTTTTAAAGCTCAATTCAAACGTGCTTTTGTCACATCCATGATCTTTTCTGTATTACAAATATTTACTCTCATGTTTTCTTCGCATTTAATAAATTTCTTTCTTTCTTTCATTGTGCAGACGTTACAAACCAAATTAAAATGAAACGAAATTGATAATCAAAAATCTAAGTGGACTTACAGTCTGTATCGAGTGAAAATTTTTACAGTAGGGGCTCTATGTAAATGATTTGGACGACACTAGTGATTTTTCTCACTTTTTATTTGGAAGGGTTTTACAAATATGGAAGGGCATTTGATACGGCCACACGATTTGAAAACAGCGTCCGCCTACTAGAGATGTATTGGGGACCTGGACCCTAAATGAGACCTGATATTACCTGGCCATTTTGTTGGACCCAGACCCGATACTCTTAAAATTTAGGATCAGGACCCAGACCTGGACTCGGACCCAATATTTTCAAAATTTTGGACCCGTTACATCTCTTGTTTTTATTGTGTTAAGATATTCATGTATATCGCACAGATAAGCATTTTGAAAAGTATAGTGGACGCGGACCCGAAATGAGACCAGAAATTACCCGACTATTTTGCTGGACTCGGAACTGAACACAAAATTCTTGAAATTTTGGATCCGGAAGCAGACCCGGACCTAATATTTTTGAAATTTTGGACCCAGACCCTGACCCGGACCTGGAACTAATATTTCCTAAATTTTGGACCGAGTTCTTGATGATCAAAAGATAGGTTAGAAGCAAATTCTTACGTCTATATTGGTCAAATATGAGAAATTGTGTGCACTTGCGCAGCATTTCTTAAGGTTAATACTCTTTGGAATCAAGTATGCTTCGTTCAGAAGAATTGTCAAACTACTTCCTTTTCATTTTTATGACGTCTTTTTCTTCTTCCCTCATTTTCTTTCATTATTTTTGGTCAATGCTGAGGGGTGGAATCCGCTGGGGTCCAGACTCTCCCAAACCCCCCCCCCCCCCATGTGCATGTGTGATTATTTCGCTCAAAATCTTGAGTGTGTAGATCATTGATTTGACTTATATTTGACTTATACTTGAGGGAGTTGGAGGTGGTTGTTGAAAATCTGGGTAGATAAGAATGCGTGGCTCTGTGGTACCAATCTCATCTCAGCTTTTGTCCCATCAAACATTTTCCTCAGTTTTGAAACAGTGGTACAACTTGTTGGACAGTGGAAAACTCTTGGGCATCATCACCAATAGACATTTGCTAGAGAATTGGAATTTTCATCCAAAATTTTTTTATAACCGTTTGGTGACAAAACTTTTGGTCTTAATTTTGGAAAAGGAGTTAGAAATAATTCATTATGTGACTGAGACACGCGGTGGCATCTATAGCTCCACTGGGGAGAATGGATTCTAGCTCACATTCAAGGGTCATCTTATCACAGTTGGGGTTAAGGGTGAACATTAACATATGCTCAGCTTCCTCATTTTCATTAATGTCCTGTATGGTGTCACTAGGGGCATAGCAAGTTAATCTTTGAAGCATGCTGATTTTGACATAATTGCATAAGTCAAAACTGAACTCCCTTTCGAGGTGGGTAAAAAATCGCAACAATTTCTTATCCCGAGTACTCTGTTTGATACACAATGAATTCATACTTTTGACAATTACCTCTGTTTGGCCTTTCTTGTCATGATGTAAGAGGTTACGAATATTGGTATGGAGAAAACCAAAATTATTTGTAAAATTTGAAGGGAGTACTCATAAAAACCAGTAGGCACCACAGCATGGGAAAGGTCATGGGGAATTTTGGAGGGACAGGTTCCTGTTTGACTATTGAAGGGGTGCAAAGGCTATAATGGCTGGATTGATCGGAAACATTTTTTTAAACTTAATTATGGGTGGGATGGCTGATATATGGGACCTGCGAGGAATATTAGATGGAATAATGGGGTAAGATGAGAAGCGAGCTGATTGCTTTGGGTGTTAGGGGCAGAAGGAAAATTGAGGTTACTTGTTTGATTTTCTGTGTGGGACAGGGGGGTAGCATCAATAAAAAGGTCGAATTTTTCCATTGAAGCATTGAGGGTGGCAGACATGGTGACAGTTTGGTGTTGAACAGTTTCAGAAAGTTTGACTTGCTTCTCCTCAAGGTCCCTGAGGAGTCACGAGTTATTTTCTTTAATTTCTCTGGTTTTATCTTCAACCAGGCCAAGAATTTGGGTAACAGTTGCTATGGTAGGGATATTTTGTTGGACTAGTTTAGTCACATCGTCTAAAGCACTTACTGCTGTGTAGCTCCAAGGGTTAAATTGTCCAGCTCTGTCATGCAAGCTTCATTGACACTTAGCAAAGAAGATATACTGGATTGATGAAATGATACAGTGGATTACCAAAATTACTGTAGTAATTTCGTCAATCCAGTGCATCTCCCAATACTGGTATCTGTGGCTGTGAAGTGAAAGAAAGTGCGAAGTGGAGATAAAAACCGACAACGTTTCCAAAAACACAATACTAAAATTGATTCCCATCTGCAATTCCGCAAACAGTGCTATTTCTGAAAATTTCAGTTTGAATCAAAAACAGTGAATGATGCTGTTTTGTTGAACAGTTTTAACATACACTTGTGATAACTTGATTTCGAGTACCTACATCGAGAAAATATATTTGTTTATAGCTTCTAAATCAGTAAAACTTACAGAGCGAATTCTATGCGATATGTTATATAAAATGACTGAATTAAATTTATCCAGCACAATCTATTTAGTCCTAAGAAGACTTTGTGCTGCTGCCTTTTTTCTAAGAAAACTGAGAAAGATTCTATGTGTCACTTTCCCACAGTTGATTCTTGTTTCATTTACACTAAAATTAGTAAAAAAAGCTCAACGCAGTTTGAAGCACGCATGTGTGAGGGGGAACATGGGAAGTAAAAACTCCCCCAAGAGTTTTGAAACTGATGAATTTTTTATGAAAAAAATTTTTTGGCCTACTTTCTTCGAATTTTTTGTCTCAAAAAACGCCAAAAAACCAGGATCCACCCCCTGTACCCTCCCCGAAATTTCAGAGATGCACATGCATGATTGGTAGTGTGTTGATGTTGCTGCAGAATATACTTTTTCAAACACATGGGAAATTTTTTAATGAAAAAAATGGAAATCCAATATTACAAAATTTTTTCCAACTTTAACCCAAGTTCTCAAAAATCTATTCCACTCCAGTTTCGTGCCTGGAAATTCCCTTTTTCTGCCACGTCGGGGCATTTTTTAATTAACTGGTCCATCTCTTTTTAGTGGGCCTCAACCATGCATGAAAACCCTTAAAAGCGGTAAAAAATATATCCATGGCGGGAAGCGCCAAGAAAATCGACTATTTGACCATTTTTTGAATTTTCATCAAAAAATTGACATCTTTCAGTATTTTTTCGACCAAAAATATGGGGTCCTCATGACTACCATATGGCTAGCCGTAGGATTGGAAAATCCTGGAGGGGGGGGGGTCGCCCAATGGCTAGCCATGTCGCCGACGATTTTTGGAGAGCCCCTATGACACTTCACTCCAACTACGTGTATGATTGAATTCCCTATGGTCAAGAACCCCTCAACCCTAAAAATCGCGGAAATACGTTTGTTTACACGCAGGATAATTTTGTGTGTAAAGTGAACGCATCCAATAACTTCCCCACGGTCTAAAATTTTCTTCCACCAAAAATCACGAAAATACGTTTGTTTACGCCGAGATAATTTTTTTACGCAAAGTCGCCGCATTCATTGGATTCCTTATGGTGGAAATTCCTTCCGCCAAAAATTCGCGGAAATATGTTTGTTTATACTCAGGATAATTTTTTTATGTAAAAAGACCACGTCCATTGAATTACCCGCGGTCGAAAACCCTTTCCACCAAAAAATCACGAATATATGCTTGTTTACACACGCAGTAATTTCATGTGTGTAAAGTGACTGCATCTATTGAATTTCCCGCAGTCGAAAACCCCTTCATCAAAAAATCACGAAAAACGTTTGTTCACACCGGAAATTTTTTTGTGTAAACTGACCGCATACATTGAATTCCCAATAGTCGAGAACCCCTTCGCAAAGAAGACCACGGAAATATTTTTGTTTTACATGCAAGATAATTTCAGTGCAAAGTGATTGCGTTCATTGAATTCTCTGTGGTCGAAAACCCCTTACATCAAAAAATCATGAGAACACGCTTGTTTACACCCGAGATAACCTTTTTCTTTAAAGTGACTAAATCTATTGAATTCCCAAGGGTCGAAGCCCCTTCCCTAAAAAGACCTCGGAAACAGTTCGACATTTTTCATGAAAATCGCGATTTCCGGCGATTGTTTAACAAAATCGCGATTTCCACCAACTTCCTTAGCTAAAACCCCCTTAGCCTAAAAGTTACAGCAACCCTGTTTCTGACTAGGTTTTTTTCAAGTTTTTTTGGACCCAAATGATGCGTAATGCGAAATTTTCAAATTCAGGGGTTTCTCGGACTTTGGTCACTCATATAATTTGACCCAGTCGATATTTTCAAAAAATATGAAGCATTCGAGAGGTCATTTAGTATATGTATGCCTCAAGATATAAAACTTTCAGATCAAATACCCAATGTGGAACCTACAGGTGCACAATGCCCCAAAAAGGCAATTTTTTGTGTGATTTTCGCACTTCACAATGCAACATTTGAATTTAGAGCATCAATGACCTTTGCCCTCCCCAAGTTTGCATCTATGCCGGATATTATGCAAAAAACCGCATCCCTCTATCCGTAACCCTTTTGGCTGTAGGGGGAAAAAGGTGGTCCAGGTATACCATATTGGGCGTCCGCGTCACCTATGATTCAATTGAATTTGAGAAGTTCAGTCCATTTTACCTTTAGTGCGCGAAAATCGGTTTTATCAACTAATTTTCAACTCAACGAGAAGCATTACTGAATCGACTAAAGTCGGTTTATTTCGAAATGGTAGATGCAGCAAAAAATAGATCAGAAACCCGTAGGTGGTGCGATAGCATCACCCTATAAATACTTTTCCCCCAAAATTCATGTCCCACCATGCTAGAGCCAAAACGGTAAGAGCTGGAACCTTAGGTTTTTTCATAATTTCGAACATAGGGACAGACTATGGGGTACATTTTGTCATTTCCTTCTATCTGCAAGAGGTGTTCGGTGGGCCCCAAAAACATGCAAAAAACGCACTTTTTAGGACCCCCAGTTCCACCATGCTCCACAATGGGTGTGCCATATCCAGGCTTCATACTTCGGCCGAAGCATCTTGGGGGTGAACTCTCATATGCCTTTTTTCATTTTTTTGAAACATTTCCTCAATTAAATTATATGGTGATCCAAAGTTCCAGGAACTGCATAATTCAGAAGTTTTGTTAATGCTTGCGGCTAGAAAAATAATTTTTTGCAGCATAACGCACTATTGGAGCCAAAATTGTTTGCAGTTTCAATTGACGTCATTGGGATATCTGAGTGCAAGTATTTTCGATCGTGGAGAATTCAATGGACGCGGTCATTTAACACGAAAAATTATCCCAGGTGTAAATAAGCGTATTTTCATGAATTTTTAGTGGGAAAGGTTTTCGACTGGGGAGAATTCAATGGACGCGGTGATTTTACACAAAAAATATTATCCCCGTTGTAAAAAATGTATTTCTGCAATTATTTTTTGGGGGAGAGGTTTTCGGCTATGGTGATCGATGGATGCAGTCACGTCACACAAAATATTATCGTGGATGTAGACATGCGTATTTTCGCGATTTTTGGAGAAGGAGTTTCTGACCGTGGGAATTCAATAGACGCAGTCATTTTCCACAAAAAATTGTCTTTTTTGTAAACAATGGTATTTCTACGATTTTTTGGGTTGAGGGGTTCTTAACCATGGAGAATTCAATTGATCTGGTCAATTTACACTCTGTTTATAACGTGTCTCAAGTACTTTGCAGTTTACACATCTTTTACTTTTACCGAAACTGGGAATTCGTAACTTTAAAACGTTTCTTATCGCTTCTTTGATGTGAGGATGACCAAATTTAAAACTTCAATGTGCTTCTAAGAAAGTTTTCATGCATGGTTGAGGACCACTTAAAAGAGGTGAAATAGTTTATTAGAATATGCCCCGATAGAGCAGAAAAAAGAATAATATACTTGCCTGGATACTTGCCAAGCTAGAGAAAGAAGTGGACTAGATTTTTGAGAACTTGAGTTAAAGTTTGAAAAATCCACTTTTGTAATATGGGATTTTCATTCTTCCTCATTAAAAAATTTTTCATGTCTGTGGAAAAGTATATTCTGCAGTTGTGCATCAGCACACCTACGAATCATTGATGCACATAGGGTAGGGGAGTAAACCCTTCTACTAAAACTATGGATACCCCTGAATGGCCTCTGGAAAAATCAATAGATTCGCCCTAGACTTTTTCAAAATCTGAAAACACGTGAAAAACAGGTTGAAGTTGAATTTTTTTTGAAAATCAATTTTTTGCTTTTCAATTCCCCCCTCGAAAATTCTCTCCATGCATCTCTACTTCCAACCATACATGCGCAACTCTGAAATTTCGAGTGGAGGATGGTCACAGGAGAGATGGACCCTGGTTTTTCGGGACAAAAATCTCGAAAAGTTTACTAAAAATTGTTTCCCTCACATATGTACGCTTCTAACTGCATTGAACTTTTTCACAAAATTTACTGTGACAGGAATCAACTGTGGTTGACGCATAAAATCCAACTCAGGTTTTATTAGAGAAAAAACTACTACAGAATTAGATTGATTGTGTGCCAAGCATTAAAATTATACAGATGAGGAAAACATCTGGAATTCAAAAATAAGATTGACATGAAACATTTTCTTAAAAATATGGCATTTTCATTCAACAGGCGCTATATGTGTACTTTTTGTTCAATGTATGACATACAATTCAATGCAGAGGTTGATCAAGAAGGACTATAATACATTAAGATTTCGTGGCATAGAGCAGAGCACGTTTGCCCATCACATTAACAGAGATAGAGATGAATAATTGGCGAATGGTATTTCATATGTGGGTGCCTGATACAATTTTGTTTCAGGTAAAATCAAGGATGCATCCATTTAGAGACTTAAGTTTGGCGATGATAATTGTGTCAAAGTGGCATGTTCATTGCTGAATCAAAAACTTTTTTAAGACATTTTTGTATGCTTTATCCTGTTGCCCTGTTTACAGATAGTGCACAATGGCTGTAACCAGGGCCCTTATCTACTAAAGGTAGCTCAAAGATGATCTCGAACAAAAATGCAACCACCTCGGTTTTTGCACTAACATGTCAATGATATCAAATGTTTGCTATATTTTCGATGCCATCAGGATTATCCCAATCTCGAATAGTTGAGTTGTACTATTTTCTCAAATTTTTTTGTCTCTAAACTGCAATTCCTGAACTTGGCCTTGTACCTTTGTATTAGCTAATCCTAAGCCTGATGTGAGGATTGTTAGTTCTGCAAGAAAATAATTTTGACATTGTGATTAGCTGAAGCTGAGAATTGGTGCTTTGAGAATATTATGATCTAGGTAACCAGTCTTCACAGCACTCATGTTTCCCAGTTATTTTGCATTCTAAACCTGAGTACCATATTTAAGTACCTTAACATTGGAGTGTGCTTAACCCATACAATATCTTGTTAGAAATCCGGGTAAATAGGTCACCTGAATATCTACGTAGAACCCAGGTTTCGTTTTTGAAATTGACCTCGGTAGGAATACCTAGGTAACCAAGATACCTGGGTACCCTGCATGAAGCACGACTGAGGATCAACAATTTAATACAGACATTCAGATTTTTCTTAGATTGGATTAGTACAACTAACCTAAGGGTTTTGTATAGTGCCTAATGATGCACTTTCAATCACAGGCATAAGTTGGAAAAAACAAAATGACTATAATATGCCGATCATTCACTATTTTTCAGATAGAGTTAGAGGCATGTATTCAGATCAGTCAGGACTTACAATGCTATATTGCTATTGATTTAGCATTTCTCCACATTTGAGGGAAGTCAGCCGTTAGTTTGCATATAGTTTTCATTCAGAAAAATTTTACTGTGGTTGATACAATGCTATGGGAGGGCAAAGTGCACGAAGTTGCAGAATATACTTTTATACACAGACATGAAAAATTTCTTAAGGAGGAAAAATCAAAATTCAATATTACAAAAGTGGATTTTTCAAACTTTACTCAAGTTCTCAAAAATCTAGTCCACACTTTTTTCTAGCTTGGCAAATATCCAAGCAGGTATATTCTTTTTTCTGTCCCATTGGGGCATTTTCCAATAAACTAGTCATTAATATGATTTTATATTCATTTGCAAAGAATCATGTGATACAGCTTAACGATACCGTCTAGAACAACTACTTGGCATGTCGCTGGTTGAAAAATAACCCAAATATTTATATGGATGTGATGTTTTCTGACATTAATAAAAAACTATACTTTTTCTTGACATTGTTGATAACAACGATCCCATGAGAGTATGTTTAACACAGGAAAACTGATTTAAGCTTACAATTGTAA
Source organism: Romanomermis culicivorax (assembly GCA_963922205.1). Lineage (NCBI taxonomy): Eukaryota > Metazoa > Nematoda > Enoplea > Mermithida > Mermithidae > Romanomermis > Romanomermis culicivorax. The sequence goes on along the minus strand of CAWUHX010000119.1, from coordinate 197,391 downwards.
TTTTTGAAAACAAATATTTGTCAAATGAGCGGCAAATAGAACAGCTGAAAAGTTCTTTTAATAACCTGGTGTAAATGGGCGTACTTTGTCGAATGGCATGCAATCTGTTTTTTATGAGATGCTTCCAAAATAAAAAATGACGAAACTACACAGTGACTTGAAAGTCTTCTACATAAACTATTTGCTGTAGAATTTGTTACTTACAAATTTTGTGGTTGTCGTCACAAATTTTCAGACATATTTTCAGTCCCATATGACGTACTGCTTGGCGGAAAATATAAAATAGAATTTGCTTTCCCGATTTATTATTTGAAAGCGTTTTTAGAAAAACAGACTGTAGATACACAATAAATAATGGGTAAGTATGATGTTTTTTCTATGATTTTTGCTTTCCCATTCTTGGAGAAATTCAATGTTTTTCTAAAGCATACGGTTTTACTTCGTGAAAATTTCGTATCAAATCGAACCTACTTGTTTGATTTTTGCTGGGTTTATCATTTTGAACTGCATTGGCTAATTCTATAATTATGACTCAAAGGAATTTGTCTATGAGCAGAATGAGTTTACGACAGAAAAACATCCTAATACTTCAAAAAACATTTCAGAACGTCAAATTAATAGACAATGGGACACACCAACTGGCTTTTACGGGCCTGACGGCCTACGACCGGGCAAGAGAATGCTTCTCACGGCCCGAAGCTCGGCCTAGCTCGATCTAGATGTGTTCAGACAATTTATTCTAGGCTCGGTTCAGAGCTCGGACACGGGACACTGCGGCTAACGTCCGCACGCTCTCTAACCATCTGAGCCCTCCGAGCAATGGGAAAGATGCTCTCTGAACATACACGTGGCTGCTGTGACCACTCTCAAAAGGCGGACCACGGCCTCTTATATGTTTGAAAAATTTTTAAACGCTTAGATTGGAAAGTACAATCTTGAATTTTTTCATGACGGAATCATTCATTCAGGATAGCATCTGATTTTTTCCAATACGGAGTCATGTTTTTCGAAGATGCCATCTTCATTCAAAAAAGTATTCGTTCTCCATGCATATCTACTTTTATATAGCTGAACCACTGGGAATCTTGATTGGGTAGCAGATCCGCTACCTTGTGCACATCCGCTACCTAGTGCACATCCGCTACCTAGTGCACATCCACTACCTAGTGCACGACCGCTACCATAGTCACATCCGCTACCAGACATGAAACAATATGAAAAAGATTTTGCCGTCATTTTCATGAGGGTTTTCCGAATGAAAAAAACATTAAAAGAAAACGAAAACATGAATGACGGTAGGCAGTCTGTGTTGTGACAAATATTTCTTTTGTCACTTTTATGGAACTGTGCGCAAAAATGGTTGAAAAGACCTAATACTAGGGCGAGTCTACCGAAATATAAGTCACTAATGAGTAAAGGAGTGTAATAAAACCATCAAAATAACCACACAGACACATTGTAACGAGTAAAAAATATAAGTAACCTATCAAAGTGACCACACAAGCATCTTGGGTCACAGAAAAAACAAGTCCACATTTCACAGAAAAAACCAGTCCACATTCTGATTATATTCAGCAAACGTGGATCCATGGCCAGTTCCCCATTTCCATGTGGAGTCATTGGGATAACCCAGGGCCAAGAACAACAAATCATGCTGAGGGTTATCATAACCGTCTGAATCTGGCAGAGGTTCGTGACATGCATTTGGCAGTACGCAACTTCTTGCATTTACTTCAACCAATGCATAATCGCGACCAAATTGGTGTTAGAAATCTAAGCCGTGGCGCATACATGCCAAAGCAACGAGATGAAGTATATAGTGCTTTCCACGATAGAATTCGTAATTTATGTAACACTTTCACAGAAAATACGGGTAATATATGGCAAGTAGAAAATTTTGATGCAAATGTTTTGCAACCGCAGTTTTCCAATTTTTAATGAATGAAATTCATTCATTTTTTACGGTATATGCGTCATCTAATTGGTAAGAAATCGCGAGTTGTTTTAAATGAGCCTAATAATTTGTAAATGCATACTGTATGTTTTCTTATAATAGAATCTTGCCTACGTTATTCGATGCAAAAGTAAATGTGACATATATTTCTTTGCAAAAAGTAGCGGATGTGCACTAGGTAGCGGATCTGACTAAGGTAGCGGATGTGCACTAGGTAGCGGATGTGGCACCGACCCGGGAATCTTAATATACTGTATTTCGCAGGAAGGTCACACAGCGTTATATGTCTTAAGGTTAAGTATCTTTTCGATCATGTCGGTTGTGAGAAGGTGAAAATGCTCTGCCGTAAGAGATGCGAATATAGTATGATGCACGTTTCCTAATAAATAAGATTGGCTGATGACGAAGACATGATGTCTTGCGTTATTCGGTCGATTGAAATAAAATGGGTTATTCGGTCAATTTAAAAAAATATTTCATTCTAGAATGCAGCATTCCGGCATGTCTCTCTTTTCCATTTCCCATATCATTCCCTGTGTCTGCGCCAAAGTATTCCGTTTTTCCAAGTTTTTACAATATTGAAATGTTTTCTACGTTCGTTTTCTGTCTTTTTTCACCGACTTCTTTTAGGTCATACTTATAGTCCTAGGTCATAGGTCATAGGTCAATATTTTTTGAATGAGACTCGTAGCTCTAAGTTTACAGACATTATTTTCCGAAAATTGACAGCAGTAGATATAGGCCCGATCAGAAAATGGTACGTTCCGAGAAACTCAAACAAATTGCATTTGAAAATGAATCGATAATAGTGGATGAGCCAAAGAATTCCTACCGGTGCTGACTTCCATAACTTTCGAATGGATGAACCTTTTTTAATGGGAATTGTTGCATTAGAATCCTCTATTTGTCTTTGTTGTAACCGGTAAGTTTTATGCTGCTAGCCTTTATGTTTCCGACATAAACAGAAATTTAGTAAAAGTGATTATTTTCCAAAAAGTAAGAGTTGTGAAATTAAAGTAGAGGTCACAAGAATACACTAAAATCACCCAGATTTGTAAATTACACGTATTTAAAGTCATTAGTTTCTTGTTTCGATATGGGCGAAATTTCGCCAAAATCAAGAGCTTTTGTTTTGAAATTGCTTGAATGAGGTTATGGTGCAAAAAGAATCCATTAACAATTTCGGAAAACGATTGAAATTAGTGGTGAGACAGAAAGCAGGAAAAATAGAAATGGCTCTTTTCTAGTTTTTAGCTATTATATGGTTCTTATGATTGAATCTATTTTACTTCTTTCTGTTATAAAACATATTGACTTTTGTCAAGTTTTTTTTCTTATTTGCAAAAAAATCGATGTTTAGTTTTTTTTTTGATTCCAGTCTGCCAATAAGAAGCTTTGCAGTTTTTATGCCATATGTTTTATCTATCGATGGCAGCAAACCACATTTAAAAAGCTTCATCAATTCGAAATCTATGAAAGTCAATACCCTTTTTTAATTCACTCTCTACAATAAAGCCGCCTCTGAGTTGCTTCCAATCCTTAGGTTAAAAAACGGGATCAGGCGCATCTTACAGTTTATTCCGAAACGGCAGAAGCAGCGATGACTTATCTGCGAAATTTCTGTTCAGAATGGGTGACACTTACTTACAGTATATGAGAAACATGTTGTTCATGACCGATAATGTTCGATGTTGATTTTTTACAACAACTTTGAGATTAAAGTAATTATTTTTCTTTCTGAGTCTGCAAAACTGCAACATGCGCTATATTTTTCATTTCGTAATGAACAGACTATCACCATTCACGTGGTCCTCAACCAACGCAAACTTACCGATTGCTTTAAATCTTGGCCTACGATATAGATCTATCCCGTTACACCTGATTCCAAACGAAAATGATTATTTTTATCATTTCTACAGTTTGTGCTCTAGAATGAAAAATGCATGGTGTCGGACTTCACTCAACTATTCGATTACACAAGAATAAAATGATGTGTCAGATTCATCAGTTTTGATCATTCAATGAAAAAATGGAAGTCTAATTTTTTAGGCCCACAAAATGTTACAAAACAGTATAATTTAAAAAAATCAGAAAACGCATTTTTTTCGAACTTTGCTGGTAAAGAAAGCACACACAAAAAGTTTTGAATCCTAACACCCGACGACCACTCACAGGTATTGATGAACAATCCCTTGACCACAAAATTTCAAAATGTACTGCAGCAACAGATATGAGTACGAACTTTTATCCGTTTACTATAAATGGTAGTCCTAGCGGTAACTAAATAAATAGTATCAGCTTGACACAACATTTTCAAGGAGTGGAAAACGTCATACCGTACGGTAAGCTGAAATCCTGAATTTCATAGCGATAATACAGAGCCCCAGAAAAACATCAGATTTAAGTGTATATTGATACATAAAATGGAAAATGTTGACCATCTGATCATGCTATTGAAGAAAACTATCAATTTGTCCGTTGTCGATCAGACGAGAAAATTTTTCTCATTGACTGCAGTAATAAGCTTACTTATTTTTCAGTGTTGGAATTACTTTCTTCGGTTTAATTTATCATATCTGATAAGTAAATAGACTGGAAGGAATTGTACAATACCAAACTGCATTCATTTCACTGCTTGCAGATGATGATTTTTCGAAAACTGTTTTGACCAAGTTTCAAATAGAACAAAGTTTACCAGAGCTCCTACTCTTGTACTTTGAATAAAAAATCTTCGAATTAAGCAATGTACTCATCACTGTATTATCGCTTTATAGTAAAATTATCTAATAAAACTAGCAGGAGAAACAAAGAAGCAAAACTATAAAAAGATAGTAAAATTGGACAAAAAATACTATTTCTAACGTTTATGATTGTTCGCTAAACAGTGCCGCACATTGGACCGAAAAATTCTGATACTACTTCACTATTCAAAATTTTTTCCGAGTAAAGTTTTGTACGGTGACACGTTTGTGCTGACGGTTTTGACGACAATACTATAGATCGTTTATTTTCAAATGAGCACCAGAACGCAGAATAGTGCGCAGAAATCTGTGGGTAGATAATAAAGCTGCATCGTATGCCGAATCCTTTTCTCAATTTGTTACCCTAACTGCTACAGTCAACCGGATAAAAAAGTGTCTGTTAGCGCAGGGTGCTGATAATTTGTGTGAACATCTTTTTGCGTTCCGGGGATCTCTATGGGAAAGATAGACTATAGTCTTCGGATTCTATAGAAAATTATTAAATAAAATTGTTGTGGTGTGTCTCAGAAACTCAATCGCATAATATGTATATTATACACCTAAGTACTACTACTATTTGAAAAATTTAGAAAAATTTTTTCAGTTTTCCGAACCACAGATGAGTTTTGAAAGAATGCCTGCTTTTAATATTGATTGTTTAGTATTGTAATGCTGACTTAATAGAGCTCTTTTCCATTTCGATACTTCGAATCAGATCGTGACATGCAAAATTCCACAGAATCAAACAGATAGCTTTATTCGGAACGAGAAAAGAATGAAGTTCAAATTGGTTGAATATGCATCGAGTCCATCAATTGTCTTGTTAATGATAATGTTAATGATGGTGTTTATGATGATATTAATGATGATATACAGCAGTGAATGGGTGCTATTTTGCTGTAGAATTCACAACTGAATTTACAGCATGGTTCATTTTGTGCATTGGACTTGGATAATTTCTTAACATTAACAATTTCGAAAAAAACGGCTATAGGTTTTGGTCATTTTTCTTTTCGTTTTGGTCAAGTTTTGGTCAATAGACTCAATTTCTTTCGTTTTGGTCAAGTTTTGGTCAATAGACTCAAAAACCACAACACGTAAGAATCATGTTTAAAGGTTATTAAGCTCCATTCAATTTGAAATGGTCGATGAAGAGCGGTTGGAGTTTTGAAAAACGCAGCGTTACTAAAGATCAGGAAATCAATTTCTATTATTTGGAAATCATTGAAAAGAGTGATCATCAATGAGTGCGCGTCATGAAGGGAAAGTTTTTTTTGAATAGAGTCAACGAGCCTTCCATAATTTCGATAAAAGTTTAGCTACAACCTCGCTGCATTCATCATTTCAAAATGGATGGAGTAAAGCATTGACAGTCGATCAACTTTCCGGACAACGAACAACTCTTTTTTTTAATAGACTTGTTCTAGCGTCAGGATTTCGGAATCCAAAAAAATTGTTTATCATAATGTTTTAAGATCCGTATATTTGGGGTAAGTGGACCTGCACACATAATTTTTTTGATCCATATGGAAATGTTCATCTCTGTTCTTAGCACATTGTGAAAAGTGAGGCGTTCTATTCATTTTGACTGTATTGGATGTGTGTCTAAAACCTGTTAAAACAAATTAATTCTATACTTTTCGACAACATGTGGAAATGATTTTGATGAAAAAAGATGTATTCGACATAAGGTAATCCATATACGGAATTCGAATAATTGCAGCGCTGCATAAGAGGAAGGGTCTTCAGGTGTACATTCCAAATATTTTCATTTTACAGTACATTCAATATGCTTATCGGTATGCGGGTGATATCATCCTTATCTTTTTGCTCACAGATCATATTCTCCCTGCAATTTGTATAAATGTGGTCTTCAGTCGTAGTTTCGCCTACACCCAATTTCAGCAACAATGAATGATGCTGAGGAATGCATTAGACAGACTGTGATAATATCCAGTAGAAAACCCGTTCATCTTCAATATTCGAAAAATAGACAGTTCTGAATTTCAAAAACTCACAGATCGGAAATGATGCGAGACTAGATTGTCTCCTTGTGAGAAACTTTTCTTATCTTAGTGAGCTTTATCGAATGTGATTTCTCACTTCTCCTTAGCTGTTATAGTACATGAGATTACACCTAGGTAAACGTTCTATTGTTTAGCGCATTTAAACAAATTTCAGTGTAAGGAAGGCATATGAGCAAAAATAGTCATTGTAATAATATTTAACTTGTCGTAGGCTATCGAAATGAATTATAATTCGAAAGATTTCAGAAACACTAATAAACCCTCTCTCATTAGTACTGCAGTGGACGAAAAACGTCCTTATTGTGTCGGTTTGGCATGATTACCTTTACTTCAAAGCAATTCTTTAAACTCAGAGACCACAGTCAAAACTTGAATAAATTTTTGTGCATCACGCCAGTTAGAAAAATGCACCTTTTAAATCACCGATCGAAAATAGTCCTGAACAACATGTCAAGTAAAACAACAAATTTTTCAGTTGGAAAACGATGTCGAAAACTATTTCAAATTTTATCTCCTTCAGTAAAAGTAATTTATTTGGAGTAATTCCTGTCAATTTAAACCTGTTAAAATTGAATCGGCTAGCGAAAAATCAGAAGTTCGGGAGTGTTTGTGTATACCCAGTGTCCACGAGTTCACGAGTGCTGGAGTTGAGGAGGTCAGAAGTATACATGTTTTTATGCTGTTAGAAACGTTCATCAAATTTCGCCTATTAATTCAGTTATATGCAGACTAGTTTATTAGAAAATGGCCCGATGGCGCAGAAAAAAGAAGAATATACTTACCTGGATAATTGCCAAGCTTGGAAAAGAAGTGGACTAGATTTTTGAAAATTTGGGTAAAATTTGAAAAAATCACTTTTGTTGAATTAGATTTTCATTTTTTCTCAAAAAAAATTTCCATGTCAGTGAAAAAGTATATTCTGCGGCATCGAGCATTGGGCATCAACTACAGTAAAATTTATCTATATGAAAATTATATGCACATGACTTCAAATGTAAAAAAATAGTAAACCAGTAGGATTCTAACTCCCGACCGATTCAAAACTCCTGCCTGTCACACTAGCTGAAAAATAGTGAGGGAGGCATATTATAGTCATTTTCAGAACTATAAAGAAACCTGAGATTAGTTGAACTAACCCAACATCAGGATTATCTCAACATCGGGACTAAATTCATGATCCTGACTTTGAGCTAATCGCAATGTCCAAATTATTTTCTTCCAGACAACAAACAATACTCACTTCAGGATTACTGAGGTTTAAGTTAGAGTTTGGGAATTGCAGACATTTTCATATTTATTTGTTTTAGAGATAAGAAAGTTATGCGAAAATGTTAGTGCAACCCGACTGCTCGAGCTGGGGATAATCTCGACATTGAGCATGTTATAATCCTGATGACATTCAATCTATACCGAACTTGAGATCAAGCCGAATTGCTTTCTTGTTCGAGATTATCTTGAGCTCGAGCGTAGACCCCATTAGTCCAACTGGGCCTCGGTTGGAAAATGTGTTGATGCACTCACCTGCAGAATATACTTTACCACAGACATGGAAAATTTTTTTTTGAGAAAGATTGAAAGTTCGATCTAACGAAAGTTAATTTTTTCCAACTTTTACCCAAATTCTCAAAAATCTAGTCCACTTCTTTTTCTAGCTTGGCAACTATCCACGAAAGTATATTCTTCTTTTTTCTGCCCCATCGGGGCATTTTCTAGTTAACTAGTTCACCTCTTTTTAGTGGGCCACAGACATGCATAAAAACCTCCGTAGAGGCACATTGAAGTTTTAAATTTGGTCATCTTCATATCAAAAAAATAATAAAAAACAATCTTAAAGCTAAGAATTCTCACTTTCGGTAATAGTAAAATTTGCGTAAACCGCACAAAACTGGAAACGCGTTGTAAACAGAGTGTAAAGTGACCAATTCCATTGAACTCCCCATGATCAAGAACCGCTCAACCGAAAAAACCGCAGAAAAACCTTTGTTTACACACAGAACAATTTTTTGTGTGAAGTGACTGTGTCCATTGAATTCCCCATGGTTGGAAACCTTTTCCTCCAAAAATCACAGAAATACATTTGTTTACACTCACTATGGTTTTTTGTGTGTAAAGTGATTGCACTCATCAAATTCCCCGTGGTCAAAAACTCATTGCCTCAAATAATCACGAAAAAATGCTCGTTTACACCCAAGATATTTTTTTGTGTAAAGTGATCGCATTCATTAAATTCCCCGTAGTCGAAAACTCTTTGCCCCAGATAATCACGAAAAAACGCTTGTTTACACCCAAGATAATTTTTCTTGTAAAGTGAACGCGCTCGCGAACTTCCGTATGGTCGAAAACCCCTTCCTCGAAAAAGTCAGGGAGTACCTACATTTACAATAATGATGTTTTTTGTGTAAAGTGACCGCGTCCATTGAATTCCCCATGATCGAAAACCCTTACACCCCGAAAATCCCAATAAGGCTACTGGTTTAATTGAAATTGCAAAAAATTCAGGTGCCGTAGTGCATTATGCTGCAAAAAAATTATTTTTTTCAAGCCGTAAGATTATATAACAAATTTGCCAAATTTCGCGGTTCTCGGGACTTTGGACAACCATTTAATTGAACTGAGGCCATATTTCAAAAAAATAAAAAATCGCGTTTGAGATTGCACTCCCAAGATGCTTAGACCGAAGTATGGAGGTTGGATACGGCACACCCATTGCTGGGCATGGTGGAACTGGGGGACCTCAAAAAGTGCGTTTTTTTCATGTTTTTGTGGCCCCACCGAGCACCACTTGCAGATAGAGGCGAAATGAAAACAAAATGCACCTCATAGTCTGCCCCTATGCTCGAAATTATGAAAAAAACCCGAAAGTTCTAGCTCTTACCATTTTGGCTCTAGAGGGGGGAGACGAAATTTAGTGGCCAAGTATATTATAGGTTGACGCTATCGCTCCATCTCGTCAAAACCCCCAAAAGACGGGTTTTGACGGGAATAAAATGAAGTTTGGTTTTACTGACTTCCGTCACGTTTTGTTAGGTGCTGGTATGCTGAGTAGCCGATCGGGAGGTCAACTGCCAAACCGCGTATTTTACAAAAAATCTAAAAGACAGTACCACGCTGACGTACTCTGATGTTTCTATTTTTTTCCAAAATTGACATACTTTTTTTTTATTTTAAAAATTCTTTAGTCTCAGACACACACTGACGATCTGACGGCCGGCCGTACAACAAATGTCAATTTTTGATCATCGAGGGATTCCAACCTTCTAACTCACGCGTGAGAAACGCATATTATTCCAGCGGACCATGAACCACCTAAAATCTATCATAAATGAGGGTAATCAAGTAGGCTGAGTTGGAGGTTCGATGTGGCTCTTATTCTGATCGTTTTTACGCACCACCCTGTATATCTGCTTCTGAAAAATGTGATTTAATCGATTATTTTTCAGGCCGAAGAAGAATATCAAATTATGAAGTTGAACAACAGCTTTCTACTTTTTATATTGCTCACCATCTTGCTGATATTGTTTATTCTTTTCGGCCAAATTTACCGTGTAGAAAACGTTTTGACGACTAGGAGCACTGAAATACAAAATCTACGTAAAAGTTTCGACGACTATGATAAAATTTTGTTAGAAGAAATGAACGTTGACCTAAAAAAGCAGGAATATGCGAAAATGGACGACGATTATATTGCTGAATGGGATCAAACTGATCCACGTCTGATTGATCATATTAGGAAAAATTATTTGATCGCACCGGATTATTCGAAACCGTATAATTTACAGGATGAAAAACTGGATTACTCTTTGTATGGTGCTTCGTTGATTGTGAACAAAACACTGGGTAAGCGAGTTTCAGTATAAGCTAATTTCCTTTCGATTTAGATGCAGTAGTTTAATATGACAAAACAGCTGACGAGTAGGAAGTGGCCGGTCCCCGGCCCCCGGTCCCTAGTCGAAAATCCCCAGCCTCGGCCGAGGTATTTTAAAAAAATGGCCCGGGGCTGGGAAATTAAAGTTGAACATTTAGAGCATCGATCAACCAAAAAATGACAAGAGTGATCATGCTCGGAAATTCAATTGACGGTTGCAAAAATCTCTACACTGGATATTTTCTCTTACAAGTTTATTGGGAAATGCCCCGATGGGACATTAAAAGCAGAATATACTTGCTTGGATGATTTGCCTAGCTACAAAAAGGCCTGGACTAGGCTTTTGAGAACATGGGTGAGAGTTTCAATCAGAAAAAAAATTTTAAAGTTTTTTTTCCAATTTTAAAAAATCCAGTTTTGTAATATTGGATTTTCATTTTTTCTCACTGAAGAATTTTCCAGGTCTGTGAAAAAGCATGTTCTGCAGCTTCGTACATGTTGTCCTTCTATTAGAATTGTGTCACCTACAGAAAAATTTTTCCGAATGAAAATTATGTGCAATCATGCTGATGACGGCTGACTTCACTCAAATGTATACAAATGGTAAACCAATAGCATTCTAGCGCCTGACTGATTCGAAACTGCGCCTCTCTCTCTGGCTGAAAAATAGAGATGGACGGACAAATTATAGTCATTTTGTTGTTTACTACTTATGCTTGTGATTAAAAGGGTGTTCTTAAGCACTATAAAAGCCGGAGTTTGGTGGCATTAACCCAAGCTGAGGATAATCTCAACCTCGGGAATACTGAGGTTTGGGCTCGAGTTCGGGAATTGCGGACATTTTTATATTTATTTGCTTTAGACATAAAAAATTATGAGAAAATGTTAGTGTTCGAGATCATCTTGAGCTCATGAGCTGAAGCATACAAAAATTCCTTTGAAAAGCTATGCCTATAATAGGGGTGTGCACGGGATCACGTTTTTGCTTCCCACCCACTTTATTCACACGATTATGTCCCGTTACTCCAAGTGTCTCGTTACCTCAAGTGTCCCAGTAACTCAAGCGTCCTGTTACTCCAAGTGTATCGTTACTTCAAGTAATGCTATAAACCCCACTGCCCCAAGTAATGCAGTTTTTTGCAAAAAATGGTGTCCCGTTACTCCAACCATTATATATGAACTTTTCCCGTAGGTACTCTAACACTTAAAATAAAAACTTAAACAAACGCATAAGAAAAACAGAAAACGAAAGAATAAGAAATACAAAGAAAGAACAGTATGTGCATAAACCAAAACATAAAAAGGACACAGAGAACAAAACAAAAATAAATAGAAAGGAAAATAATAGTTGTAAAAGACAAGAAATAGAGAAAATAAAGAAAACTGAAGAAAAATAAATAGAAAAAAAAATATTTTGGCGCTGAAACAGTCGGCGCCAAAGCATCCGGCACTGAAATGGCTGGCGCTGAAACGGACACTGCCAAAATGACCCAGTGCCGAACTGACTGGCGCCCAAACGGTCGCGCCGAGGTTGGGGTGCCAAAATAGCGGCACCTGAACGTGCCTCTCCGTACTTTACATGACCATAACATTAGTCGGTTTTAGAGAAATCGTTGTGCGAAGATGAAAATTGAGAACCAAAAATATATGCGGGTCATTAATTTGATTTATAACTCAACTTATACACATTGCGATCAAAAAAATGAAACACCCTGATTGTTTGATGCAAGTTGAGTGCAGGAGATTACCCATAATTTCCCCTGTAACGCACCTTACAACATAAATTTTTTTATACACGATAGCCACTTGGATACGCTATCGATAAATGCGTATTGTGTTTACGCCACTTGCACACTATCTTTACATCACAGTGTAAAATGAAAAGGTCATTTTTTGAGTATGGCTCCGAATATTTTAATCTTTTGAACGGCTTGAAGTTTAATGCAAAGCAAAGAGACGTGGATGGACTATAAGCATACATGTAATGGGGGAGAAGGGCTATAGGAACTCACCCCCAGGAATCGTCGACCATATCGCTAGCTACTGGGCGACCACTCCCCAAGATTTTCCAATTCTATGGCTAGCCATATGGCAGTCATAGGGACCCGCATACTTTTGGGTGGAAAAATATTGAAAAATGTCAATTTTTTGATGAAAAATGTCAATTTTTTGATGAAAAATGTCAATTTTTGAACAAAAAAGTTGCATCAAAAATGTCAATTTTCTCGGCTCTCCGTCCCATGAATATATTTTTATAGTTTTTTAAGACAAAAATTACTATTTTTAAACCGTTTTCCGGTTTTTTTAGTGAAAAAATAAATTTTTTTTCTTCAGGGACTCCCGCCCCTAAAATTTTGGGAATCAGTGACCCCCGGCCCCAAAAAAGCCCTCCCCCAGACCTCAGGGCCCCGTTACATGTATGACTATAAGGTGATGCGTAAAATTTGCTGGGAAACCAAGAAACCGAGGAATGCTATATTTTGTGCAATAAAAGCTTTCACAAAAGTATTCAAAAAATTCAAATTATCTCTATTTTGTCATAACTTTGATATAAATTTCTAATTGTTAAAAAATTGGTTTTAAAATTAGCTATAGATCTAATGAGAGTAATTATACATAAGGTGACCGTGTAATGCTCGTTACATATCATTTAAATTGCAAAATAAAAGCTTTAACTATGAGTTGAAAAATTATCATCATTTTATGGAATTTTTTTTCGGTAAAAACTGCAACAACTTTTGAAAACCTGCTTTCCCTGTTATCTGTATAAACGTGCCTGTCAGAGGAAGTTTTAGAATGGAAATGCGTAAATTATTCAGACGAACTTTTGCACCATAGGGTCAAATTTGCCTATGAAATACTTTTGAAATGGTAAGCTGCAAAATGATCATTTCAATCTTTTTGCAATTTAAAAAAATTATAGCATTATTGAAGTAGCGGAACACGTTGTGTCCTTTTACTCCAAGTGTCCCGTTACCCCAATAATGCTATAAATCTATTTTTAAAATTCCAATTACTCCAAGTGTCCCGTTACTCCAAGAATGCTTTAAATTTTTTACATTGCAATAAGATTGAAATGATCATTTTTCAGCTAATCATTCAAAAGTATTCCAATATGCAGATTCAATTCTATGGAAAAAAGCTCGTCTGAATAATTTATAAATTGCCATTCCAAAACTTCCTCTGGAAGGCTATTCAAACAGGTGTTCAAATGTTGTCTTCCACTCATGTTGCATCAAAAAATCAGGGTACTTCGTTTTTTTTGAAAACTTATATAATCAAATTACTGACCCAGCATATATTCTTGGTTCTCAATTTTCATCATTTCATAATGATTTCCCCATGTAATGGCCATGCAAAGTACGGAAACGCACGTTTCGGCGCCGCCGTTTGGGCGCCGCCGTTTGGACGCCATCCAGTTTGGTACTGGGTCATTTGGGTGCAGGCGCTGGCGCCGGCTGTTTTGGCGCCAAACTGCTTTTCTTTCCATTTATTTTTTTCTTCAGTTTTCTTTATTTCCGTCATTTATCTTTCTCTTTTTGTAACTATTATTTTTCTTCGGTTTTCTGTGTTTTTGTTTATGTTCTGGTTCATGCTCATGCTGTTCTTCCTTTGCCTCACACTTTTCTTTGTATTTCTTTTTCCTTCGTTTTCTGTGTTTTGCTTATGTGCTTGTTCAAGTTGTTATGTTAAAGTTTTCAAGTACCTACTGGAAAAGTTCATATAGCATTGTTGAAGCAACAGGACCACATTTTTTGCAAAAAAATTGCATTACTTGGGGTAAAGGGATTTAAAGCAGTAATTGGAGTAACGGGACACTTGAGGTACGGGGACATTTGAGGTAATAGGACTTTTTGAGTAACGGGAAACAATCGATAAGAACTGGATGACTTTTTTGAAATCGGGACAAGAGCTGGTGGGATCGGTGAAATTGCTTCCCGTCCGCTATTCCCACGAAAAGACATTTTTCTGCAAATTTCAGTTTTAATTGCGGTTTAAATCCAAAAACTGTGAATGATGCTATTTTGTTGAATGACGTCAACGAACACTTGTGACAACTTGATTTCGAGTATCTAGATTGAGGAAATAAATTTGTTTACAGCTTTTAATCAGTCAAACCTACGAAGTGAATTCTATAAAATATGTTATATAAAGACTGAATTACTCTCGCGGGATGGGAAGACTAGGTCAACAACGGGAGCGGAGTTAATTTGAGGTAGTGTGGATGGGAAGCCGGCAAGATTTTCAATCCCGCGCACACCCATATCTTATATTACTTTGAGAGTATTGCAGATTTTTCCTCATCTGCACAATTTTAATGCTTGCAATTGGTTCACACTATTGATTTACTTCTAAGAAGACTTAATTCTGTAGCTTTTCTCTGAAAAATCAGTTGGATTTTCTGTGTCAACTTCCCAAAGTTATTCTTGTTTTATTGACAGTAAATTTTGTAAAAAAATTCATCAATGCAGTTGGAAGCACACACGTGCAAATATGGAGGGTAAAACTCCCCCAGACTTATGAAACTGGAAAATTTTTCATGCTAAAAAAATTGTTGGCCAACTTTTTTGAATTTTTGTCTCAAAAAACGTCGAAAAACCAGGATCATCCGCTTGTACCCTCCTCAAAATTTTGGAGCTGCACACGTATGGTTGGAAGGTGTGTTGAAGCACTCAGCTGCAGAATATACTCTTTCACAGACATAGAAAATTTTGAAGAAAAAATGAAAATTCAATATCACAAAACTGAATATTTTAAAACTCTCACCCAAGTTCTCAAAAACCTAGTCCACCCCTTTTATAGCTTGGCAACTATCCAAGCAAGTATATTCTTTTTTTTCTGCCCCATCGGTGCACTTTACAGTAAACTGGTCAACATCTTTTTAGTGGGCCTTGACCGTACATGAAAATCTTTATTGAAGCACATTGAAGTTTTTAAGTTGGTAATCTTCACGTCAGAGAAACAATAAAAAAACAATCTGGAAGCTACGAATTCTCACTCTCCGTAAACGTAACAGGTATGTCAACTGCATAGTTACTTAACCACATATTGTAAACAAAGTCAACTATGGTCGAAAATTAGTTTTAGTTTTCATTATTATATTTTTCTTCTGTTTATTTCGCTCCGACTAGTTGGGACTCGATAATTTGAATAAGTTCTGATAGATAGTCGTCATGCATGCAGACGGCTGCATTTCACTTGCGGGCAGCTGCTCATCACTTGTTGACGGCTGCGATTTGCTTGCGGATAGCTGCGTCTCACTTAGCTGCATTCTGCATACAGACGGCTGCACATTCCAACTAGGTGGAGCTCCGATGGACTAGGCCTATGAACTGGCGGAAGTGAGCCAAAATGTGGCGCAAGTGACCCACTGGCGAAAGTGACCAAGTGGAAGAAATGACCAGAAGGTTGAAGTGACGTAGTGGCTGAAATGACCCTGTGATCCCGCCATTGTCGCCAAGCGTCGGCTGCCGTCCCACCTGCCAGAATGCCCTCGTGGTCATATGGCCATGTTGTCGAGGACAACTTTTCCCGCCTATCTTTAACCATTGTGGGTCAGGGTGACAGGGCTAGCTACTGAGCTCTGATAGTCCGTCTACGAATTTATGCATGCAGACATGCTAACATGAATGCGTCATGCTTAAAAAACATCAGCAAAAACTTTTATGCAGAAAAATTAGTTTTTTGAAGCCATGAACTTTATATAACAAAATTGTAGAATTTTGGAAGTTCCCGGGACTTTGTGCCATGATATAATTGGATTGAGGCCATATTTTAAAAAAATAAAAAAGTGTCATCTGAGGAGCACTGAGCCGTAGTATCGAGCTCGGAAATGAAAACCCCAAACTGGGGCATGCTGAAACTGGAGGCTCCAAAAAAGGCCGTTTTTGTATGTTTTTGGGGCCTCGCCGGGCACCATTTGCCGATAGAGGCCACGTGGCCACGTGCACCATAAAGTTGATCCAGGCCCAAAATAATTAAAAGAACTCCAAGGTTCTAACTAATACCGTTTTGGTTCTAGAAGGGGAGGCCAACTTTTTGTATTATAGGTTCACGCCATCGCGCCACCTATGTCTGTGACAACTGACGTTATAGTTTGGAAATATCTCCTGTAATGTAACAATATTAAATTTACATTGAGAATTCGTGACTTTAATATATTAATTCATCCGGATACTCTGAATTTGTACTCTATTGCTGTACTTTCATTATACGAAAATCAAAAAACTGACCGAACTATAGGCGACACTTACGTTGGGAAATGTTACGAGTATACAAATGCAAACGATCGAAAGAAGGCTGTCAGAATGTTCTCAAATTTTTAGTTCAGTGACCCGCCGTGTCCAGAGTGTACATTGCACAAAATTGTTTTCAATCCCAAAGATTTTTGTATAAGAATCGTTAAGGCCTTGATAAATTTCGCTGGTCGACGCGGCTCTGAGTCAGCCAGTGCCGGCCGGCGACACGAGATTCTAGTGCCGGCCGGCGCCAGTTAAATAATATTTGCTGCTATGGTTCATCCAGTGTTGTCCGGCAAGTGACACGGTGAAATTGAATCCTCTTTTCTTCAATTATTCAATTTTTGTGATTGCTATTATTATTATCATTTTTATTATTTCGATTTTTTTAATGTTTTGATGTAGAAATAGAGAATTTTTTGGAATTATTCGGAATTTTTTTTTGAAAATGTCCAAAAAACGACAAAAATTTATATTTTCGGTCTAAATCCCCTCAATTCTAGTCAAAATCAAGTTTAGCAATCAATCATTTTTGCATCATATGTATCATTATATGTATCATTGACAACGGTTAGCGCCAGTTTAGAAAATGTTTATTGAGTCGAAATTGCCAAATCGGCACCGGCCGGCGTCCGCAAGACGATGTATAGCAGCTCGCAACGGGCGCCGTTTTTAGCTGCCATTCCAGTTTCAAGGTCGGCCGGCAAAATATAACAGGGCCTTAAGGGTTCTGATGAAGGTATTGAGTTTGATGCTGAATTAGGCAAACAATTCCTAGAGATTTGTGATTAGTTTGTTCAAATACTCATAAATTCTGAAGTGAGAGAGCATTTCATAGAAGTATTTGGTTTAAATTAAGGCTGACAATTAATTTCAAATCCAAATCTGATTTAAAAACGGTGTGAAACTTATCTACTTTTCAATTGATCTACAATTTTTGATTTTATCGTACTTAAATCTAGGAGAAAATAGATTATGCAAAGCTAATAAGATAAAAAATGCTTTGATGCCATTGACCCAACATAACTTGCAGCTGAGATAAAGCCACTTTAGCTGTAGTCTATTAAAAAGTTAGCGATTTTGCTGACCAAGCAAATAAAAAAAATTGCTAACCAAGCAAAAATTGCTGACCAAGCAAATGCTTTCGCACTTTTTTTTATCAAGAAATAAAAAAAATAACATATCATATTCCCTGTCCTGGCGCCCAGCAGAGTTTCTATGCTCTGCATGTATGGAAAAGTTTATAATTTATCTACTGCCAAAAACATACCAACAGACCACAAATATTTCAAAGCTAATATTTTCTGCATCATTCAGGAATTACTTTTGCAAAATTGACCAAATTGTGAACTGAGTGCAACAAAGGCAAGAAGCAAAAAACATCTTGAAAAATCTGAGTATCCTTTTTTGTTTTTTGTTTTATTTTTTCTTATTAATCCAATTTTTTTTCCTTGGACCAATAAAATATAGCTGAAAATCTGCGAAAATAAAATATAGTTTGAAGAATCAGGAAAAGAGTCAGGCGATGGGACGGCTGGTGTCATCAAGCGAGAGATAAGCAAAGCAAAACATCAAGAATCCAAAAAGGACTATTTTCTTGGAAACACCTACGATTTTATGAAGTCTTAACCCTGTCGAACGTGGAGTCAGATTATCCAAGATATTTTTTGCATATAATCATTTTGAATTTGTTGTGCATACAGTTTATAATTTGATAAATTTCTCAAAAGTAATACCAGATAGAAAATATGGGCTTTAAAATATTTTTGGTCTGTTCGTATGTTTTCGGTAGTGGAAAAATCACAATCCATACATGCTCAGCGTAGAAATTCTGCTGAGGGTCAGTCGGGATGGGGGTAGGATGGAAATCTTTTTGTTTCTTGATAACAAAGAGATGGGTGTCCTTGATGTCAATAATACACCTTTGGCATCAAGTATGCTTTGTTTAGAAAAATCGTTATCATTGTCATTTTTTCTTTCCATTCTTTCTTCCTTTCCATTTTCTCTCTCCCTCATCATCTTCTTATCAATGCTGGTTGATCGAATCTGCTGGGAATAAGCTAGAGTCTGCTTAGGGTCAGTGCTTGGGGTCCAGACCACTCTACGTGACGCATGCATGCTCGTATCAATATTCATTTTGACGAGGTGATGCATGTTGTATTTTAGATGGGTCGGGCGTTGATGCGTCGTGGGCAGGATTGGGATTCCGAGGTTGCGTCCTTAATGTACGTGTTTCCCACACCCACGTTTACCCGATAGCCTAATTACTTGTACTTAAACCCCAACACTAAAAATATCCCACCAATTAAGGAAAGTCTAATTTCCTTAATTGTCTCCCTTATTACGTAAGATCAAAGAGGCGAGAGTTTTCTACCTTTATATATTACGCAATAAAACAAGAAAAACACTTACGTACACAATGGAAAAGCGGGCGAGAATAATAAGGTAATCAACTCCCATGCACTGGGACGAAAAAGAAAAAGAGTTGCGTGGTGGGAGGCGGCTAATGACGAAACTAGTGGTGGCCGGCGAGGCGCACAACTAGTATACAAAGACGAATAAAAATATTAATCAATAACAACGAGAGAGAGAGAGAGACCAGCGCACGCGTACCGACGTGCGCTACAGTAAGATGGCTGTTAATGGTCCGCGTTGCTCTCTCCACTTGCCACCTGCGGGCCTCTTACGCGCTTTGTCAAAACAACGAAAATCGGCGGAAAACACACTACAACACCCCTCCCCCCTTGCAGTAGATCGCCCTAAGCGATCGTCAAGAAACAACCGAAACGTGCAAGGGGAAGGGAACCGCCACTACAGGCAGTCACCGGGGTTGCCGAAGGGTTCTTCGGTATCACACAGTGGGGCCGGCAGAGTCGTTGGGGTTGTTTGAGCCGATTTTGGGGGCGGCACGTAGGGTGAGACCTCCCAACGCGAGTGCAACTAGCGAAGCCGTAGGTTCATCAAGGCCGCAGCTCGCGCCATCACTCCGTCCGTACCGATATACTGGAGCACACCAGCATACGATGCCATACGGATGGGAGGGTGAGGTCGGCCACTATGACGGCGGGGACCAAAAGGGGAACACGGCGGCGGAGGCAACAAGGACAAAGAAGGGGGCAAGTGGGGGCGTGTGGCGGACCACAAAAGGTCGCCTTACTGTGTGGTCTTAGCGTCGGCTGCACGTGCGCTGGGAACACTAGTACAAAATATAAAGCACAAAAGAGATTAGAAAATAAACAACCGGAATTAGACGAGGTTAAGTAAAACAAAAAGAAAAACAAAGAAAACAAACATTACTGTACTAAAGCTTCTTTTCAATGGCCGCGTCGTTGCGAGTGTCGGAGGCAGATCGGTAGTTTCGTTGATGATCGTGGCGGTTACGCTCGTTTTGTTGGTATCGGTCGATGCCCCGAGGTGGCAATTGTGTGGCCATCAATGACGGACGGTCGGATGGCAGACCTGTTGGCAGCAAGGGTCGCGGTGGCAACAAGTTCCACCAGGCAGAGAAGTCTAGCCGACGCAGCAGGGGTGCGGGGCGATCTGTTTCGCTATGGTATTGCAAATAAATTCGTTGAATGTCGGCAATTTCGGGCAGTTGCGGAAATGGTGCGTACTGCGGGTAGGCCATCCAGCTGTCAATCAGACCGACAGCGGTGTTGTAGGCTTGCAGCAAGCATGAGGGGTTATCCAACCCGCGAGATTCGTAGAGGAAAAGGGCTAGATGGGCAGTGTGAACGGCGTCGACGACGCCGAGCTCCTCAGCCCACAGGCCGGCGACCCATCGTAGTATCAGTGCAGCTACGTCATGTGAGACGGGCAGCTGTTGTTCTCAGTATGAGGGGCAGTAGTGTTCACAAAAATATTGATACAAGGCGAGCGAAGCATTCGTTGCGCGAATGTGAACGGCCATGGTGACGCGGATACCAAGGCCGCCGAAAAAGTTGATCAAAACCATTTCGTGCAACGTACGTGGTGTGAAAAATTTGATGGAAGGGTCAATGCGTGGCGGATATCGGGGTGTCACGAGGGTGACGCAATGCGGCAAGTCCGTGGTTCGGAAATTCGTATAATTCGGCAATCGGGTTGCTTCGCTGAGCAATCTTGGTTCGGCAGTTGGTGCGGAACCTGCTGGAGGAGGAACACCAAGGATCAGCCTAGTTGCGATAACCACTGGCGGTTGTTTGAACATGGTAACTGGAGCCGACGTCAGGGCCGTAAGCGGCAGCGACGTGGTGTGGGTTACTGTAGTCGTTGTACTGGTTGTCCGAGCCGTAGACAGCTGCGACGTGACCGTAGGCAGAATCGAATTTGCGGTTGACGTGGCGGGTTCCACCTCCATAGGAGGCGGAGGAAGCGGAGCCCTGAACACATCTTTCGGCGGGTTTTTCAAGGCTTCCAGACGACGTTGAATTGCAGCATCTCTATGCAACGGGCTAATGAAATCCGTCAACTTTGGCAGTGACGGGCAGAAATGGCGCCGGTGTGCTTCTTCATAGAAACAGGTTGAATGCACCTGGCGTGTTTGCTCGCTTTGAGTACGGTGCCGCGGTATATCATCACGGCGTTCTTGTTGACGACTATCCCGGCTAGTGGTTTGACTTTGCAGAGTGTCTCTACAGTGGCGATCATCACGAGAGTGAGACTCGTGGCGTGAACGGTGACTATCTGCTTGGCGAGCAGGCGGCAGTTGCATTGCCAGCGCTGCTGTTTTGGTTGTCCTGATTTTGGTTTGCAGCGTGGAAGTGGCCTGTGAAGATTTGTGAGCTTCTTCCCAGGCTTTCTGTTTATCGCGTTGTTCTCGGCAACGGGTTGTGCGTTCGCTAGGCGTTTTGCCGCGCTCAGCACGTGAAGTGCTGGGTGGCGGCATACGCCTAGTGCTAGGTTCGTCCGTTGTTCGCGTTTTGTGGGATTTTTGATACTCGGATTCTTCATGAAGGTGTTGTTTGCGCTTCATATAGTGTTCGTAACCTCCGGGTTTTCGAATAGAGTTTCCATGGCGATCCAGAGCCGGCGCGGACGTGCTGGGGGCCTGTGGGGTTTGAACATCCACAGGCGCCATCAGTGGCACTAGAGTCCCGGGCAGAGGTGGTTGCAGCACCGGTGGCGGCTGTGAAACGATCGGCGGCGGTAAAGGAACGGGCGGTTGCATGGTTGATTGAACCATGACCGGAGCCATTTGAGCGATTTGCGGAACCGGGGCGATCAATGTCGTTGGAGACAACAAAATGCGTTGTATCTCTTCTTTGAGCACTGCGGTAGATTCCGGGCGGCGGCAGCGGAAAGTGATAGGTGGCAAGCACTGTGACCAAGGCGTCGTATTGAGTAGCTGAAATGATTTGTTGCCTAAAATGTACAGGAGCACTATACCTGACAGTGGCAACAATGGCTATTATCGGGGGTCCCAGCAAAACTGCCGGTGTCGCCAAATAAATTCGCCGGTCCATGGCAGGTGCCATTGTCAGAATCGTAGCAGCGGGTTCAATGGGAGCGATGTCCATGGACGTGGATTGATCTATGGTGCTTTCTTTGGGGATATGGGTCAACATCTGATCTGAGGTCATGGTTTCAGAATCCATCGCAGCTGGTTGGGTGGGGGTAGATTCGTCCATCGGTGCCGGGGCAATGTTTGAAATTTCACCGAGCGTGAGTTTCAAGAAGTCGGTGATTTGCGTGGTGGTCGCGGTGATGTCGGAAGGCGCAGCAGGCATAGGAAGGGCGGACGCGTCAGTTGACGGCAGCAGCTTCCCTATGTTGAGATCGAAAATTGGCATATCTAACAGCTCGTCATCGGCGGGTTCAACTTCAACGTCGATGGGGCGGTCCAGCAGTTCCTCGGCGGTGAGCGTGTGCGCCGAAGCCGTAGTCGGCATGGGGTACGCCTACACCGGCGCGGGGAATGAAAATCAATTTTGGAAGTCGATGATTGCGATGAATGATGAATAAAAGTGGAAATGGCTGTGCGGATTGGCAGTGTAGTCGGACTCGTCGATTTGGATTTCTTCAATGGACGTTTCCTTATGGAATTCCTCATTGAATATGATCGGGTGTAACGCGAACCCATTGCAGACATACGTTCCGGGTTCGCTGGCGAAAGATGGTTTGCGTTCGGGGATGCGATTCATCCAATTGGTAAGGCGCGATTTGGGGTTGCCGTCACTGCGGTACCACATACATTCGTAGAACGTGGCACGTATTTCTGGTTTCATTGGTTGGGCGTGGCACAGCAGAGGCGTATTCTTCCGCTGAGCATGGCGATGCTAAAAGTGCGGCCATTGCAATAAAAGAGGTTAACCGTCGGAACCAATCTCCGTCCACCTGTAAAAAATCAAGAATGGTGGAGGGGTGATAAGGATAATGGGTACCGTGATAGGTTCGCTCGCGCAAGGGTTGGTTGGCGGCAATGCGTTCGATCCAGACATCGTCAACCTCGTGACAAAGTGGCGGTAACGCGGGGTCATCGTATTGCATTCGATCTCGAATAGCCAATTTGTATATCGGGGAAACCGGAAAGTTGAGGAGCTCGATGATCCGATTGGTTAGTTCACTCTTCATGGCCGAGGTAATGGCTGCTTGAAGGCGCTTGCGGTTGTCGAACATTGATCATGGTTTGAGGGCCGGATCTTCGTCGTCGGAAACGTCCAGTGATTTATTCCACTCATCTTTTTGTTTCTTCTTCTTCTTCTTTGGCGCTTTTGGGGCGGTGAGCAGTTTCGGGTGCGTCGTACGCGTCAAAACTTTGACATCTCGAAAACTGTTGGTTACCGTTCCTAAACAAAAAGACCGACTGTGGTCGGACGCTGTGCAATCATACATGAAAAATTTATAAGCTGAAAGAACTTGGTCTCGCATAATCATGGGTAAGGCGATTCACGATATCATGGGGTATACTCGATCGGCATAGTAGGGGGTAGAACATCCGACAACGCGACTTTGTGAAAAGTGGCGATAACGGTCTCAGCGAGGTGGTCAATTTTGGCATCCAGCGAGTCGTGGGGAAACAACGCGGGGGCGTTGAAAACCTCGGGGATGAAGCCGTAGCGACCAAAAGCCAAAAACAACAACAGGGGGTAGTAAGCATCGAGGGCCCCATAGGCAAGGACAACCGATTGCAAGAACGATGTGGAGGGATTGTTGAAGAAGTGCAGGGCTGCTGGGAAGCATAGCGTGAGTTTGGAAACATCCAGCGCCCACATGGCAGAAACGGTAGCTTTCAGCGTACGTTTTTTCGGGAAAGAAACCGATTCGTCGCGCCAGCTCGTATAGCAGCGGGGATATGTCGATGTTTCGGATGACGCGGTACGTGTCAAAATGGATGGCTTTTACTACGGGGTCTTTGTTCTTCTTTTGACGATCGGTCCGGAATTGGGTACCCAGAAGAGTGTATATTCCGGCCCAGTCATCGGCTCCATCGAAGGAAACTACGATGGTGTGTTCGCCATTGACTAGAGAGAATAGTGCGGTCCAATCTTCTGGGGTAGTGGTAAACATTTGGAAAACAAACATCCTGTTGTTCGGGTATGCAAGTTGAACGTACCGTGGGTAGCTAGACGCCATAGAGTCAGCTGGCATAGGCACGGTAAACTGGAAATTTTTCATGTCGGCGGCCATGATTGATTCTTTGTCAAAACCGATGAGAGTATGGCCACCGAAGTTTGGTGTGGGTTGGGCGGCCAAGGCCTGCCCCAAACTTCCGGGTGAGAGAAATATTGGCGGCGACAACACATTTGGGGGTCGTGTGTACATAGAGATCTACCACGATTCCAAATCGGCGGCGCGTTATTCTCTTAAACAAGAGCGAGTGCGATATTTAACATGTGACAAATGGGGCACCAAATCGAGGGAGCGAAATGGAGGCAGAAGGATGATTTTAACGTGGAACCGAGAGAAGGGTGTGGCGTTGCTTTCGATACGTAAGGAGGAAACATGTTCTTGAGAGGCGGTGGCTTGGGCGGCGATGTCACTTTGATGGGCCTATCTTGGCAACTGGATCGGGCTACAAATGCTATATAACGAGAGTTGTCGTATGCGGAAATCAAAGCAGCGGCTGGTTGTGGGCTAGGGGCACCACAACTTGAGGATGACCGGATTGCGGCGGCTGACCATGGGTTCCTGGCCCGGGGCTACAGAGTGGGGGTGCCCATGGGGTCCCAAGCAAAAGAGCATGCAAGAAGAGCAGCAAAAGAAGCGTAAAACATAAAAGTACCATCGCAGGCAAAGCTTAAATCGTTTTGATGAGGCTGCTGCTCAGCCCAATGTAAGTATCATTCGTTGATGTTGATTGATTCAGGGTACGGTAGGGGCTCGTCGGCTGTGGAGGTGGATGCGGTCGATGGAGTCATCATGTTGAAAAATAAATTTTGAAGGGCAGCTGGAAAATGCGACTGTTGCGGATGGAAGCGAAAAGTAGAAATGAAATAGTAAAAGAATAAGCTGCTGAAAGGTGAAGAAAGTGTAAAGTAAGAAAATGCAACACTACTGTTACGAAAAAGCAACACAAACACCACTATGTTAATGGGGACTAAAATCAACCTTTCCCAATTAGTCTTATGAGAGTGATAGCGGCCAGGGTCGGGCGGAAATAAACTGAATGGCCTCGCGCTGGACAGAACCTAACATTAAAGAAGAAACCCCCTCCTATTGCAAAAGTATGGGGACCGGGGCAAAGTGTAATGTGATGGTGTAAAGTCGGTCAAGTTTGCGGGTAATGAATGGTTCGAAGAGGAGTTTTTTGAAGTGGTATGATCTGCATCCTTGCCCATCAACGAGGTGGCCATGATCCAAAGTAAACAAACGTGAAGATTATCTTCAACTCGGCGTGATGAGCGCCCTATCACAAGGAAAGAATTTCAAAGCAAACTATTGGCGGCGGGAAGTGTGAGGCATACGTGGTCCACCTTCTTTGTGTTCAAACGCATCTTTTGCGGGTCGCGGGATGAACGGTTTTAAAGGCATTATGGAGACGGTTTGCGGGCGGCCGGGCGCATCGAGTGAATCGATGGTGACAACGTTTTCGGCTGTGCGAGAGGCGTCCCTGATGAGAAATGGTTCGATGAAGTCGGGTTGGATTTTGTTGGCCTTGCGTGTATTGGTTAAAAGAACAAGGTCGTTGACGGCGAAATCACATTTTCAGGCTTTGCAGTCGAAATATTCTTTGCTGACTGCGGCTGCTGCATCGAGGTTAGCTTTAATTTTTTCGTGCATCTTGAGTTGCGCTTGCATAAGAATATGCTGATAGGCGTCATAGTTCAGTGGCTATGTGAGTCGGCGGGTGCGATTGTACTCAAAGGTGATGCGCGGCTCATATCCTCGTGATAAACTGAAGGGCGAATGGCGTATAGCTGTATGCGGCGTGGCATTATAGGCATAACACGGCGTATGGCAGGTAACGTTCCCAGTTGTCTGGATCGTCAGCGGTATACTTCTTCAGTTGGGCAATCAATGTTTGATTGAAACGCTCGACCATTCCATTGCACTGGGGGTGGTATGCCGTTGTTTTAACCTTGCGGATTTTGAGAAGCTCGCAAATATCTTGCATAAGCTTTGATGTAAAGCATCCACCTTGATCGGAGAGGAGGACGAGCGGGCTACCGTGTATGAGGACAACGTTGTTGATGAAACATTCCACGATTGTTGAGGCTTTTTGGTCCGGTATCCGGTATGCGGACACGAATTTCGTGAAATAATCCTGAAAAACAATAATGTAGGGGCGTTTCTCACCTACTGGCGAAATGTTGATATTGGTTGCCACAATCTCAAAAGGGTGTTTGGGTTGAATCGGTAGCAGCAGCGGGGGCGGTGACGTTCGCGGTGTCGTTAGTTGACAAATCTTGCAAGTTTTGATCCAATCCCGAACATTTTCTTCCATGCGGGGCCACCAAAAATGGGCTTTAATCGCTGCTAGCGTGTGGTTGGATCCTTGGTGGTTCAAAACTTTCGCCCCGTGGAATTGATGAAGGGTTTGGTCGACCATGGATGCCGGGATGACCAATTGTTTGATGTCTTTAATCTGGGGATACAAAAGTCGGTCTTTGACGAAGAAAATCGGTGGATGTCGGTCGCTGGCATTAAATTGGAGAGTGTGGGTTGACTGATGGTCTTTTTTGTCATTGCACGAGTGACGGCGTTAATTTCGGCGTCGACTTCCGTGGGCGGGGAAGCCGCTGCTGGGAGTAGTTCTGGTACCATTAGGTTGGTGGCCGTAGTCGCACCAGCAGGGTGAAAATTCTTACGGAAAATCTTTGCGGTTAAATTTTCACTGTTCGGGATCGGCGTTTTGTCCCAGTCATCTTTTCTGGACAAAAAGTCGGCGCAAGCATTGTCTTTACCTTTAACGTATTCTACTTTGTAGTCGTAATCCTGGAGGTTTATCGGGAAATGTTGGAGGCGCGAGTTTCGGTGTTTTTCATCTTTGAGCCATTCGAGCGGCATGTGGTCGGTGTGGGCAATAACTTTTTGGCCATACACATAGTGGCCGTACTTCCAGAAGCCGTAGACAATGGCGAGGCATTCACGCTCAGTTGTACTGTAGCAGGTTTGGGCATCGGTGAGTATGCGGCTATTGTAGGCGATGACCCATTGATTGTTTCCGTTTTCTTGGAACAAATTTGCTCGGATGGCAGTTGTACTGGCGTCCGTTTGGATTACGAATTGAGCTTTTCCATCGTAGACTGGATAGCCGAGGAAAGGTGAGGATGTAAGGGCTGCTTTGATACCTTCGAATGCGGCATGGTGTTCATCCGTGGCGATATATTGGGGGTCTTTTCGTAGGAGTCTGTACAAAGGACTGGACAATGTTGCCGAATTCCGGATGAATCGCTTGCACCATTGGACTAGACCTAAAAAACTTTGCATACCTTTCTTGGTTTTCAGAAACTTGTATTCCGCGATAGCCTTGACTTTCTCCAGATTGGCTGCTTTTCCACGGGCGCTAAGAAGATGTCCCAAGAACTTGACTTGCAGCGGCAGGAATTCGCATTTGTCGGGCCGAAGCGTGAGATTGGCTGCGCGGAGGGCATTGAAAATGATTTGTAAATGCTCCAAATGTTCCTCGAATGAATTCGAGAAAATGATAATATCGTCAATGTAAACGAGGCAAATCTTCCAAATATACCTGCGGAGAATTCTTTCCATTAAGCGTTGAAATTCGGCGGGCGCGTTTTTTAAACTGAACGGCAAAACTTTGAATCGAAACAAACCTTCTTGGCAGATGAAGGTTGTTTTATCGCGAGAGTCGGCATCGAGGGGTACCTGCCAGTACCCTGCTTTGAGATCCAGTGTAGTGAAGAATTTTGCTTGACCCATCGCGTCCAAATAATCCTCAATGCGTGGGATCGGGAACTTGTCGCTCGGCGTGACGTCGTTTATTCCAGGGTAGTCAACGACGGGTCTTCAAGAGCCATCTTTTTTCCTTACCAAGAACAGCGGTGCGGCCCAGGGTGAGCGGGATGGTTTGATAAAATCATTGTCAAGCATTTCTTGAATAGGGCGGCGTACAATCGGTCTTTGCTCCATCGCGGCGTGGTAATAATGGCGGGATACGGGCTTTGCGGTGCTGGTGTGGATGCTGACAGTTAGTTTGCTAGTGATAGTTGGTTTGTCGCCCGGGAGGCTGAAAACGTCTCGGTTTTGTCGAAGCATACTGAGGGCCTTTGCTTTTTGTGCGGCAAAAACGTAAGTTTTTTCGGTCATTTTGTTCAGGGCGAACTCCAACTTTTGTTGCGCGGTGTGACCAGGGAATGATTTATCGAGTGTGGCCGGCTCGTGGTCGGTCTAATCGCGGTCGGCGGCAGTGGTTGCTATCTGGCAATCGGCGTAGATTTCGGAATACTCTAGTGTGTGTTTTGCCATCGCGATGAGCTGATTTGGTCGGAGTTTGATGCTGTTTGGCATATTATTGACGAAAAGTAGCTGACAATGACCGTTGGTGATGTTTACAACTGCGGTTTCAAGTGGAAGCTCTGCAGCTAAGTTGTTAGTGGCTAGAGGTTGTGGGATCACGTCCGGGATGGTCGCCGATGTTGTGGGGAAAACGGTACTTTTGACCCATTGTTGGCAATGCAGCGAAATCGAAATGGAAACTTGGGTGACAAGAAAAATTGGTTCGGCGAGCTCGGTAACCTCCAGCCGCCAGGGGGGCAGTTGGTGTGGAGTAGGTTGAGCCTGCCGTACCGGTTGTTCAGCTTCGATTTCTTCGGGCTGGCTGAAAATATCAGATTTGTCACCATAGAAGCTTACTCGCTCGTCCTCTGGGATTTCCTCTAAGACATTGTCATTGGCGGCGTTTAGGAACAGTTCCGTTTGAGGGCGGACTGAGGCGATTACTTTGAGCGGCAGTTTCACGTCTTGTATTTCTATGTAATTATTTTTGAAATTCAAAATGGCGTGGATATCTGGGTGCACGAGAAAATCGGTGCCGATGATACATTGGTCGTTTCCATCATCGTCGAGGATCACGCATTTGATCATGTGCTCTCAGAACGCGGATTCCATTGTAACGACTACTGGACCATAAGCGTTGATGACAGCGCCATCGGCTACTTTGATTTTTCCGCAAATCGGGAGTTGGAGCGATTGCTTGTCGAAAGCGCGTTTGACTAATCCTGAGGACAAAACGGAGCATTGGGCACCGGTGTCGATGAGCGCGTGTGCTTTAATGGCTCCTATCTTGATTGGAATTTGGAAAGCTCTTGTGGAGGCGTATTTGCGAACAAAAGATTTTGAAGACGGCATGAGGTTATGGATTTGACAAACGGATGAGCGAATATGGCATGGGTCCTGAAAAGCGCATCCCATCACGTTCCAACAGACAATGCGGGGGCTGACAATCAGTGCGGCGGAGGCGATTTCTTTAGACGGGATGACCATATTGGCCGGGGATGTCGATTGATTGTTAGCGTGTGTTTCAAGAGCGGGTGTTGATGCGGCATTTGGCGGCGGTAGCGTGGGTAGGGCTAGTTGTTACTCTGAGGACTGGGAGCTGGCGCGCGATGAATCTGTTGGTGTTGTGACGTATGGAGCCGGCATGGCATTGTAGTGAATATCTTGTTCCCATGGCCCCGGGAATTGTTGGTTAGGATAGACAGCGTAGGTATTCTGAACAAAATCGTTTGGACGCTGTATAGAATTACCTTCATAAAAATGGTTTCGCGCACCGCGGGCGTATTTTGTGCCTTGTTGGGGCGGTCCTCCACGGCAGGGTCTCCAATCGGGCTGGCCATGAATATTGTTCGAGTTGGTTTGAAAATCGGCTTGCCCTGAATGGGCGGGGTAGGTTGGGCGATTTGGTTTGTGTCGGGTTAGCTGTTGAGCGTTTTGCAGCTTGAGCCAGACGCAATCTTCGGTGTTGTGGGTGTGGGATTTGTGAGTGTCGCACCAAAGACCTGTAGGCTGCGTCGTGGGCGTGCGGTCTCGGCTGGCGGATCAATCGAAACGATTTGTGTATGGCTCTCGGTTTTGAGATTGATGGCGCGGACTTTGTTATCTGTTGAGAGGTAATGTTTCCTCCGGACGTTGGCGTGATTTCCCTTCTTTGTAATCGCGATCGTATCTCTGAATCAATTGTTCTAAAAGCCTCTCCATGTGCGGTGGCTGTAGCCGAGGTTGTTCTATTGCTTGTGGTTGGAAAGAGACGAACTTGGCGGGCGGTGGCGCCGAATTTTGGGGCCTGCGGTCCGTGGAAGGAGAGCGTTCGCGGTAGCAGTTTTGAGGACGGTCCATGCTGCGGCGGCGTTCAAAATGGCAGTCAAAAGGTTGTGGGGACTTCGGTGGTTGTACTTCCGGATCGGCTTGGTTTACGAGGATAGGTCTTTCCGCAGTGCCAATTTTGGCTTTGGTTGTGTTGAGGACACTACGGGCTTTGGCTACAGCGTTGGCCAATTGTTGGACGTTGGTGAAGCTTTTCGCTTGTTGGCCAATTGTTAATTGATAGAAAACAGGCATTTTTGTCAAAAAGGTGTCAATTACTTGTTTGTGCCGAAAGGTTTGGTCTTCATGCTGATACAATAATTGTACATAAGTCATTACCTTACTCAAGAACGCGGGGGGTTCCTCTCAGATTTCCGGGGTGATTGACGGGAGCTCGCGTTTGAGAGTCATTTGATTGCAATCCAGGGCTAGTTGGAACATGAGCAAATTTTTGGTGTCTTCATACCGAGTCATGTCTTGGATCATATCGCTTGGCGTATCGCGGGTGAGTCGGCGTAGTGCACTCATTTTTACATGGTTGGAGGCGTCGTAGCCAAACTCGTTTTCCAGGTGGATGAAGAAGCGTAGCAGACATTTATTTGTCGCAGCGCCGTCGATAATCAACGGGTGCATATTGTCAACAATTGTTTTGATGCGGCTATCTTCTTCACGATATGATGTACCGGTCATGTCGTACCGAGGTTGCGGGTGGTCATAATAATCATCCGGTGGGTAGTCTGAGAAGCGGAAAGGGTTTGCCGCGGGCGGTTGGCGCCTTTGAAGTGCTGAATGGTGTAATTCTTCGTCTCCGCGTACGGTGCGGGAAAATTCATTATTGTACAGGGTATCTGTCGACGGCGCTTTAGGTTTGACTTGATTTGGTAGTCGGCCAAAGACTTGAGCCGGTTCAGCTTCACGGAGAGTTTTGTTTGGGATATAGATATCTCGCATTTCCTCACCGTGAAACTGTGAGGACACTGGTGGTGGTCTTGGTGTGGGCGGATTGCGCGCATTAGTTGTGGCGGCGGTTGTTGAAATTAACTGTTGCATTTGCTCTGCGAGGGCGGCGAAGCGCGCATTTGTAGCTTTTGTTTGTTCTTGGATTTCACGTTGGACGCGTAGTTGCTGGGCTTGAAATTGATCAGAAACGGGGCCGATGATTTGATCAATCGTTTGTACCATAGGAACATTGTTGGTTATGCGCGCGGCAGCGGTGCTGAGCTGATCCAACCGGTCGCGTGCTTCAATTCGAAAATTTTGAACTTCATTAGCATTTGCGATTGCTATGCTGCTGCGGTGATTGCTTGTTGAAGCGCGGGTGGCGGCTGGGGCCTGCGGTGGATCAATATTGATGAAGGATTCCGAAGAGTCGGTTCTGGCGACGGCTTGATCATTGCTACTTCGGGCCGTGGTGCTTGGCGGCGGTATTTGTGGTACAGCCGGCGCGTTAGGGCAATTTACGGCGGCAATGAGAGGGTTTTGATTTAGTGATGGCGGGGGTTGTGAATTGATTATCGCTGCGGTTGCAGGAATGAGCGATACTTGCGGTTGTGCTGTCCCGTCCAATGCAGGGGTACTGAAAGTAGACAAGGGCGGATTATGGGGCGGGAGGCTTACCCTGGGCACCGCTGTTGATTGCGCAATATTTGATGGTCGCTTCAGTAACATTTGATCAAAACTCAGGGCGCGGCGCGCGGCTGTGGTGGCATTAGGAGAACTAGATCGCGACCGTAGACGTGTGAAATATTGCGGTGTATGGCTTTTTTTTGGCATCTTTTTTCGTAGGGTATAGTAACCTTTTTTGTAACCTTGGGCGCAGCTGCGGCGGGATCGAATTTTGGAACCTTTTGGGCGTTTTCGGATGCAACGCAACGCGGGGAAAGAAAGCGTACAATCTCGCCAGTGTTGTATTTTGGATGGGTCAGGCGTTTATGCGTCGTGGGCAGCATTGGGATTCGGAGGTTGCGTCCTTAATGTATGTGTTTCCCACACCCATGTTTACCCGATAGCCTAATTACTTGTACTTAAACCCCAACACTAAAAATATCCCACCAATTAAGGAAAGTCTAATTTCCTTAGTTGTCTCCCTTATTACATAAGATCAAAGAGGCGAGAGTTTTCTACCTTTATATATTACGCAATAAAACAAGAAAAACACTTACGTACACAATGGAAAAGCGGGCGAGAATAATAAGCTAATCAACTCCCACCCACTGGGACAAAAAAGAAAAAGAGTTGCATGATGGGAGGCGCCTAATGATGAAACTAGTGGTGGCCGGCGAGGCGCACAACTAGTATACAAAGAGGAATAAAAATATTAATCAATAACAACGAGAGAGAGAGACCAGCGCACGCGTACCAACGTGCGCTACAGTAAGACAGCTGTTAATGGTCCGCGTTGCTCTCTCCACTTGCGACCTGCGGGCCTCTTACGCGCTTTGTCAAAACAACGAAAATCGGCGGAAAACACACTACAACATGCACTTTGAAGCATTATAGCCCTTTAGACGGTACTTTTACTTCCATTAGTTTTGGCTGATGGAAGATCATATCATTGCTTTCTACGCTGACAAATTTTGAAGTTCGGCCCGAACCTATTTGGGTTATTGTAGGCCAAAATGTGCAAAATTTTGACAGGTAAATCTTTAAGACACGATTTCTGAGGGGATTCAGCTTTGCTGTGATAAGTAAAAAATTAGCCCTACCTGAAAATCACATATTTGGTGTAACTTGATGCACTAGGAACCAAAATGATATTCTTTTCGTCTGAAAATCGAAACTCGCATAGCTATAGTAACACAAAAGTTGAAAATTTTCGATTTTTTCGATTTTTGCTGTACGCTTATTTAAATTTTGAAAGTTCAGGTACGCCAGTCATCGTGTGCTGAAGATTTACCCAAGTTGAAGCCAATGGATGGGCCACAATTTACTGTAGGATTCATTTGTGTGAAGTACTTATTAGGAATACAGTGGTGCTTGAAACATCAAGTTTTGAGAGCAAAAATTGTCATTTTTTCACAAAAATCACCATATATACTGCTAAAGCTCAGAAGGACCGAAAAATTCTGTATACAATAGATAACTTACGATGTCTTCTAGCTGCTGACAAAAAATTACGGAAATTCATGTACTGCTAGAGGGTCGCACAACCTGAAGTTTGAACACTATCTCATAATTGTATTTTCTGGAAGTTCTAACCTCCACTCTGGAGCTACTAGAGCTTGATAAATTTTAAAAATGAGACAGTAATACAAGTTTTGCATGGTGAATATTAATATAATTCCCAAACTCATAGAAAAATACAATTCGGGGAGCTGCAGTATCCCAAAATTTGGAATTTTCAGATTTTTTAGCATTTTTCTGTCTATTTGGCTGATTCGAGATATATCCGCCTAGGCATTTAGTAATTTTATTATTGACTGTGTATTTGATACAGAATACAACGGCCCATAATGTGGTATGAAAATGTTTTCCGAATTGTGCATTTTACACTTTTTAGGAAGTTTTAAAATGTCAAAAATCAGACCATAAAAATGGTGAAAATGCAGGTTTCTCTCCACGAAAATAACTATATGTACTGCTAAAGCCAAAAGCACCCAAAATTTCCCTATACAGTGGATATACTACGATGTCTGCTAGTTGCACACGAAAAATTTCCGCAGTTTGTATACTGCTAGGGTGTTAAATCTGCAAAAATCTAGAACAGTTGATAAATTTTCATTTTCAATTCTTGATCAATAAATGTTTACTTTTCTCGAAAATTCACGTTCCAGTTGAGATGATAGGGTATTATTGGAAGTTTGAATATAAATAGAAAAACAAAGCATCACAGGTTTTCAAGGCAATAAGTTTGGAGCAATTCACTTTCCGTCTGCAAATTCGGGTCATGTAGTGCTGGCTCGTTTATAGCTTTGACTTCATCTTCTTCACACAAACTGTCTGCTTCAGCAGGATTATGGTAGGTCACACTAAATTTTTTTTCTTTCAGGTCACACTAAATTCTTTTTTAAAGTTAGCCTGACATCCTATTTCCATTGAGTATTTATCTGTTGTTTATCTTTTTTCCATTTCAATTTACTCCTGATAACTTCGTCTTCCCATTGCTCCATAATACTCAATTAGCTACTTAATGAGTTATTTCCACTCTTAATAGGCATATTGCTGAACTTGTGATTGCTTGTGAGCAAAATCATCATGAATGAATTCAATATACAGAATCCAGAGAAGCCAGAGGAATTTGAATTCACCGAATTGAAGTTAGTCTATTCCTCTGCCAACAAATGTTTGAGTGCCAATGGTTTAGGACCACCCTTGGAGAATTATTATCTATTGCTTCTTCAGCCCATCAAATCATTTCCGCTCAATGCTATAGTCGTCATGTATGTGTCAGCATATAGTTTTTTAAACAGTAAATTTTTCCTTATCAGTGACAGAAAGATCTACCCAGACCTAGTCATCCAAGAATCACATGTTATCACAAATCTCAACATATTTGACAGCAGCTGCCCCGATGAGAATTTTGTAAATGGAAATGTATATCCTATTGCAGTGCTCCTCCTTCAAACTGAGAACCATCAGTTAATGAAGGACTTGTTTGAAATTTGTTATAATCGTCCCGATCCTGTGTTTCCCATTGATTCTGTTGTTCAACTGCACGGACTGATTGCATATAGCATATAGCAGGAAACTGGAAGCAGCCCATTTGATGCCAGAAGCATTACAAGCTTTCTATGCTGCAGGTAGAACAAATATGGTAGAAGATGGGCACTCAAAAGTGAAAGAAGATGTAAAATGCTCACAGCAAAGCAGAAGCAGTTTCTACTGAGCAAATTTGGTGAAGGAATATATCTCAAACAAAAGTTTGATGCCGAAATGATATCCAGGCTGATGCACAAAAATGGACAGTTTTCCAAGGATGAATTTCTATCAGACCAACAAATTGCAAGCCTCTGGTCACAGGAAGCAAGTCACTGTTGTGAAGACCAAAGAACATACTATGATCCTGCTGAAGCAGACCGTTTGTGAAAAAAGGTTGAAGCTGAAGCCATGGATGGCCCAGCACTATATGACCCAAATTTGCAGATGGAAAGTGAATTGCTCCAAAGTTATTGCTTTGAAAGCCTGTGATGCTTTGTTTTTCTATTTATGCTCAAACTTCCAATAATTCTCTAGAATCTCAACTTGAATGTGAAATTTCGAGAAACGTAAACATTTATTGATCAAGAATTTAAAATTAAAATTTATCTACTATAGTAGTTTTTTGCAGATTTAAAACCCCAGCAGTATACGAACTTTGAAAATTTTTTGTATACAACTGGCAGACATCATAATATATCCACAGTATAAAGAAATTCTGGGTTCTTTTGGCTATAGCAGTTTATATAGTCGTTTTCGTGGAGAAAAACCTGCATTTTAAACATTTTTACAGTCTGATATTTGACATTTTAAAACTTCCTAAAAAGTGTAAAATGCACAATTTGGAAAACATTTTCTAACCACATTATGGAGCATTGTATTCTGCATCAAATACACAGTCAATAATAAAATTACTAAATGCCTAGGCGGATATATTTCAAGTCACGTAAACAGACAGAAAAATGCTAAAAAATGCGAAAATTCCAAATTTTGAGATACTGTAGCCCCGCGAATTTCATTTTTTATGAGTTTGGGAATAATATTAATATTCACTATACGAAACTTGTATTACTGTCTCATTTTTAAAATTTATCAAGCTCTAGTAGCTCCACAGTGGAGGTTGGAACCTCCAGAAAATACAATTATAAGATAGTGTTCAAGCTTCAGGTTGTGCGACCCTCTAGCAGAGCATGAATTTCCGTAATTTTTTGTCAGCAGGTAGAAGACATCATAAGTCATCTACTATATAGGGAATTTTTTGGTCCTTCTGAGCTTTAGTAGTATATATGGTGATTTTCGAGAAAAAAATGACAATTTTTGCTCTCAAAATTTGATGGTTCAAGCACCACTGTATTCCTAATAAACACTTTAAACTTATGAATCCTACAGTAAATTGTGGCCCATCCATTGGCTTGAACTTGGGTAAATTTTAAGAACACGATGACTGACGTACCTAAACTTTCAAAAGTTAAAATATGTGTATGTCAAAAATTGAAAAAATCAAAAATTTTCAACTTTCGTCTTACTGTAGCAGTGCGAGTTTTGATTTTCACACAAAATGAATATCATTTTCGTTCCTAGCGCATCAAGTTACAGCAAATATGTGATTTTAAGGTAGGGCTAATTTTAAAGTTATCACAATTCTCTGTATAAGAAGCTGAATTCTCTCAGACATTGTCTCTTAAATTTTTGCGTTCATCTTCTCATAAAAAAGTTGAAAAACAATTTTTTTTCTCATAAATATGACACATAAATGTAGTGCAACATCTGCTCCTTCATTGATAGAAAAATCGAACAAAAAATGCAGTATCAATTATTTCTGTAATTTTATGTTTTTGCAAATTTACATGCTCGTAACATCGTGAAAAATGATTTTTGTGTAAAATGGTTGTTATCGTGATAATCAGCGTCAAAAATTGAACAACATGTTGGGCAACTTTTTTCTAGGTTATTCCACCTTGCGGTGATTCTTATAGAAAGTGACTCTTCAAATACTTTGTGTAAGGATAATTCTGTAGTAAAAGCTTTGTACCAACGATTCTGACGACAATGCTGATTTTTGACATTTTTCAATTTATATAGGCATATTATTTAAAAAAACAGAAGGTGTACAAAGTATTTGTATAGTAATAGGTGCAAACGATGCAAAATCGACAGTTTGTTGATTTGACTTTCAGATGACGTTTTTAAAGAAATACATCCGATTATAGTCCATTCATTTTCAAACGAGCCCTTGAACGTAAAATAGTTCATATAGATCTGTAAGTTCATCAATTTGTCCCCCTAACTGCTACAGTCAACTAGGGAAAAAACGTGTCCTTGTGCGCCGGTTGTTATCGTTCATGAAGATCTCTTTTGAGCGCTGAGCTTCTCCTGGAAAAAGATAGATTATAGTCTACGGATTGTATGGAAAATGATTTAATGAAATTGTTGTGGTCTGCCTCAGGAACTGAATCGCATATTTACGTAAAACTACAATTATTTGAAAAATTTGGGGAATTTTTTCAGTTTTCCGAACTACAGACGAGTCCCTAAACGGTACCTCATTTCCTTATTGATTGTTCAGTTTGTAGCGTTTAACCCAACCGGATGAGATATTAGCATGCGAAATTCCATATAGCAGATAGATTCATTCAGAACGAAAAAAGATTTTAGAGTGTAGTTCTAACTGATATCTGCCTTAAATCCTCAGAATGAACCTTGCTAATTCAGTATTAATGTAGACCATGCATGTTCTTGGGGAGGGAAGTTTGCTGGCGGTCCCCTGACCCCGGGCAGAATTCTGAATGACGCTGGGCATAACCCTGGCTGACACCAGCAGAATTTTTATTTTTTTTGGATTTTTATACAATGAAATGTAGTTATATATATTTTTATTATATTTTTTCCTAATTAAATAATGCAAACAAATATATTAGACGTAAAATAAATATGGAGAGAGAGAGAGAGAGAGAGAGAGAGAGAGATAGAGACCTAAAAACGAAGTTTTTCAAAAAGCATTTTGATCAGCAAAAAATTGGGTCTGACTCTCCCAACTATTTCTATGGTTTGTAACGACATGATATACAGTGCAGCGCCATATCACCGTGAAACTCACGGCTTGATTTATAGAAAGTTTCATTTCCTGCATTGGACTCAGATAATTCTTTAACCGTGACAAAGTTCAAGGCATTTTTAACCGTGACAATGTTCGAGGTACTTTTAACCGTGACAATGTTCGCGACATCGAGACCGAAAAACATGATTACCCAAGTTAATCATACACTGTTCAGAAGCAATAGTATATCTAATTCATATGTATGGGACATCCTCGGAGATACACGGCGAAAATTTTTCAGGTGGAAGTGTCTAGAAGGGAAAATTCAAGGAATTTAGAGTACCGTTTTAAAAAATAACCCCCTATCGACAAATTGCACTCTGGCAAGCAATATGATTGGGTACATCCCAGCAGGTCAACCGTCTCAGTAAGTCGACCATTCCAGTGAGTCGACCGTCCCAGCAGGTCGACCAATGATATAAGCATCATTTATTTAGATACATAAATTCCCACTAAGTCGACGGTCCCAGTAACTCGATTCCCACGAAGTCGACTATACTGATAAAATCGATTTTCCCACGGCAGCGTGAGGCTTAGGCTCGGGCCCGGGCTTAGGCTTAGGCTCGCTAAAAAACATGTGGTCAGGATGGATAATAATAAAACGAAGTCAGTGAATTGTGACATTGCTAAGATCAGTCATAATTGCCTAATATTGCTCATAATTAAAATGAAGCAGTATTATGATAGTTGTATCATATATAATTTAAAATCAGATGCAATAATATAAATCGTATTTTTAAAACGTTCCTAATGCTAGGGCATTGTAGAATGCATTTTTCACAGTATGAGTATATAGAAATCGTTCTGTAGTGGCAGTTTATAAGAGACATGCTAAATAGCAGTGCAGTTGACTTTTTGAAACAGTCGACCTACTGGGATGGTCGACTTACTGGGGCAGTCGACTTACTGGGATGATCGACTTACTGGGACGGCCGACTTATCGGAATGGTCGATTTACTGGGACAGTCGACCTAGTGATACACAATCATATGATTCTGCGAAATTTATATGCAACTGCCACGAAGCATAATGTAGTGAGACAATGTATACAATATTGACTGCGTTTTATTACCCACGTTTTCAAGACTGCGAATAACCATGCAAGTATAAATCACCGTACTTTGATTCACAGACGGTCGACGCAACGGTTTTTTCATCGAATGCGGCGCCTTCGACGGCGAAGAAAAATCAAACTCGCTAATGTTGGAAAAATCGCTCAATTGGACGGGTCTATTGATCGAACCCGATCCGGACAATTTCGCCCAGATGGTTTCGCGCAATCGCAAGGCTTTTCTGGTCAACGGAGGCCTGCATGGCGGCCAACATCCCAAAGCTTTAGTTTTGCATAAGCTGGCCTACGCCAGCGTTTTGGACGGGTACGTCGACGAAAAGAGGAAGTCTTTCGACTCTTATATAGCCAATAATACCATAAAAGCCACAAAAGTTTGGTGTTTCCCTCTCTTGTCCCTTTTGTTGGCCGTTGGCCAAACGCGAGTGGATTATTTTTCATTGGACGTCGAAGGTGCCGAATACGATATTTTGTCCACATTACCTTTAGACAAAATTCAGCTGAATTTGTTGCAAATGGAATATGTTAAATTCGAAGAAGGCGAGAAGGAACAGAAGGCTGTTTTGCTGCGGAAGCTGATGCGCGAACGCTACAAACAGTTCCTGGAAGTGGCGAAAACACCGATGGACGTTTTCTATTTGAATTCGAATTTTTAATTTTAAAAATGAGCTTGAGTTTTACTCTTCATACAAAAAAACAAATTTAGAAGTTCCGCAGTTATTCATTTTCATCATAGACTTTTAGTTTAGTCAGGTTCTGAAATAGTTCAGAGGTTTCAATGTACGTATCGAAGTAAAGCTGGTCTTCTCACCCATGAGGGAAAAAATTCTCTGAGCCAAAATATGGCAAATAAAACATTAATCAATAGATCAAGTCAGAATCACTTCAAAGGTGCAACTTAAAATATTATATCCGTACATCATCAGCATTAAAAATCTGGTAAGCTCAACGAATTTTCGGCCAAATTTTAACCATCTACATAACTCCGTCAAAAAGGATATGTGGGTTGTCTAAAGCATGTTTTTGAGTGGATCTCAAGGAAATGAATCGATTGATACACAGATGTTTGCGCGAGGAGAAAAACATTCCCGCCCTTCTTGAAAAGACAGTATTTGAGTGAGTCAAACACCTATATGGGTGAGATCAAAGACGTTTTGGGAGATGACAAACCCCCAACACAGACGTATGAACACGAGCTTTCACCATACAAGCGTGAGACGTTGAATGTATGACTGATTTTTGGACAGTGTTTTTTTACTATGGCTATGTGCAGTGCGCTAAAACACTGTTCAATGCGTCGCTGCTATGTGCTCTAATTACTTAATATATAGCTTTTCTAGGACTGACTGTTTTTGGAATAACCGCAAATATCACGTTGCTTTCGATGGCTAAAGATAAGTTTTTGGAGTGCCATGAGGATGGTTTCGAGTAAATATGTGTGTACTTTCCACAGCTTTTTCGGAATCTCGCTGCATGATAATGTTTTGTCGACAAACATGCTATAATACCAGTAAACATGAATGTTTGACGTCTGTAGTTGCTTTCTCAGATGGAACTTCGCAGCACTTTCTCAAAATCTAATTCCAACTATCCCCGTTTCTAGTCATGACGTCGATTCTGAGGTCCTATATCATCAGAAGTTTTTAGCCTGCGTCACTAGAATCCTCTTTTCTCTGCTATGTATGCAGCCTAGTACTGGTTAAAAGTTGGAAACTTCGGCGTCAGCTCAGAGCCGGTTTTTCGTTCTTTGTCGAAGTATGTCATTGACTATAAAGTTGTATCGATTTTCTGCATTTGCATACGAGATGAAATATTTTCGGTGTTTACACAATCATGTTTATTGTAGTTAGAAGTTGACGATATGGAATTTTCGAAATTTAAAATCGTGTCATCTAATACTGTTTCGTTTGCAGATTGAATTTTATGGATAAATTTTTTACATGAATGGCAGCTTCGGCAGTAGCTAACAGAAACGCCATTTTGTCAATAATCAATTTCGCTGATTCATGCAAGGATATTTATATATTGTTCGTGAGGAACAGAAGAGGTGAGAAAATATGCTCCACACTCGAATATAGGGAGATCAATTTTTTTCTGACCACTGGGACCATTCAGAGACTGTTTTTTCAAAACTTTTGTATCATTTTGGTAAATCACAGGACACAACTATAAATCAGCAGCAATAAATCTGGGAGAGATCAACAAAATTTTAACTACACTTATAATCACCTCTCACTGTGTCAAAAGTGGAGAAGTGTCGTTTTAGATCATGTCTCGGGACTGGAATAAATAAATCAATGTTTGATTTGAAAAATACCATTTGAGTTTGGCAGACACCTATCTGGATGAGGTAAAATACTTAATGGGTGAAGCTTAATCCCCCCAAACTCCCCTGTATGAACACAACCATGCCCGTGTGGAAATTCAACAAATTTTGAACAGGAAATTCACTTCTTGTGAACTATTCAGAAAATTCTGCCATGCTCCTGACAATTCATGGAAATATTTCATCAGATCACTTTATCGTAGTTGCCTCAAGTGATCTTGTCAGACCAATAGTGATCATTTCTGGTTACTGTAAAAAAATCTGCTTCCGCACAACAACTCTTTACCACCAATTATTACGTGGAAACGTCATATTGCCGATTCTCGTGACATTTGAAATGAAAAACAGAATCTCTTTTGTCGTGAATCGACTGAAAGCAGGAAAACAGTTGTTTTTCGATGGATATTCTTCAAGAACTTAGCAGTCGGCCAGGATTGTCTTAGACTAAACTTTGCCC
The DNA here is from genome assembly GCA_963922205.1 of Romanomermis culicivorax. NCBI lineage: Eukaryota > Metazoa > Nematoda > Enoplea > Mermithida > Mermithidae > Romanomermis > Romanomermis culicivorax. Next base: position 155,298 of record CAWUHX010000119.1, on the reverse strand, counting down.
TTCGTAGGACATTTTACGTCATGTGCAGAATCGTCCTGAAAGCTGACGCAGAGTGTTCGCGTCGTCTTTTTTCTTTTTGAAAGAGGAAAATGTTTCAAGGCGTCCAATGAATTATGAGAAAACCCACTTCAGACTTCAGGTGACAATTTTTAATTCTTTGCTATTTGGTACAGAATCATCGAAAAACGCAGCGAAAATTTTCAAAACGGGATGGATAATCTTGGCTAGGCATTGTTTTCTTCAAATGATCAAATTAGCGGTATTATCTGCTTACTCTTGAAATTTTAGTAGCTCGACGAATGACAAGACAGGTTTAGTGGTTTCCATGAGGGTGTCAAGTCAACAATATTCATTCTGTAATATACCATAACAAGCCAACTTTTGTAACTTTTGAAATGGGGCAATACAAGTAAACGATAGTCAACTTATTCTGAATCGAAAGATGCAGCAATCTCATGAAAGTAAGTTTGACGTGGAATAACTATTATATTCATTTTAAATTATCAATCATTGGTGTTTCGAGAAACGCAGCAATACTAGAGATCACGAAATCTCCGATGGTCTTGAAACGATTGAAGAGCGTGATCATCAAGGACCCTGTATTTGAAAAAAAATATTGGTTGGAGTCAACGAGCCTTCCGTAGTTTTGAATAATACCTTGGCTGCGACCTCACGCCAACAATCATTTAAAAATGAATGGAGTATAATAAGCTTATTACTGTTACCAATAAAAGAAGTTGTCTCGTGCTTGAGTTGTAAGCAGAACGACTGTGTCGCAGCTTGGCGCCCATCTCACTTCGGCGTCTATCTCACTTTGGCGCCTTGTCTCACTTTGGTGCCTTATCTCACTTTGGCGCCCATCTTACTTTGGAGCATACTTGTCCTGGTGTACAAGCAATGTGTTCTCATTAACGCAAGTTTTACCCACACTTTTACATTACCATAATGGCCATAAATAAAATTGAGCCTTACTTACGAAGAGTACTTATTAGGACAGTTATAAAGTTGAATAGACTTTAGTATGATAATGAAATAATATGGTGATAATTGCCTTTCACTCGAATAAATTACAGCAGAGTAAGATGGGGCGCCAAAGTTAGACGGACGCCAAAGTTAGACAGACGCCGACGTAAGACGGATGCCTATAGTCTGTTTTTTATAAAATGCTTCCAAGTAGAAAATTGACACAAATCAGTACTGTCATCAAAATCGTTCACATAAAGTTCTTACTGAAACATTTTTCGCTCAAAAATTGGTAAAGGCTAGGCCAGTGTACTCACAAATTTCTAATCCTACATGATATATTGTTTATCAGAAAATTGCAAAAATTTGAAATAGTACTTGCTTTCCACTTTCATTATTTGGAAGCATTTCAAGAAGAACAGACTATAAGTGAGACCACCGTTTTTTTCCGCGAAAATTTTTTCCTAATGAGAACCGGACCCAAAATTTTTTTCGTCATTTTCCAAAAATTTTCCACATTTTTAAAAACGTTCATTGTGTGGCTACGGATGCTTTTTTATGCATTTTAGAAGCATACCCAAGCATTTTGATGTTTTTGGAGTCAAAAACCTGCAAAAATCAGGAAAAAATTGAGAAAATTCTGGTTAGGTTAGCCAAATGAGCTAATGAAGAATATATTGGTGTTCTGCAGGAGGAGAGAAAGCATGTTTAATTGTTAACCATAGAGTTTTCATGAATTTATCTGCTGTTAACATTTCTGTGTGGTTCCGATTAGAATTATCCAATTTTATTTAGTTCTCAGTTCGGCGCGGAGCACCGGAAAAATTTTTAGATTTCACTTTCTAAAACGCTGGAAAATGAACCTTCACAACATTCAGAAATAAATTAAAATCAAACTGATGAAGTGTAATTTGTTCCCATTCCGGTGTGGAGCGCCGGAAAAATTTTCGAGTTTTTATATTCTAAAACGCCGGAAAATAAACATCTCCAACAGATATTCGTGAACAGATGTTTTAAAATCATAGTCTAGAATGATGTCTTCAATTTCCATCTTCATAAACGCAAAAGTCTATCCTGCAAACATCTGAAAAATTCCAAGCATCGAGAGAAAAAGTTGAAAGAATTGATGAAAAATGTCTATTCGGTACTGACTGTAAACTGTTAGAAAATGAAACGAGCTAACTCGATTGATAGAAACTGTTGAACATTAATTAATAAGTGGAAGTATATGTGCTAACGACCGCGCCTGATAGAAAATAGTGATTATTTACCTATGACCGGCGCGCCGGAAAATTTTGAGATTTGGACCTTTTAAAGTCCACCAAAACGCATTTTTTCCGGCTTTGAATTCTCCAAAATTTTTTCCACAATGAGAACCATACCCAAAATTTTTTTCCTCATTTCGAAATTTTTTTCCTCAAAAGACCCCATTTGAGGAAAAAACGGTGAGTGAGACGTGCGCCAAAGTAAGACTATCAAACAGAACGACTGCAAATTTTCTTTAATAACGTGGTTAAATGGTCAAAACTTCTCGAGTGGCATCAAGGTCTCGTCGGAGTTCTATCCGGGTCATGAGTAGATAAGCATGATGATTTCTATGATTTCGGCCACGTGTTATTGTAAAAAAGTTCAACGTTTTTTTACAGTATAAAGTTTTTTACCACGTGACCATTGCGCGTCAAATTGAATTTATTTTGTGGGGTTGCCGCTGCATCTACCATTCCAAAGTAAGTGAAGAGACTCGGTTGTGGACATGTATAGAAAATATACAGGAGCTCGGACTAAACATACAACCCCAAGGTTTAATTTTTCCATTGCATTAAACCTGAGCTCGAGTTTAACTGGCGATATTTCACCCTGACTCTAAACATTTAGAATCAACCATCAATCATGATCCGCCTTCTTATGTCTTTTTTACAGTTCACACATCAGCAACAGTTTATAGATGGACTGGGATCAGATTTTTTTCGACTAAAACACTAACGAGGGAAGGTCTCCGGCAGCCGGTTCCACGAATATCGCTTTCCAAGAGCCAGTTTAGAGCGGAGACAGAGCCAGTTTTTTGGGACAGTCTCTTATGAGACGGCTCTGGAAAGAAGTTCCACAAAGGTGCTCGCGAGCTTGCTCAAGAGAGACAAAAAGAGAGCAAGATTAGAGCAAAAAGAGAAACGGCTCTGCGGAGAAAACTTTACATCATTTTTGACTCTTTAGCCCTTCCCTTATTAATTTTTTATCACTTCCAATTGGTTTAAAGCAATGTTTGCACGCGTTTCTGTGTTTCTGCTAGTTTTCTATAGCTGAATATTTATAATATAAGTATAGTTTAATTTTTCGGTAGAAAATATTGATTTTTGAGCAGAAAACGGTGAAAAATGTCAACTTTTAGTAGAAATCGGCGAATTTATAGTAGAAAATTCCCATTTTTGAACAAAAACTGCCAAAAATGCGAAATTTTTCGCTAGTATATAGTGATTTTTGAACGAAAAAACAATTAAAATTATCAATTTTTGTTAGAAAATAATGAATTTGCAACGAAAAATAGCGACAATTGTCAATCTTTGCAAAAAATAGTTACATTTGGTTAAAAGTGATAATTTCTCATGGAATAGGGACATTTTTTAACAAGAAAAAAATGGTTCAAATTATCAATTTTTTGGCAGGAACTGCTAATTTTTGAAAAAAATCAAGAAATTTCGGCACAAAGTTCTACTGTAGAAAAAAACGGTCGAAAACTTCAATTTTCGGTAGAAAACGTCCATTTACGTACAAAAAAACCCTCGAAAACGTCAATTTTTCTATGCAAAATGGAAATTTTCGTATAAAAAACGATCAATAATGTCAGCTCTATGGTAGAAAGTCGTCCTTTCTCGAACATTAAACGGTCAAAACGCCAATTTTTTGGTCGAAAATAGTGGTTTTTGAACGCGAATGTCAAAAAAAGTAACTTTTCTGGCACTCAATAGTAGTTTCTCTACAAAAATGGTCAAAAATGTCAAGTTTTTTTGTAGAAAACGGTAGGTTCTGAACATAAAATGGTCGAAAATATCATTTTTCTGAAGGTCAGTTTTGATCTTTCAACAAAAAGCGATCAAACATACCTGTAGTTAGGGGGATTGGGAGAAAGGTATCCGCAAAATTTTGAATCGTATAGGCAGTCGTCGACGACTCCCTCACCAACCTTCCAGTTTTCGACAGCTACCTGTCCGGCCGGCCAGAAATCAACGAAAAATACATCTTTTCTATTCGAAAGTGACTTTTTTGAGCCAAAAATCGGTTTAAAAAAATTTTTGGCGCTTCACCCCGAAATGATGCTCAGTATCATTTTTAAAGTAAAAAATCGTTGATCAGGGGCGTGATTTGCCAATTTTGGTCAAAAAGGGCATTTTTGAGCACTGGCTGATCCCCTCCCCTTGACTTCGGAAAGATGCCCACTCCCTCCCCCTAAAGATGGCTCTTATCGTGTACAGTTCAAACCCCTTACAGGTACGTGATCAAAACGGTTAATTTCCTGGTAGAAATGTTAATTTCTGGAGAAAAAATCAACTATAGTTTGTTTTTTATAAACTGCTTTTAAATTGAAAAAAGACAAAAATCTACTATGCAGTCAAAATCGCGTGCACAAGGCTTTTACAGTAAAATTTTTCACTCTAAAAATTGTTAAAACTTGATTGAATAAACTCGCAAATTTTCAATCTCACGCGATGAACGGTTTAGCTGAAAATTGAAAAAATCTAAAACAGTACTTGCTTTCCACTTTTATGATTAGAAGCATTTCAAGAAAAACAGACTATAAAATGTCAATTCTTTGGCAGGTTATTTGGGAAAAACTGTCAAAAATGTTGAATTTTTATTGAAAAATTTTGTTTTGTGAAACAAAGAAGTGTCAAAGATGTCAATTTTTCGACTCTTCATAGTTATTTCATGGTTTTGTACCTAAAAACTACTTTTTGAAGTGATCTACGAACTTTTTAGTCGCAGAAATTATTTTTTTTAGTTAATGTCTAAGTCCCTGAAATAGTTTTTGGCTGTCGATGACTCCACCCGTCCTCGGGGCTCCGTCTTTAACAAAAAAGTCGATTTTTGGATCTGAAAAGCTAAATTAAAAAATGGATTTTTTATACTCTTTTTTAGATTGCCGTACGGGGAAAACATCGTGGAAGAGAGGAGCTATAAACAACTTAACACGAATAATTACTCTAGCATAACGAGTCTTAATTTACGACCTAATACGTAGTAAAAATAAGAGACAAAACAAAGACAGTCGTAAGCCAGCCCCTAGCAGGCTTACAACTTTTGGCTTTGCTCCTGCTCGCGTGAGCACTTTTTTTGGTTCATGGAAACCATTTGGCTCTAAAATGTCTCTTGCGGAGCCATTTTCTTGAGGCGCTCTCTAACAGAGCCGGCTCTCAAAGCATCTCTCCGTTAGAGAAAATTTCGTGGAATCAATTTTCTCTCTTTTTCGTCTCGGAGAGCCAAAACAGAGCAAAAATCGAGAGGCGGCAAATATTCGCGCGAGAGACAATTTCTTGGAACCGGCTGCAGGTGTAAATTCCAAAGATTTACATTTCACAATGTATTCGATAGCTCATAGACTTCCGAGTAATGTTACACTAATCTTTTTTATATTACAATAAAATTCAAATAAATATGGTTTACAGTGGTAAGTTCGCCTACAGCCGATCTTAGTAACGATGAAAATGCGTAAGATGCTGAGGCATGTGTTAGACATTAATTGTGAGCGCTACAATAATATTCATTAGATCAACCGTCTGATACCCTGTGAAAGACACAGTTCTGAACATCGCTGAAGTTCAAGTGCTCACAGGTCGAAAAAAGTACGAAATCTGATTGTCTTCCTGTGAGAACCGTTTCTTATGTCAGCGTGATTTATCGAATGTGATATTTCATTTGTCAATATCTGTTATAGTTCCTGAAATCAGGTGTAGATAAACTTTGGATTCTTTAGCTCATTTATGCAAAGTTCAGAGTGGAGAAGCCCTATGGGCAAAAGTAGTCAGCGTAATATAAGTCACGTTGCTGTGACTATCGAATACCCTATAACGCATCGCCGCTGAATTTACTTGGGGACCTTACCTCGTAAACGGCTGACAGTTGTTTACGTATCAGACTTGATTTACCTTGGATTCGATGGAGATGCATCGGCTGTTGGACAAATTAATCAAAATTCTGCTTCAGACTAGATTGTGAGACTTGGTTTCAATTTCTTTAACATTTCCAGAATTGACTGAAAACAATAATCTTTCAAGCACACATCTATAAATCCCTTTGATTATCAGAACCTTCGACTTGCGGTCACCAATATAACGTGGACGAACTGCCGATGAGATTCGGGCAATGACGAGTTTTGACGAGATGATTAGTTATAAAAAGGTGCAATTAAAGTGATACACAAACAGTGCTCTTTATCTACATTTCTCAAGTGATCAGAAGTAAAATTTATTGGATCCTGGCATGATGATCAGATTTGTATACGGATTGTGAGAAAGAAAATACAGACTTTAGTCTTATTTCATAATTCACATTTCAGAATGTGTCATAAATTACAAGCCATGCGGGCTGCGCAACTACATGCAAGTTTACAACCTATGAGGTTTGAATTATACGCATAGGGGTTTGTTTATGCTATGAGTGTGTAAATTATTATAGTTTTACGTGATGACTGAAAACCAACCTTTTTATTCAAAAACTTTTGATAAAATTGGACGTGCATCACCTGATTTTTATTCACCCACTTATAGCTCCCGTAAGATTTCCAAAATTTCTATAAAAGGGGGGGGGGGAAATTTTTGTATAAATCTGATTTGAAAGAGCTTAGATGCAGGAGGTGGCTGGGGACGGGATATTCCCATGTGAGCGATTCCTTAGTGAGTGATTCCCAACTGAGCGATTCCCAAGTGAGCGATTCTCAAGTGAGCGATTCCCAAGTGAGCGAGAGCGAATTCCCAATTGAGCAAATTTCCATATGAGCGAATTCTCAATTGAGCGACTGCCATGCGAGTGATTCCTAATTGTGCGAATTCACAAATGAACGAATTCACAATTGGGCGATTCCAAACGAGCGATCGAGAATGTAGTAACACTTTCTTCAAATTTTCCTTCGTTAGCTTATCTTTTTCTTTGTACGTATTTCTTTTTTCTCTCGTTTTCTGTGCGAATTGCTCATGTTTTCATTTATGTTTTTTTGCGTTTTCATCTTTTGTCTGCGCTTTCTTTCATTTTATTTCTTCTTGTCATGTAAGTTTTTCTTCTTTTGCTGATGATACAATACGTTACAAGTTGTCATTTTAGATAACCGTAGTCTCCCGTATAACTCTTAAAGATTTCGGCATGCATGAGTGTTTCATCATTAAAAAATATAAACAAAAGAATGCAGGAAGAAAGAAAACATCAAGAGAAGGGAAACATCAATAAAAATTGATACATTTAGAATATGTAAAAAGAGGTGGAAAAGCATTGGAAAAAGAAAAAAAACATGAAAAAAGGGACAAGAAAGAAGAAGCAAGATGGAGAAAGCAGCAAGGAAGAAAGAAAAAATAATGTGAAAAAGAACAAAAAAAGAAAGAATCGAGGGAATAGAAAAAGGTAAAGATGTAAAAGCATCAACTAAGATGAAAAGTTGATAAGAATGAAGAAAAAATCACAAAGGATAAAATTGAATAGGAGAGCGTGCCAAATTGTGTAGCAATTACATAGTAGACAATGCTTATTAAAAATGCCAACTTGTAATGCATTGTTTCATGAGCAAAAAAGAAAAAAAGTAGATGACAAGAAAAAAGAAAAAAAAGAAAGCAGAGACAAAAGATAAAAATGCGAAAACACACATAAAAACATTAGCAATACACACACGCAACGAAATAAGAATGAAATATATACCAAGAAAAATATTAGGTAAAGAGAGAAAATGTGAAGAAAATGTTATTGCATTCTCTATTGCTCGTTTGGAATCGCCCAATTGAGAATTCGTTCATTTGAGAATTTGCTCAATTAGGAATTGCTCACGTGAGAATTGCCCAATTGGGAATTCACCCACTTGGGAATTCACTCACTTGGGAATTCGCTCAATGAGGAATCTATCACATGGGAATCGCTCAATTGAGAATCACTCACTTGGGAATAGACCACTGGGGCTTCTCTACCCAAAATTTTTGTTTCCTCTAGTCATACCCTGGTCCTTTTTTATATGGGTTAAATGTTGAAAAGATATCAAAATAAGGTATACATAGATTTTCAAAAAAAAATTCAATCTGTTGGAATTGCCCACCCCGTGAGGCTACATACTGCCCCACCCAAGCTTGCCGGGGTTTTTTGAAAGCAGAAGCTAACAAAGAACGGGTGTCAACAATTATCCGCTTTTGTATATCTGAGTTAGATGGAAAGGCATAATAAGAAAAATTTTAATCGAACTGCAGTATTTACTTGATTCACACCGAAAATCGTTGTTCCCGGCAAATATGCTCAAAATTATTTATCTCATCGGTTTTGATTTGTGCTGAGGAAAAAATTAAGAAAATAATTGCATTTATGTACGATAGGCTTTTACTTTTTTTACTTTTCACTGAATTTCCCTGTGTAAAAAGTTGACATATCAAGCAAACTTGTATACGAGTATCTCAAAATCGGTTTTTGCTTAAAGTATGACCCTCTTATTTTCTGAATTTAGATCATAGTAACTATAGAAGATAAAAGATGATATTCAAAGCTTTTTTGATTAGTAGAATGGGTAGGCAATTCTAGAAACGTTCGTGCATATCGATTTTCTCTTGCTTCAACTAATGTACTTTCCCAATTTGTCAAAATTTCGATTTCCGCATGCTATGCTCAGGTTTGAGGAAACTTTCCACCGAAGCCAAAGGTCGAATACGTTTATATCATCAAGATTCGATCCAACAATCCGACGGGCGGTTGATATACACGAAAAATCAGCCGATCAACCCGCGTAACAGTATAAATGGCGATTGTATATTGTTCCAATACACCAAAGATTTAGTTTTGGACAAAAATCAAGGGATTTTTCATAGACTGGAACCGGATTTGTTTCACAACTTAAGTGAGTCAGGGCGATTTTTCGCGCAGTAATAGAAATATTCAATTGAATATTTTTGTAATATTATCCTGTTGCAATGTATAGAAAAAAGTTTGACATCTGGATTGCTTTCCAGTTACCAGTAAGTCTAAATGCTTATCGTAGAGCTTAATTTTTTCGAAAGACTAAAAGCTTTTCGAAGCTATAATCGACCTGAGCCATGTTTTCAAAGATTCACAGAATCTTCCTCCTTTTTTGATTAAACGAGCATTTCTCATTTGCACAAAATTTTGATCTCCTTTACTTTTTAGTCGAGAAATTTTCGAGTACGTCGGTTATGAAACTATTCGAAAATAAAGAAACAAAAGATCAAAATGTCACGGATGTTCCTCCACAAAAAATCAAATTTAGACGCTCGACTAGTATTGAAGAAGAGTTCGCTCAAGTCAAATGCTCTTGTGGAAAAATTTGTTCATTGATCCACGGCTTGACGAGTTGTTGTAAAAAGTCTATAAATGGTAAAGTGTAGATTTGCGTAATCACATCATTTTTACTGCAGAGGGCGTGCCATATAAATAATTTTCTACTCTTTCTAAAAGCATCGACAGTAGGCCGTTCAGATATCAAATATAACTTTAACGTAAATTTATCAATTGTTGATCTACGCAATCTGACCTGAACAAATCACGTTACGTTACTTTTTTCACGTTGCAGATGTTCTTTTCGACGTTTTTGACGAAATGTACTTCAATGCTAACAAATCTTACGCAATAAAATTCGAAAATACGGGTGGTGACAAAGATGCGAGTCCTTTATTCTATGTCGGTACTTTATCTAGTAACGTTGAATCAATTATTGATCAGTAATTATTAGTGCGCAAATCATATAAATACTCAATTTTCGCTGATAATCAGTTATTCATACTGTAGATTTGTAACCTTTTTTTGTTCGAATGAATAAAACTTGTTCAATCTCTAAAACATAAATGAAAATTAATCATGTGGTTCTATAAAAAGTAGACGTGAACTATCTACATGAGAGACAAAGATATCACGTTTTTTGTAGCTAGGTTTTGAAGCTCACTGCCAACTCTAACGAAGCCAATTTTTCATGATGGAAAACTGTAATAATTTCATATTTTGTTTTTAGCCTTTACCAGTTTAGATAGGTGAAATATAATAATTTGTAAAACAATCGCCTGATGCAGATGATTTTGCCAAAAATTGAAGTGTACATTCTGAAATTTTACACGCTATTAGTGCGCTCAATAACACAGCAAATGGAGTAATGTTACGATTAGAACTGCTACTTGATTATCAGTTATCAAATCATAGCGCTCAGCAGAGTAAGCAATGAATTTTGATACACAATTTGCAGACACACAATTTGCAGACACACAATTGGCCAAAGTCCAGTAATATATTTATTAATTCCCACTAGTTCAGTTAGCAAGAAGCATTTTTTCAATCAGTAACAAGAAAAACTTGCATCCTCATCTTGAATTTCAGGGTGTGTAAGTAGAACGCCTGGGAAAGCCCAGCAATTCTTGGAATTTGCTTTTTCTGGACGTGATAGATGAAATGTAAGGTCTCGAAATTCCCAGTTAGCAGACTTCGATTGACCCACAGCAGATTCTAGCGGACCTCAGCAGGTTTGACCCTCTCAGCAAGGAATCGGGAAGATGATGAAGGAAACGTCATAAAAATAAAAATCGATATTGTAGTAAGTTTTCCGAACAAAATCTTATTGATTCCAAAAGAGTAACAGTAGAGCTTTAAAAAGTGGTCATCTGGTAAATCCTTTCATATGTTTCACCAATTTAGGTTGAATGATATGTTGGTTGAGTAATGACAGTCCATTTTATCATCATAAAAACAAGAAAAATATTTCAATCCCGCCCCTGCATTCGCATATACCTAGGAAAATTTCTGTTCTGGTGCATGCATGTTGCTTAGCATTTGGGAAAAAAACAGACATGGTCCGGAAAATTGTTATGATCAGAATCGTTGTTATACTCACCGACGTCTTATATCAAATAGAAAAAAGCTGTTTTTTGTCGAAAATTTTATCGAAAAAAATAATCAAAATAGAAAAAAAAGTCTGTCGATGTTCCAACATTCTATGAAATAATCTTTTTAGTGAGGTAGTGAAAATGGTGAAAAAGTTACACCCACGGTGAAAAAGTTACGCCCAAGTTGTGGTCACCATTTTTTGCACTTCATGTTTGGAATGGTCTCGAATACAAATGAAAAGTTAAGTTCGATCACGTTTGTACTGTAGTCTATTTATTTTGAAATGGCCGGCAGACACGCCGAACTGATGAAAGTAAGTTCAACTCGGAAAGAATAGTATGCTTATTGCTAAAATTGATGATAAAATAGACTTTGATCTCCTAATGAGATGCCTATAGACTGTTTTGAGTTCCTGTTTGTTCATGAAACTGTTGATTTGCACCTTCAAGGTCCCCAGTTCAGGAAACTCTAGTTAACATTCAGCTATACAATGGATTAAACAACGAAACTACAAAAAATTTGTGAAAGTAGGCAAAAAACTCCACAAAATTAGCGAAAGTAGGAATCCATGAGGAGTTTAAATGAGACAATGGAAAAACGAACGGAAATTGTCGAAAATCGTGTTGAACATCTAGATCGAGTGGGCTGCAAATAAATTGCCTGGTTATACAATTTTCGGTTCGATTTATATCCTATGGGTATTAAGGCGAGGCAGGACGACAAAAAGGAGCAGCCACTTAAGTTTTTCAACCTGGTAATGAAAATTCCTGAGGACACAGTCAGAAATTTTGGCTTCGAATAGATTGGCGCCTTTGCTTCAAAGGGTGAAAGTGTTCCACATCAGCTGAAGATTATTTTTTCGATATACGAAATGAAATCGACTGCTGCAGGTTATCTTCGAAATTTGGAAACTTTCAATAAGGACAGAAAACCGCCTGTTATTTGGGCTGACGACCTTACCAAAAGTCAACGGGAGGAAAAGCGTGGAAAACAGAAAAAATAGATGATAAAAAATATATTAAAAGTGATAAAATTACCATTTTTCCATCTTATTTGTTAATCATATTGTGTTCTTTGTTTAATTAATTAACCGTTCTAGCTAGATGGGAATACTAAGCAGATGCACCATCTTTGAGCTCCTTCGGGAGTACTTGAACTCGTAATTTATACTCAAGCTCTGTTCACAATGTGTTCAGAGTATTCTTTTTTCAAGATACAACAAAAGGAAATTTCAGAAAAGCTTCTGTTGTTTAATGATTTAAACAAGTGGATGTCTAGCACACAAAAATAAGATGAGAAGAGAAGTTTAGGATAGACCCGAGAGTTACAAATTCTTATGTCTCATAACTCAAAGTTTTTTTCACTAAATGTAAAGACAGTCAATTTAGAGACGAAAAGGAAGACAATATTCAGTTACCGTAAAAATTATGACATCATTTTTCTACAAGAAACACATACTGTAAAATCGATAGAATACCGATTGAAGCTTAAACGGGGTTGTAGTAATGATACAATATATTTTTCAAATGGAGAGAAATAGTAGAGGGGTTATGATACTGATGAACAATACTTTCATGCATTCAGTTGTCCAGAGTTATAGAGATACAAAAGGCCGATACATCCTTTTAGAATTAAGACTGGATGATGCATCTATAATTTTAGTCAATGTGTACACACCATTCAAAGAGAAAGAGCAACTGCATTTCTGGGATGAGATTTTTGATAAATTAAAAAACTTTAACAAAAAAAGACTCCCTACTATTCTTGGTGGTGATTTTAATCTGACTCTAGACCCTAAGTTGGACAAACCAGGAGGAAATCTACAAAACAAAAGTAGATTAACTTCGAAATTCTGACAGTTTCTAATGAACTGTGATTCAGTAGATACTTTTTGAAGTAAAAACCCAGCCAAAAAAGGTTCACGTGGTATCAATCTAAATCATCAGTTGGTTGCAGGTTAGATTAATTTTTTGCATCTGAAGAATTAATTAATGAAGTGAGCCAAGGCAATGTTATAAGTGGAATGCCTTCAGATCATATTGGAATATGTTTTCAACTAACAGGTAGAATCTTCAAAAAACGAGGCCCAGGCTTTTGGCACTTCAATAACACTCTAACAGAAGATGAGGTGTATAAAAAATTGCTGGCTGAAGTAGTCGAAAGAACTCTGAAGGAAACAGGAGAAAATAAATTAGATGCTGTAAAAACCTGGGAGTATATTAAATTCAAAATCAAAATGTAAACAATAAAATACTCAAAAAGAAAGGCTAGGAAAGCCAAGAGCTATGAATCTGAGCTGAGAAAAAATATACAAACCTTACAGGAATGAATAGATGAATGTGAAATTGAGAGAGAAAATGAAAGATACATGGAATTAAAAACAGAACTTGATTTGATAATGGAAAGAAAAGCAAATTTTGCTCTGGAAAAAGTCAAGATAAGATGAAATTTAATGGATGGAAAGCCAACTAAATATTTTTTTAATAGGGAAAAAAGAAACAACAATAAAAAGAGCATAAATTAATTGAAAAATAATGATGGAAGCACAATCGAAAATCCGAAGAAGATCTTAGAAAGAATGTTCGAATATTACAAGGAATTGTATCAGGAGAGAAAAGTTGACAAAGTGGAGCAAGAATATTATTTTACGAAAGAAAATATGGAAATATATCCACAAATCACTGACTTAGAAAAAGAAATGTTAGAAAAAGACGTAAGTGATGTGGAATACTTGAATACTTTAAATTCCTTGAAAAATGAGGAATCCCCTGGCGATGATAGGTTAACAGTTGAATTTTACAAGAATTTTTGGGACATCATAAAGAAGCCCTTGCTGGAGTGTTTAAAATTTAATTTAGAACAGGGAGAAATGACTGAAGGCTAAATGTATATCCTGATTGATCAATTCTCCTAGAAAATGGAAGGCAATATGAACTAGATGCCTTGATAAAATAGGGGGATTGCAGGAAATTATTAACACAAATTTTAGTCTGAAAACTTTAGATGTAAGAATCTTGCCTTTCTATGAACAAGTGGTTCAAACAATAAGATATATTCCAACAAATTTTTGTATTGAAATAGTGACGCCAGAACAAGTACTAATCCAGAGAATAAACAATAATCGATTCATCACTAGTGAAAAAAAATCAATGTTTATCAAAAGTCTGGAAAATTCGAAATAAAAATACTTTTTTTCATTGGTTAGACAAAAATTGGGCTATCAAAAACCAAGAAACTTTGAAACAGGACGGGTGTACAATTGGATGTTTCAATTACATTAATGTAATCCATGCCATACCAATGAACTGGAAAGTTTCATTTTGTAATGTAATTTTGTAAATTCAATGTACAAACATTTCAATAATAAAGATAAAAAAGGATGAGTGGATTTTTGAAACACCCGAGTTAAATATAGGACAAATAAAGGGTATTAAAAGGAATATGAAGCATGCAAAAGCAAGTAAGCCTAAAGGAGAGCTAGCATGGGAAAAATATTTCCAACAATGACAGTGTCAGAAATGCAACAGGCATGGAGGGTACTGCAGGAAGAAAGAATACCGAACAAATACAGACAATTCCAGTTCAGAATCCTGCACAATATGTTAATTACAAATTCTTTACTAAAGAAATACAAGTTGAAAGAATCTGGAGAATGTACGCACTGTAAAAAAGAAGAAGAAATAATACATATAATCAGTGAATGCAAAGCAGTGGAGCAATTCTGGTGTCAGTTGAAAAAATAAAAATTAGGTATATGCCAATACTTGAACATTAGAAGCATAATTCTTGGTTATGTCGGAAACGAATCACCCGATACAAAAAGGAAAACAGGCGATTTGATCTCGCTGCTGGCCAAATTTTATGTAACTAGAAGGAACGAGGAAGTGCCAAACTTAAATATATTTATCACTTTCCTCAAGTCCCAAAGCACCTTTTTCAGCAAAATACTATCTAGTCACTCGGTATGCGACTTTATAATTAAATTTACAGAAAATGAAGTGCATGTCTGTAGTCCTGCAACTTCAGAAAACAAATAAACAAGATTAGTTCCCCTTGCCGTCTCAACAAGCATATCTCGGACCTGTTGCTTCCCCTCTTTTGCGTGTTTTGTTTTCTTTATGATAAAAAAAACTTCTAATGTAGGATTTTTTAGTTTAAAAATAGTGGGTTAATTGAATAGGATCTCGAATTTTCAGTTCGATGCAACTCAGATTTTGCGAGCAATAGTTAAATCATCAAATGGGTTGTTCACTCTTGATATTCACATACCTTTCAAGAAAAGCAGACCAAAGACAAAATAACAAGGGGTAAAGCACGCCAAATAATTAGTCTCACCAGTGGCAAAAATTTGCAAGCTACAATAGGTATATGAGAACTGAACAAAATGAATCAATCATATTGGCTCGCAATGGAGAATGATATTATCGTATTGACACTTTATAAAGATTCATCCTGAAATAGAAAGAAATTAATCATTAATCGAGTTAGACAATGAACTACTGCGCAAGAGTATCTCATTTATCAAAGCATGAGAATACAGTGCTGATGTAACCATGTCAAATACTTTCAAATAATTACTCGATCTTAAAAGTGCAAATGACGGTCAAGTTATTCTACGTACGTGGTACAAATTGAGTGAAAAATAACAGTCTGATCTAGTGCGTACAGGGCCCGGTTTCACCACAACATTACGAGTCTTACGAGTACTACAAGTGTCGAATTCTAGGAGTAAATCAGTTTCACCAGCTTCACTCATGCTACGGATGACGAGCAACAACCTACGGGCGACGGACAACAAATTAGGAGTTAAGAAAATTGATCTACGGGTGACGGGCTTTGAGTTAGGAGTCCGTAGTAAGAGTGTTTCATTATGTTTTCCGTAGGACTCGTAAAATGATCATTTTACGGTTTGTTTTTTGGCACTCGTTTTACGGAAATTCTTAATGTTTTTATAATTGAATGTTGTAATTGGATTGGAAAATTTGTTCTGAAAATTATTGATTTCTAAGTTATTCTGAAATTTCATCAAATCTTGAAATTTTCTCAATCCTTGTAAAAATTTGTTAGATTTTGTTGAAACGTATAATAATTTCGAAAATTTTTTCAATCTCTACGGACAATTATTTTTATCACTTTTTTGAAAATTCGTCAATTTTACAGAAACTTTCTAAATTATTGTGAAGATAAGTTAATTTTATTAAAAACATCCAAAAAATACAAAAAATTTCTAGATCTTTGCAGATTATTCATTTTTGTTAATTATTTGTGCGGAATGAAAGAAAGGCCACCTGAAAAACTCGTTAATACTTGAAAACATGTGTTACTGCTTGAAAAAAATTTTTACCATCTGAAAAAAATTGTTACCTTCGAACATGATGCACAACATGTTTTTAAAGATGCATCACAAAAATTTCAAGATGCTTCGTAAAAGTTTCAAGATGCATCGCAAAAAAATCAAGATGTGAGAGTTTTTCAATGTTCGACTTTTTACAAGTGCATGGCATTTTTCTCAAGATAATCTTGGAAAAAATCAAGATGGCATGATGACATCTAGAAATAAAATAAAATAACATCCTGAAAAAAATCAAGATCCCATCCTGAAAAAAATCTAGACCCATCTTAAAAAAAGTCATGATGGGTAGCACATTTCTGAAACTAGCCAAGCAGAGGCGTTCCTCCACCCCTTTATATATTTTGTACGGGAACCCTTCAAAGTAGATTTATGAGGTCACGGCTTGCTGGCAGAGGACGCCCTTGGTTTTTACCAGAGGGAGGTGGCAAAGGAGGGAGGGTTATTTTGCATGGGAAATCCTATGGGCATATTGGTTTTTCCTAAAAATTTTTATTTTATGGGGGTTTTTCTGAAAAATGTCAAAAATGCTTGTTTTTCACCCAAAATGCGGTAATTTCGAAAAAGTATCCAAATTATCGTTTCTTTGTCGTGTTGACAAAAGAAAACAAATGACAAAAATGCACAAATACCACCAACCTACGAGTCCTACGGACCCACTTTTGGTCCGTGAAAATCTCATCAAATTTACGAGTCTTTCATCATCATAATGATGGGTAACTCATTGGTGAAACTAAACAGTCATAAATTATGAAAAACTGTCGCTCGTAACACTCATAACTCGTGGGCCCGTAATCATAAACTTTCCTTTTTTGGTGAAATTGCCACTCGTAGCACTCCTAGACTCGTAATTCCTTGCTCGTAAACTCTGATTTTTGGTGAGACGGCCATTCGTAGCTCTCAACACGGGACTCGTAACTCGTGACATTTTACTCTTAATACTGAGTTTTGTGGTGAAACCGGGCCCAGGTAATGACCAGTATGGGTCAAAAATTTTCTTTGAGCTATGAGTAAGTTCTGTGCATTTGGTACTGGTTGGTTAACAATTCATGAACACCTCCATGGATAAAGACAATAGTCACTAATGAGTAAACATCGACATATTATAGAGAGCTTTGCTTCTATCATTCAGTTTCTATATTTTTCAGTTTGCGAGAGCATGTCAGCATGTATTTCACTTATTCGTGCAATTAGCAAAGCTCTGCTGAAAGCTTTCTGGTATATTCAACATCGGACTCCGAAATTCGGAAAAATATACGATTGTATCTTAATTAGAGAAAGAGTCCCAGAGTGAACTCTGATCAACATGAAAAAATAATCAGAAATTTCGATGTGTCGTCAAAAATCACACTAAAAATATTTATTCGAGCGTGAACATTGTGCAATTTTTTACTGAAAAAGAAAATCCGGCAGTATTCATGGTCGAGGCAAAACAGCAGTAGGCAACACTGACAACAACAGTCCTGGAACTAGATAGAGTTAATAAAGTCTCAAGCCGAAACTGGAGTTTTCATGCCTGCACTTTTTTCAACAACTTTATTTTCAGGTTAGATTAAACACATGCACTTAGACGACCTCGCTGAGACCATGCCAATCCCGACCTTGTTCACTCAAGTAGAATATTAAAAATAAAGAAAAGCCACAAGATCTCACAATCTGACCTTAAAGCTCGTGGAGATGTAAGCAAGTTTTCCATCCTCATTTATTTGCCTTCAGCTTTTGGTATTGAGCCGTGTAATGTCAGTTGGCCGTGTCCAAAATATCGAGTCTGAAGATTCTGAAGACTGATGCTATTCACAGCAAACTCCATCATTCACAAAATTTTAATCATCTTTAGCAAGAAAATACTAGCCTTAAACTTCGAAGTTTTCGATAAATCAAAAACACTTGGCAAACAGGATGTCAGTTTGTTTTCCTCTTCGTCGTCATCGTATGCTCAAGTGAGCATAAAATTTTTTGTTTAGGACCGGGTTAATAGTGTTTTTATTAAATTATTTTTAGTACAAAAAAGTACACATATAATGAACGCCATCCACTTATGCGCAGTTCATTGAGCAGTGTTTATTGATTAATCGACAATTATAGTTCCTTGTTTTAAATGAGCCTGAATGATGAAAGACGCAACAGGCAAGACTAGGAAAACAACAGCGAAAGAATCACTTTTTGGGTGGTCAAAAGCTTTAAGAAACCACTATTTGGGCCGGTTCAGAAGCACTTTCATGTGCAATGTAGTTATAACTCCCCAGACTTTCCATGCACCCATTCATGTTTTATAGCATATTTATTCTAATGAAAACCATGCATTTCAGGTTTTTTGGGGTGAAGTTTATTAGGAAGATTATATTAAACATCCCACTCACTATGTCAATCGCCCATTATACCAACCGTCATGCTTTGCCAGCCACTATCTAGGTAAAATAAACTGCAAGTACTCATTTGTGGAGGTTAGAGTATTGAATGATAAGTAAATTAATGAGAATTGACCCCACTTTATCTGAACTCTAAGGGGTATTATTTTAGCTAATACTCTTCAGTTTTGAATCACCAAAAATGTAATTATATTATTATGAAAGATTATTGAATCAATATCAACTTTGAGTGAACAAGTGCACAATAAAGCAAAATAATAATATCAAAGGCTATTATATCTCTGGCACGAATAAATTCATTTTCTGTGCGAAGAAGGTTGAAACCAACATTATTTATTCATTTTGATGCCAGTGCAGTTGATCGCCAAGAAACAGTTTGCGGGCGGGTAAACTTGTTTGTTGTAGCCAATTCAGAACCACACTAAGTGTTGTATTTGTAAAATATGGGCTGTTGCTTAGATGCTGATGGCAGGCAGGATTGTCCAGAAATAATCCAAATTAGAAAACGTTTGGTTTCCCAATTTGAATTCACAATGCTGAAGAACCAAGAGAAGGAGAAGCTTCTATAAATTCTACCTGACAAAAAACAACAACTTACCTAACCAATATAAAATATTTTGAAACGGGCGGAGTTAATACAAAATGTGTTCCACATGCTGACGAAACTAAAGGCACGGGGAATAGTGACCATACATGCACGTGGGGGGAGGTTTGGGGGGTTTTGACCCCCAGCAGATTTTTATTGACCCCCAGCAGATTCTTGCTGACCTCCAGCAGATTTGACTCCCCTAGCAATGATTGAGAAGTTGACGAAGGAAAATGATCAAGAGAGAAGAGAAAGTCGTCATGAAAATGGAAATGATGCTGTGGTTCAGCAATTTTTTTAAAGAAAGCATGCTTGATTCCAAAAGAGTAACATTAAAAGTTTAAAAAGTGCTGTCTAAGTAAATTATTTAACATATCTGACTAATATATTTGTAAGAATATGCTGTTTGGATGTTAGAAAACCTTTCTAAGATCTTTCTTTTCATTATCAAAAATGAAAAAAAAATTTGTATCCCCTCCGTCCTGGCTGACCCCCAGCAGAATTTGCATGGTGTGCATGTATGATGGTGACTAATAAAAAACATATAAAGACAATAATAAAAGAGAGCTCAAGCGCAGGCATACCGAATCTGGGCTACAATAAGATGCTCCAAAGTGGTCTGCTTCGCCCGATCCAAATCATACCTGCGCGCGTCTTTACGAAATCAACAAACTATTAGAAAATCCTGAAAAAAGATGGAAACACACTACAACACAAGTGCAGGGTGAGGGTGTCACTAAGGCGAGAAATTTCATAGTTAATTTATTCATTTTTTTTATTATTCTTGATATTGGAAGGGTAATTTTTCAGGAAAATGTTAGGGGAAATCAAAATCAAATCGAAAAACATTTTGAAAAATTTCAGAATACTGACCTTTAAAGGATATGACTTTTTGTCAGATTTTTTAACTTATTCACAAGGACCATATAAAACTACCATCATAACGTACCGGGCTTGCTCACTTAGTTCATCAGCTCGTGCTGTTTGTTAGTGGGTGTGATGTAAACATGGATCCAGCTACAGATCACAGATCTGGATCCGACGGATCAACGAAACCTAAGTAAGGTTTCTGAAGTTGGTTTTGCAACTATCCAGATCCCTGCGGATCGACCATCTGGCGATCCAGATCTGTAGCCAAAACGACTTAAACCCGACTTTTTTGCAAATCCAGATGTCAGATCACCTTGATATGATGTATTTGTGATCAAAATCAAAAATTTTTGATCCGTACCAACTTTTTTTGATCTTAGTCAAATTTTCTCGAATTTTTTCCTGATATCTACTTTCATGCTATGCATAAAATTTTTGATCTAGATCCAATTGTTTGATCCTGAACCAAATTTTTGATCAAAATTTTTCGATTTTTTTCCCTGTTGTATGCTTTCGTGCTAGGCATCAAATTTTTGATCTAGATCAATTTTTTCAATCCTGAACCAAATTTTTGAGCCAGATGAAGTTTTTTGATAATGATCTACATTGTTTTACTTTTGCGCAAGAATGCCAAAATTTGACAAATCGGATATATTCTATATGACTGTGATCAATTGTGAGCGGAATCAAAATTTTTGATCCTAATCAATATTTTTTCTATTTTCGTCTGGAAATGCTAAATTTAGGCAAATCGGATATGTTTAATGTGGATCTGATCAATTTAGGTTTTTTTCCAGATCGAAAAAATGTTAGGAAAGAAGAGCGACTCTAATCGAATCTTGTTCATTCTTATTATGTATCAGGTGCATTCCAAAGAAACATCAAATGTACGGGTTAGAAGAAATCACAAAGATGTAAAAAGATTTATCATCCGTGAGGTTTAACGACACCAGAGACGACTTGATCAGTAATTGTGTAATATGCATTCCTGCACAATAACTGATCAGGTCGTTCTCAATGTTGATGACTTGTCAGAATCAAATAAATACATGGAAAAGAACACTGATGAAACATCACACATACAGGATCCTTCAAGACGAATTTCTGAGAATAGGGTTTGGTTGAGGAGGAGACTTGATTTAAGTGAAGGGTGTTAGAAAGGATTTTGTATGGGATACCTGATGGATGTGCTGGTTTTTCGTTAAGAGTTTATTATTCAGAGATTACTCAAAAAACTTCAAAAATGGTTGACGATGAGAGTTGTCATGCAAAAGCAGTCTTGAAATATATTTTTCATTTTTTAGATTCTAATTTTTTAAATTGTTAAATTAAATTTTCAAATTGAAGAAACAGTTAAATCTGTAAAAAATTTAAAAACTTCATTTTTTAAATTAGAAGGTTGAAAATTTTTGAATTTAAAATTTAAAATTAGAAAACTTTGACAAATTCAATTATTTTTAATTTAAAGAAAGATTAAAAAAACGTAAAAAAATATTTTTTAATTTGAAGAAATGGAAAAAAAAAATTTGATTTTTTAATCTGAAGTCCTTGAATTTAGGAAAAAATTTAGAAATCAAGTTCAAAAAACAATTAAATTAATGTTAGATGTTGTTACTACTTTTCCTTTTTTGTTATAATTGAGATATTCTGTTGGCCTCGAAACTTAGAACAACCAGAGAGTTCGAATGCAAACTCAGCAATTTCTAGAGGGCGTCTATGATATTCTAGAGGGCAGTGCTTGTTAAAAATCAAATCCCTCTGAGCAATCCAGCAGAGTTGCAGCTTGTGCCGTAGCTTAATTAAGGTGCAACTCAGCTGCAGCTCAAATCGTACACACAAAACATATCGAGAAAGTCAAGCTAGAGCTGAGCTGCACCTTAAGGGAAATTTTATGACAAATAGAGTTAAGCTACAGCTTAAGCTGCAGCTCAGCTGGAGCTTAAGCCTGTGATGAAACCGTCCCCTGGTCTTTAGCTTGATTCAAATTCAATAATGGTGTACCTGAGTCAAAAAATTTTAACCAAAAAATAACCTGTGCTTCATTTTTGTCAGCATCCTAGAGGGCCATGGCATTATAGAGACCATTTGAAAACAGCGTCCAGCCTGTAGCAGAAAAGAAATCTAATTGTTCCTATCAGGAATAAGTCAGCTTTTGTTGTCTGCAAGATTTGTAATCTGCAAAAAATATGCTGAATAAACCCAGTTTTGACAATATTGCATTCTAAGTAACAAATTTTCCAAAAAAGCATGCAAAAAAACAAAATAAGCTGCCCTCTAGAATAGGCCGCCCTCTAAAATAAGCTGCAGATTTTATGACCTAAAAAACAGAATTGGGGGCGGCTTATTTAAGAGAAAATGTGGTACAGATAACACAACAATATGGCGCCTAATTGAGTGACGAATGAACAAAAAATGTTTGTTGAATAGTTTAAAATCATTTTTCAGTCGTTTTTTTCAAAATGCAAAGCCTTTTCTTTTAGGACCGGATTATAGATTTCATGGCCTAAGTGCCAGATGGCCCGGAAGCATTCACGATGCACTCGTTTTAAGGAATAGTACCTTAAATAAAAAGTTTGATGAAGAACGTTAGCGTCTGATTCCAAATGCCGTTTTATTGGGCGATTCGGGATACCGTCAAGGATACCTCGTCAAGGAATGGCTAATATCACGATTGTTACGATCTATTATGGATGCTGAACTCAAATTTAATATTGCGCATAAAAAATGAGGCAAATGGTTGAAAATTCATTTAGCATTTCAAAAAAACGATTCGCTTGTTTGGAAAAGTTAAGAGTCAGTCCGGTATTTGCCAGCGAAATAATAAAATGTTGCTGTATTTTGCATAATTTCTTACTGAAAGCCGATCCTGAAAATTCGAACGACGAAGAAGAAATGAATATTGACCCTAATATTGAATTGAAAGCAGAAACTGAAGCAGGAGATGAAATTGAAAGTAAAAATAATAATGGAAATCGGTTGCATTTAATCTCCTTGTTTACTTACTTAATGCATAACAAGTTTTGGTTTAAACAATAATAATAACTTTTTAATAAACAACTTTGAATATATTGTATAAACTTAATGTTTGTTTCAATTGGGTATGGTATTTGTCAATTACATTCATTCATTATTCACGATAAAAAATATTGGTCGAATTCAAAATGAATCTTCATATCGTATGTTCAAAAACATGGGTGGTGCAGATGATCTTTCATCCACTAATTCATTGCCGATGTTTGCTGTAAATTGCCAATTTCTAACTGAAGTTTTTGTTTCTTTAATTCGAGATGTTCTTCCATTGATTGTAAATTCGAAATGTGAAGTTTCAAATGGTCGATTTCCAATGTAAAATTTTATTGTTCCAACCTCAATTGGTAGTTTCATAACACTATTTCTCTCGAACCAGAATTGACGTTGTCTCTTGCGTTTGACGCCCACTGAGCATATTACTTTTTTGGCCGTCGTATAGACTAAAAGTTTGTTTTGGTTTACCAAAGTGACAAAATGACTACAGTTTCCAAAAAAAGCTGTGCTTACCCCTTCAATACTACTGTCTATTTCGTTGAAACCAAAATCGTGATTCTGCCTTGTAATTATTTGTGTCACCACTAAAGTTTCCGAAATTAAACCAGCATTCAACAAATCAGATTCTTAAGCATCTAATCCCTCGACAACAACAGGCGAATCCTTTCCAATGATTTCCAAAACAGCTAGATCAATTTTAGAATATTTCATTTCGTTTCTCCAGCTGCACCAGTCTGTTTAAATTTATCAGTTTTTGTTAGTGTCGATTTTCTAATATTGGGCCAAATAGCATCCCTAACATAGTCCCACAGTTTTCAATAAACGACAATACTCCAGTGCTAATTCCGAAATTTTTAACAGCTTGCCAAGCTTTTTGTTTATCTTGATTCATAACCTTTTCATTGAATTTACAAAATAAAATGTCCTTCAATTCTTTAATTTTCTCAGGTATCAATAATTTTTGTTCGATCGAGGTAGACATCATAGGGCAGTATACTTTAAAAATAGAAATCAATAAACTTCAATGTGCATAAAAAATAATATTGACTAATATTTCACTAATATTTATTAGCATGTTGTGAAATGCAAACTAATGCAACTGATATTTATTACTAATGTTTCATTAGGATTTTTGCCTTTTTTACTAATA
This sequence comes from Romanomermis culicivorax, assembly GCA_963922205.1. Taxonomy (NCBI): domain Eukaryota; kingdom Metazoa; phylum Nematoda; class Enoplea; order Mermithida; family Mermithidae; genus Romanomermis; species Romanomermis culicivorax. The sequence goes on along the minus strand of CAWUHX010000119.1, from coordinate 130,930 downwards.
TGTTATTACTTTCTTTTGAAACGCAAAATAAAACAACTGATATTTATTACTAATATATAACTAATATTTTATTAGTCTAACTAATAAGTTTTATAGAACCAAGCACAGATAGGCGCAAGCGGGCCGGATGATTATGAGTTGTCCTCAAGTATGTTTTTTTCTAGACCCTCAAAAAGTTGTCATCAAGTATGATCTTACTGTAACCGCTATCAATAACATTCCTGGTCAAAGAGTGGTCCTCAGAAGGGCCATTGGAATTAGGCTGAAAAGCCCGGTTTTTTCTTTTTTTCTCCTTCATTCATGTCTCTCACTCCAGATTAAAGAATAAAAAGTGAGAATCCGAAAACCAGTCATCTGCTTCGTCAAAATAATTCGAATGGTCCTGCAATCCATCGAAAGTGTGGCCAATAATCCTGTCACAATAATACGTAATTGTAAACCTATGATCACTTTCAGACACACGTCGCGTCATAACGTCACCATTTTCCAAAGCATTTTTGATTTCATCCTGGAGATTGTTCAATGCTAAAGTGAAAAGTCCTAGAGTTGTTCCCTGTCGGATAGAATCTCCCCATTTGTTGTAATCAATATGCTTCATGATATATCATAATAAATGTTTTCATATACATAAGCATATTCAGTCCAGCGTCTAATTCTGTATTCACAGTGAGGTTCACAATTCTGTATTCACAGTGAGATTCACAATTCTGTATTCACAGTGAGAAAGTGAGGGATCTTCTCGGAACAATTTTACCGTGGTAACGTTCATCCATTTATACCTGAAAATTCTGGAATTCTGAGGGAGGTTAAAAAAATTCCGGAATTCTGAAAAGCAAAAGAAATCCTGAATTCTGAGAAAGATATGAAGGAATTCCAGAATTTTGAGATGTGAAAAAAGAACCCATTATCATACTAGTTAATGATATGAAATGAAGATTTATTAGTTAAAATTCAATTATTGATACCATACTGACAAATAATGGTGAAAATACACAGAAAAAGAATCCATGGGTATGTCAACAGGATGTCCCGAATTATTTAAATTAACAGCTGAAATCCGCATGAAAACAAACAAAGTATAAAAACGTGTTTTTGTGTAAGTTTTTGTCATGATTTACTTGGCAAATACTATGAAATTTTCACAATGGGCAGTCTATATCCAAAGATTGGCCAGTGAATATCCATTCTTCATCTCTTGCACCATCTGTTATCATTTTATAAATTTCATTATCATTATCGTTTTCTAATTGCATATCGATTTTTTCACAGATGTACCTCTTTGCCAATTCGCTTGTGTATTTTTTTACTTGATCTTCCATTAATTGCATTCTGTTGATAAAACTATAAATAAACGAAAAAACATGAAAATACAAAAAACGGATTATATGATTCTAATAAGTTCGATATTTATAGTATCAGATGCTTGCTATTATGTTAATTAGACACAAGCAATCTGTATTGGCAGTAATGAAAGCTACACATCAATTTGTCACGAAAAATTCGGCATTTGACTTTAGAGAATAACCGTGACTTTCAAGTAACAGATTGGAACAATTTCACAAAATGTTTGCTAAAACTTGAGAATCTTGAATTTAAACCACCATGTGAGAAATGTCTAGAAATAGATGAAAATTTTCAACAAATTAGTATAGAAGGAAAACGTTTACAGGGTATGCATCACTGGAAACGTACACAGCTTGAATCAATTTCAAAAGAAATCATAGGTTGTATAGTTTTATTAATGCTATTATTACTTTTATACATAGTAAAAACAAACAAATCTGAATTTCTATCAAAGCTTACAGTTCATCAAAAATGATCTAATCACTGATCCTGCTCTCAAGATTTCGAATTTGAATTTGGCGCCTGCCACTATAAATTTTCTAGATGTAAAAATAAGCACTGTTACTTTTGGCTATTCTATTTTATATGTTAGAGCAGGAATTACTTCTGGCTCATAGACAACATTCCAGCAATTTTTCTCATACACTTTCGGCAGATAAAGCCGATATCCAAGACTAGCTAAACCAACATAATTGTGAACCTTGAAAGTAGGCTTTTCACATTTCAAAATTTGACCAATATTTCTGCTGTTCCATCAATTATTTCCTCAGTTTTTGCACCAGTACAAACAACTTTGTCTGATGAAAATAAAATGACTGTGGCTTTTTGAAGGTTTCAAGCTCAATTCAGGTAGTTTTCTAGAACCATATTTCACTTTGTCAAGTTTTGTTTTTTATTACATGTAAATTCAGCTTTAGCACCTGATCAACACTTGAAACAATGTTACAAATTTCCATCATTGGCTAATACTGATTCTTCTCAGAATGAATGCTCTATTTATACCTCCAATAATTCCTGAATTATAAAAGGATGGAAACAATTCCTGAATTCTGAAAAGATAGGAAAAAATTCCTGAATTCTGAAAAGATAGGAAAGAATTCCTGAATTCCAAAAAAGATAGACCAATGTGCATTAACATAGGGCGAAAATGAGGGTCAATGACTATGAATAATAATCAAACAGAAAAGGAAATCATGAGTCCTTGAATTCCGAACAAAATGGATCAGCCTAGAAAAGTTATTGATCCTAAAATCTAGAATGATCACCTGGTCCACATTTTATGGAAGAAATTGATTGAATTCAAAATGGAAATACCGGCCGAAATTTGGGCAACGACTATGGATGATGGAAGTCAGCAAATAAAAACACTATAATCAATACTGAAACATTGCAAACTTTGGTCGAAAGTGATTATTGGCAATGCAATGATCAAATCATTTATTTTATTTCGGACAATTTTGCTAGACTGTCAGTGAATGATCATCAAAATTTTGGAACACCTGAATTTTGGAGCTACTTTTTTGATAATGATGATGATGATATATGGGAAGGCGATTAACCAATCGATCAACATTATAATATCAGTGAAATAGAGCGGTTGAAGTTAGGAGACTTAATGCTGAAGATACTGGATACAATGTGCATTTTCGGCACACTAGTGGTATAACAGGACGACGGATAAAACAAATTTTGGATAATTTACTGAATACAGCGTTGGTCAACAGAAATCCTAAAAATCGAATTGGCGTCGAAATCCACCTTTCCAGCCTTGACAAATGTGCGCTGGTACCATTTATTGATGAAGAATTTATCAATGCTGAACGATAATTGGCATTTATTGAACAAATACAGCAAGCTAATGTTGAATTTGCTTTTGACGAAGCAATAAACTTAAAAATCATATTTGTCAAACGAGTCGTAGGTGGTGGCAAATATAGTCGAAGTGAAGGTGCTGCAGCCGGAATAATCAATTGGGAGCAGTGGATTCAACAACATTGTGGCCATTTTGGTTCCTTTCTACAGGTATTTTATCGTAAGTTTTCTCCACTTGATCACATTTTATAAAGAGTCTCACTCAGATGAAAAATGAAGATAATGTAAGCCTCGCAAGAGCTATAGTGACAGCAAAAGCCATAATTGATAATGATCCTAAAGTAAAAACCATAAAACAAAGTGACCGAGATCGTGGAACACTGCAGAGAAATGGATGGGATGATCCTCAGTTTCAGTTAGTGATACGGGTCCCAGGACGACATTCAAAAAGTGAATAGGAACGACTCGATTACAATTCCATGAGTTCTTCTTCATCCGAAATTTCGGGAGAGTCAAAGTTTCAATCGAAGAGCAACACATACCCCTCAGGAGAAAGTGATGATTTATCATGCAGCTGTTGTGAAAAACGCTACCAACAGTTGACCAGAAAGATCGGGTGCTCTTTCTCTCATTACAAGTGGGAAGCAATAAAGTTATGATCAAATAACCGAATTCCATAAAGACGGTCTTCAAAGAATTCTGTGAAATTAGAAATATTGAGGGCAATTGCAGCATGATGCGAAAAGAATGTATCGATATCCCGAACAGTGTTACACAACAAGGACTACACCTCTCTGTACATGAAACACGTTAGTATGTCGAGTGTAATGTATGTATTGTTACTCCGAATGTTCTGTACATATCCGTATCCCTAGTGCATCAGTATACCGAACTGTATTCACAATTAAAAAGAGCTTCTCTGTAGACCCATCAAAACCCACAATAATGTCAAAGCCTCAGCCTAACACTAAGCCTGAGCCTAAGCCTAAGCCTGAGCCCAAGCCTAAGCCCAAGCCTAAGCCCAACCCTAAGCCTCAGCCTAAGCTTAAGCCTAAGCCTAAGCCTAAGCCTGAGCCCAAGATTAAGCCTAAGCCTAAGTTTGAGCCCAAGATTGAGCGTAAGCCTAAGCCTAAGCCTAAGGCTAAGCCTAAGGCTAAGCCTAAGGCTAAGACTAACCATTAGCCTAAGCCCAAGCCTAAGCCTAAGCCTAAGCTTAAGCCTGAGCCTAAGCCTAAGCCTAAGCCTAAGCCTAAGCCTAAGCCTAAGCCTAAGCCTAAGCCAAAGCCTAAGCCTAAGCCTAAGCCTAAGCCTAAGCCTAAGCCTAAGCCTGAGCTTAAACCTAAGCCTAAGCCTAAGCCTAAGCCTAAGCCTAAGCCTAAGCCTAAGCCTAAGCCTAAGCCTAAGCCTAAGCCTAAGCCTAAGCCTAAGCCTAAGCCTAAGCCTAAGCCTAAGCCTAAGCCTAAGCCTAAGCCGAAGCCTAAGCCTTAGCCTAAGCCTAAGCCTAAGCCTAAGCCTAAGCCTAAGCCTAAGCCCAAGCCTAAGCCTAAGCCTAAGCCTAAGCCTAAGCCTAAGCCTAAGCCTAAGCCTAAGCCTAAGCCTAAGCCTAAGCCTAAGCCTAAGCCTAAGCCTAAGCCTGAGCCTAAGCCTAAGCCTAAGCCTAACCATAAGCCTAAGCCCAAGCCTAAGCCTAAGCCTAAGCCTAAGCCTAAGCCTAAGCCTAAGCCTAAGCCTAAGCCTAAGCCTAAGCCTAAGCCTAAGCCTAAGCCTAAGCCTAAGCCTAAGCCTAAGCCTAAGCCTAAGCCTGAGCTTAAACCTAAGCCTAAGCCTAAGCCTAAGCCTAAGCCTAAGCCTAAGCCTAAGCCTAAGCCTAAGCCTAAGCCTAAGCCTAAGCCTAAGCCTAAGCCTAAGCCTAAGCCTAAGCCTAAGCCTAAGCCGAAGCCTAAGCCTTAGCCTAAGCCTAAGCCTAAGCCTAAGCCTAAGCCTAAGCCTAAGCCCAAGCCTAAGCCTAAGCCTAAGCCTAAGCCTAAGCCTAAGCCTAAGCCTAAGCCTAAGCCTAAGCCTAAGCCTAAGCCTAAGCCTAAGCCTAAGCCTGAGCCTAAGCCTAAGCCTAAGCCTAACCATAAGCCTAAGCCCAAGCCTAAGCCTAAGCCTAAGCCTAAGCCTAAGCCTAAGCCTAAGCCTAAGCCTAAGCCTAAGCCTAAGCCTAAGCCTAAGCCTAAGCCTAAGCCTAAGCCTAAGCCTAAGCCTAAGCCTAAGCCTAAGCCTAAGCCTAAGCCTAAGCCTGAGCTTAAACCTAAGCCTAAGCCTAAGCCTAAGCCTAAGCCTAAGCCTAAGCCTAAGCCTAAGCCTAAGCCTAAGCCTAAGCCTAAGCCTAAGCCTAAGCCTAAGCCTAAGCCTAAGCCTAAGCCTAAGCCTAAGCCTAAGCCTAAGCCTGAGCCTAAGCCTAAGCCTATGCCTAAGCCCAAGATTAAGCCTAAGCCTGTCTGAGCCAGGGTCAAGTCAGGGTAAAGTGCAGAGCAGACCTAAAGGATAAATGATAATCTGAGGATTACATTGTGCTGATGTGATCATGGACACCATTAAAATCTTCTAATAGACCCAGCCAAACTATTGCTCATTCTCACACCATCTTGTGCTAATCTACAAATGTGTATATCAATGTCTGACAAAATCAGTTTATGGACTGTGATTTCAGGACAAAAATGAGTTGAGAGAGACTGCAGGCTCAAAAGCTAAATGATCACTCAAAAATCCGATGTCACCTCAGGGTCAATCAAATCAGGGTGATTTCAGACCTAAAGTTAGGTTATATGAGTAGTATAGAGGCGCCCCTCAAGCATTAAAAGCTCCCTGGCTTATGTTGAAGATTTGCATTGGAGTTGGAAAAAAGTTTGTGATGTTCAAAATGTAGTCAGAATTTTGGCCATCTACACTAATGTAATTTTGCCAGCTAGGAAGAAGCAATAATCCCAAACCTGAGATAGAAGGAGGAAATTGCCTTAAGTTGGCCCTCGCACATCTCCATAAAAACTTGAAATAATGTAAAATATGTAATACTTCATGGAATAAACTGAAAAAATTTCAATTGATACCCAACACAACTTATTTAGGACGAAATTCCAAATTTTGTGCAACAGTCTCCATTTCACAGGTGTCTGAAAAGTTTAAATAGGGCCCAAACAATGTCTTCCTTCAGCCATTCTACTGTTTGTGTTATTTGTTATTAGGCACCACCAGGGCTGCTGCCCACTATTCCCCTTTTGAGGGGGGAGTTCATCTAGCTGATAAAGCTGAAGCTGTCACTTCAAGCTTTATGAAGCTAGCCTATTTGTTAAATAGAATAAATAATTGAAACAAAAAAGCAGAAACTCTTGTAATTTGATAAATCAACAGACATTGTGAACCCATTAGAACTGATCTTTGAAGTCAGCCCCACTGTCAGCTGTGTAGAGGCGAGTACATTGTGACACCAAGTACATCTTTTTATGACAGACTTCAGCCATACATAGTATGGCTTGCTATGCCCAACGCTAGACCATCAGTGGCTCCTCATCATGCACCTAGCGCCATTGCACTGCTGGCTTCTACCTGACCCTTGGCCTCATTGGTACATTACCATGCACCTAGTAAACTGTACTTCTGCTCAGTAGGAGCAAGACAAATACAAATGCATAAAAATACAGGCAAATACAAACACACAAAAATGATAAATAAATATTAAAAAATGACAAAAAATGGCTTCTAGATTGTATGAGCAAAAAGTATATGATTAAGTGAAAGATGGGCAGAAAAAAGTCAAAAAATGAAAGCTGAATGATATATTCTTTTGTTTACAAGTCCAATGGCAGTGTTGTTATGCCATCATCCAAAACTTTCCTTTTTATGTAAAGAAAAGGGAGACCCAGTTACTCTTGCATGTACATACACATTTTATTGTACCCCTGCATTATGAACTATTCCATATGTGGGATCATTAACTTTTTTCATAAGACCTTCACAACTGGTCTTTCCTTCACCTTCTCTGACCCCAATATATGTTTTGGTGGGCAAACAGCACATGGCTGTTCTCTGCCATTCTTCTTTCAACACACTGACATTGCTAGGTAAATGCTGTCATCAAAGTATTTTTGTAGCATGTCATAAAAACTGCAACATTCGAATATTGAAAACTGAAAGGCCGATCACAATAGATAAATCAAAATAATTTCTTTTTTCTTCATATGGACCTGGTAACAATTTTCTGTTATACATTCGATCTTTTTTCATGTAGGGGCTCAGGCCCCATTGGGCCACCTTCTCATAATCAGTGTAGAATACATCCACATGGCTTTCTTTGTTGGTCAAATTTTTTTCCATATCCAGTATTACCAAGTAATTTGAATGTATGGGCCAATATTCCTAGGTCAGGATTGGAGTCTCCTTCTTGCCTATGCCTGGTAACTTCATCACAAAATGCTTTAGAGGGGGTTGTTTTGTCAAATTGAATTACATCATGGATTTTTTCAAGTATCAGGCCATGCTGTACCAAAAATTGGACCATGGGTGTGGAAAGCATGATCTCCTCACCAAAGTAGCTGTTTATAAGATTTTTCCATCTCTGTCTTACCTGATTGGTCGTTTTGTTTCGTTTCAGTTTCAGTTTTTCGTTTTTCTAAATACTCAAAGGTGAATATGGCTTTCTGTTAGGGATGCCCCATAGGCCTTCATGAGAATTTCCAGACTGAAGCCTGGAGCAACATATACACGGAAATGTCCAATTATTTGAGATATTCCATAGAGATGCATTGATAGAATCCATTCCTTTAGATGGCTTTCAGCTGTGGTGCTTCCCCGTTGACTTGAACTTGTTGGACAAGTTTGGGGAAAAGATTTCTCTTTATGAAAATATCATATTTCTCTGATTTAAAACTCAGGCATGTGAGTTGGATGCAGTGCATATCGAGACTATTCTTGACAGGAAAGATGGAGTTGAGATTCCACTTTTCTCATCTAGAATCTTTCTCTTGATCAAATAGTTATTGAACTGCAGCTTTTGGTCATAGCATCCAAATGGTCAAAATGGTTATATTGATTAGACAAAATTTCTTTCTGCCTAATGCTAATCAGTGTTAGGTGCCTCACCATTTTTTGTACCAAGCCATCAGGATCACTTTCGACTGAGCAAATGGGGGGAAAACCAGGAGAACTGGTAGCTATGGTGCATGAAACTGGATGATGTTGACCAACATAGGCTAATTTTTCTGATCTTTGTTGTGATTTTTTCATGATAATAATTTCAAAATCAAAAACAGCATAAAATGGGCAACAATGCTGTACCCTATCTACAATAATTTCCAATTCATCTAACTGCTTGAAAATAGATTTTTTACCATATACATTAATTTAAGTTCACAATATAACTGTAGTGCCCTCTGCCATTCTCATGGAGTGAGACATTTAGATTTAACAGCTTTTTATATTTTGGAATCACATTTTTTCAGTAGACAGCTTCTTCTGTATCTGGTTTGAAGTGATAGACTTGTATATCAATGAAATACAGTTTTTCAATTATTTTAAAATAAGTGTATGGAACACCAAAAAAATAATCTACCATTTTCTGAATTTTCGTCTTTTGGATATTTTTCACAAAAAGTTCAGAAATAAGATTTTTGTCTTGAAAATTTCCAGATATTTTTCAGGCCAAACACCAAAAATAGGCATAAATTATCTTTGAACTTATTTTTTGGCTATCATGGCTCATACCTATGATAGTATACATTTGATGAACTAATGTTTGTGGCAAACAAAAGTTCTTACACCCAGCACCAGAGGTTTTCTGTTGCATGGCATCAAATTCAACATCAGTGACAAGAAAAAGTGGCCATGTTGTATCTGGATGAGCAAAATTTTCTTTAAAATCAATTTTTTCCATTCTTTCACCAAATTGCTGCACATCTCCCACATTCCTGATCAAGACACGGTGGTTGAGCAGTGTAAAGTTATTTTGGCATGCATATCAATGTTCAACCTCATCTGTCTCAGAAATTTTTAATGAGCATCCAATGGCAGCATCAACCTGAAAACATTCCTTTTCCAGCTGGTAAATGTCTTCAATCATCATTTTTAAATCACCATCTGTGGCACTTCATCTGTAATTATAAGTATGGTCCAATAGATTAGTTGGTTCTAATAAGTCACAAATAGTTCTTGATCTCATCTTGTATTTCTTCTGAATATTCTGCCAATTTTGTTGGTGAATCAGGATCTTCTAAAATCATATTTTCCTAAATTTTTCATAATATATTTCCATTAGAGTCTTTCCTTCTGGCTTTATCCAAAAGTAGCTATGACTTTGCTTTGGAGCAAATAATTCTCACTGATTTGTAAAGCTTACTCTACAATATAAGCAGGTAAAGTCACCATGCTGTTGCATCCAATGTTTCTTCAACCCTTTTAGTTGGTAAGTAAGAAGAATCATTGGGGGCATTTGTTTCTCCACCCCTTATGAACAACATTAATGTGTTCATTCAGATATCTTAATTCTTTGGAAAATTTCCCACAATCCATGCATTAAAAATTTTCAGACCCTTTAAGGAATCGACTTTTCACTAGTTTCTCAAAATTGAAGAATAACTTTTCTATATCTTACCTTGTTTTTATACTTTTCTGGGCAGGATGACTGTTGAATGATTTGGAACAGCAAAACCTGCTGGTCAATTCCATCAAATATCAGTTCATTGTCACTTTTTCTGATGATTCATGAGCAAAAAATTTGTTTCTTTCTGGTTTTTTCTTATCCCACTTTTTGATTTTTTTCCCAAAATAGAATTTAGTCAAAATACACATATAAATTCTTTCTTCATTTTTCATGAACAAAAAATGCTTATGTCACTTCTCTTCAGATAGGCAGTCTCTTTCTGAGTGGTTTTCTCAACTATGTTTTCACAGAAGTACTTTTTTCCTCCAATCTGAGATGTTTATCTACTTATTTCATGAATATAGGCAGGGTTTCTTCAACACTGTAGAAGCTTCTGACAGGTCCCAAAGCTTTGATTCAGAACAATGAGCATGTGAATTTCTTGAGCTTTTAATACTATGCCTTACTGCTACTGAAATTTGACCTATTTACTATTTTCACTAGTAGAAAAACCTGGGAGACTTTCAACCATTTTTTTATTTACAAGTACTACATGAAGCATTTCATGTAGACCTCCAAGTGGGAAGATTTTCAATCAATAAACTTCAGGTAAACAAAACAACAACTGGCTCTCTTTAAAAATTGTTTGCTTGTTTCTTACGTATTGGTTGAGTGAATGAATGTTGATGGTTACAAAAGTTGGATTGCTCTCAATAATGAAAAAAACATGAATGCTGATCACACTATTGAATATTTTCTAGGTTGCCCGGAAAGGCATACATAATGTGAAAACAATTATTTTCACTGAGATATGGTATTTGTGGATCTTTTGGCTGTACTCACAATACTTACTCTATTTAAATTGTTGAAGAGGTATTCGGCGAACCTGCTCACAAAAATTCTGGAACTAGTATAAAAAGTGTCAGATTCAATTTGGCAGATTTATAACTAAAAGTTTGACAAATGCATGCTTGAGTAAGATGGACAAGCTCTTTGAAAGCATATACTTCAACCCAAGAATAGGATATTGAAGTGTTCAGTATCTATTACAACAGGCAAAAGCTAATAATCCCAGGGTCACCCTCCACTCTTTTAAGGAATGGTTACAAAAACAGCCAACATATACTGTACACAAGTAGACACCATTAGCATAGGAATAATATACTAGTTACTGATAATGATGAACAGTGACAAATTGATCCTGTAAACATCAGTCCATTTGCCAGGCCTAATGATGCATTCCAATTTCTTTTAAGTTGTGTAGATATCCTGTCAAAGTTTGTGTGGTCTGTACAGATGAAAAATAAAAGTGCATCATCTATTTTACAGACCTTTGAAACAATTTTGAATTCTGGCAGTGAGCCACAGTGAATGCTGACTGATGCTGGTACAGAGTTTACAAACAAAGCTTTTGAGGCCTTATTAAAGAAGCTTGACATTAGTTTTTTCATAACTGCTAGTGAAACTAAAGCTAGCATTGTTGAGCAGTTCAATAGAACTTTAAAGGAAAGAATGTGGAGTCATTTTACTCAGAATAGTACATACAAGTACCTAGACATTATGCCCCACCTGCTAAGCTCTTACAACTAGACTAGGCATAAGACCATAGGTGTTGCTTCCATTGATGTTACTAATGAGAATAAAGCTGAAATTGTTGAAAAGCTTTTCAGGAAATGTAAGTCCAGTGTATAATTTAAACTGGTCCCTGTTGACAAGGTATGCATAAGCAAAGTCAAAAAGATGTTTGAGAAGGGTCACACTCCCAATTGGAGTGATGAAGTTTTTGTGATTCATGTGCAAAAAGCTAGATATCCTCCTGTATATATAGTAGAAGATAAGCTGGGAAAAGTCATACAGGGTGTTTTTTATGAGCCAGAATTACAGAAAGTTGATGAGATTACAGGCGTCTGCATTATAGAAAAGATTATACAAAAGAGAAAAGGGGCTGGGAAAACTGAATACTTTGTTAAATAGAAGGGTCTCCCAGATAAAATCAATAGTTGGGCGACAGATTTGATAAAACTATAGCTACAGTATGAAAACTAAACAATGATTTGAAGGTCTGAAATTTTTTACCAGTGCCTAATATTTCACTATATAAGCAACTTCAAAATTATTTTAATCAGTCTGAGTCATTTAACTAATTTGAATGGAGTTAAAAAAAGGTCAAGGTCTTATCAAACTCTGTGCTGAAAAATTGCAGAGGGTCATGTTTCACTTGATGACTGAACTGTGTTATTTTTGTCAATAGAACAGCTCTGAACAAGAGTGTTTCCAGTTGTATCAGGGCAAAACATTCTTTACTATTGAAATTTGCTCAAAATGTCTAGAATACAATATGGTGTTGCAGGAAGTTGGTGAGGCTGTACTAAATAAGCACCTGGCTGATAGACAGACCCTCATCTTCATGCTTACAGTAAACCAGTAAAATGTGATTTTCAAGTATTCTCTATTTTTCATGTATATAGGTTAACTCTCCTTATTCTTCAGTCTCCAAAATTTTCTTTCTACTTTTCAGTCACTTCTCCAAAAAAAGAATGTTTTTCAAAATGTTGAACTGAGTGTGGGCACTTTTCTCAAAAGACCTTATACTCAAAAAGATTTGGCTTGTTATGCCTAAATTTTTGGGATTGAGTGAATAATGGCTACAAGCATAATCGGAAGATCTCGGCTAAAGCCACCAATGAAATGGATGGTTGTGTGAGTAAGAGAAAATTGACAGTGGTTTGGCATTTGCCAAAGCATTAGAGGATTTGATCAAAAACTTCAATGCTTGACCCCTTCTTTTAGAGATATGGATGAATCTTACTCCAGAGGCCATAGAAAAATACGATGATGAATGTATGGATACACTATATTAGTTGTATGTGTAATATTGTAATGAAAAATAAAGACAAGGAAAAAATTAACAGAAAACAAAAATTAAAAGAAGATAAAAGCACAATTGTTTGCATTTCCAGCATGTTGCATATTATAAAAGTTGAGAATCTAGCATGGAAAAAATAAATATGGCTGTAACATTTCATCATCCTTTTACATATATTGTTACTAGCACTACAAAATCTGGTAAAACAACCTTTGTAAAGAATTTCCTATTAAATGTGAAATACTTGATTGTACATGTTCCTAAACACATTCACTAGTTCTTTAGTGAGAGGCAGCCAACCTTCAATTACTTGTCTGGCAGAGTCAACTTCTTCCAAGGGTTACCTGACATTGGCTTGATTAGAGAGCTGAGTCCTGTACCACAGCTTGTTATATTAGATGATCTAATGCAGGAAATGGCAAAAAATAAGCATCTTGACATTCTTTTAACTCACAGATATCATCACATCAATGTGTGGATGATACGTGTTGTTCAAAATGTATTCTTTGAGGGTCTTAAATTTTCTGTAATAAATGCCATTTACCTTGTTTTGATGAAAAATCTGGCAGACAGGCTCCATGTAAAAACTTTTGTTAGGCAGTTGTTTCCTGATAGGGTAAAGTACATTCTTGAGTATTTTGAGGATGCCACATTTAAACCATACAGTTATATACTTATTGATGTTTCTAAAACAACACCTGATAAACTTACTCTTTGAGCTGACATTTTCTCAAAATTTTCCTGTAAGCATAACTTGCCAATTCTTCAGTTGTAAAGTTAAAGTTCCATGCGATCATCTTAGAGATAATGTTGATTACATGAGGTACTAGCTAAGGCTAAACTCATGCAATGGGAAGCTAGTATTAGCACTGTTGATGGTGAACTGACACTTTGTTGTGAGAATACATATTCAACTTTCTGGAAGGCAATTGAAAGTTGACAAAAGCATCCTAAATAAATGGATTTCCCACAAGGGACACTTTCGTGTATTAGCAGATAAGAGAACAAGTCTCAACAAAAGATAAGACATCCTAGAAAAAATGGTAGATTTTTTCCCGTGTTGTTGGCACCAATTTTAAGGATAGCTGGACAATTATTAGCTGATGCAATTATAATAAGATTATGCATACAAATGAAATGTTTCTTGTGCCACATGACATTGGTTGTAGGGAGAATATAGCAGCTAATGTACTGACTGCTTTGGATAAAGAAATGAATGACATTTTAACTAGTAAGTCCTTGCCCTCAGACAGGAAGATATTCATATATAATCCAGTGTGGCACAGATATAAGCAGAGTATGCAGGATCACACCAGACCTTATGAGTTGACTATTAGGTAAGTTGTTGCAGAACACCTTTTCCTGATCTGGTAGACATAACACCTAAGCAAGAAAAACCAGACACTGTTCCAAGCACTGTTAATTTTACCTCAAGAAAAGATGTGCTGTATGAAAAAATCATGAAAATTCTTCCAAAAAGTGGTATAGTCAGGCTGAAATGTTATATGATAATGCAAAAGATAATCCACACATGAAGTAGTCCGATGAAGGTGAAATGGTTCCAAAAAACACCAAAAAAGTGGAACAAACATTGCTGATTTTATTTCTGATAGTGTCAGCAAGCAAATAGTTTGTTAGAAGTTTACAAAAATCAGTGTACAAGAGAGTGTGCCTTGAGATCTTTTTGTAGATAAGTCTGGATTAGATACCACAAGTGAAAGTGATGGAACATTTCCTTCCCCAAGTAGGTCCCTAGATAGTTAGAAAGTTAAGACACCCAAAAACATTACACCAAGATCTAGATGGTTAGAATTTTGAAAAGTATAAAATTTGTGATTTATGAAAACTTAAAAAGATGAGACAATACCTTAATACAGAAGATTATGCAACTGATGATTCTAAAGGTTTCAAAGGCTTCAACGGTACTCCCTATCAGGGCTGAGGGGGTCTGGAAAGCTTTTCTAGTTTGTTATTCAGAATGGCCATTCCTTTTATTAAGTCAGCTACTGACCATATTGGTAAGCAAGCACTATCTGCAGGTGCACATATTGAAGAAGATTTGGTAGAAGATCAATCGGTAAAATAGGCTATAAAGTAATGTGGCTGAGCAGCACACTTCAACTTGGCCCACAATGCTGGAGATGCTTTGCAGACTGGAACAAGCTTGGGGACTAGAACAGAAGGTATAATAGTTTGAGAAAAATGATATACCATGAAGCCCTGAAAGGAGAATAAATTTCAATTGGGATGATAATTTTATCTGAGAAATCTACAGTTTTCACACATTCATTCACATTATGGTCAAATAAAGTGATTACCTGCAAAATACTCTGATATAAATACACTGATACTACTCTTTGGGCTTAGGCTTATGAACGAAGGCACTCATCCATTCAATTCAGTCATGAATTGCCAATTTCACATCAGGCAGTTCATCAGCTGTTGATAGTTGAAAATTTAGTTCACAATATGACATATACAGCCAGAAAAAGTTTCCTGGCTGGGTTGTGCAGGTTACAGCTAACATTGTTTTTTGAATATGTTTACTAAGTATATGTTGTTATGTGCTAGACTATATACTGCAATTATTTTCCAAAATGTTGTCTGCTATTGTGTACAAAAATTAAAAGCTCATATGGTGGGCATTGAGGCTACTCAGCATGCAATGAAGAGTATAGATTATGCTGCAGAAATATTACTCCAATGTGGCTATCAGCCAAGACCCAGGAAATTTGAAATGTGTCATGTTGTTGAGATCCTATGCCTTATATCACTGTATAAATATTGAAAAATTCTATAGTGCACTTAAAGAGCAGTGTAATTATTCTCCTAAATTATTTCCTGCACTGAAATATATGATTAATAAATCTGGCTCATGTGCATTGATTTTCCATAATAGAAAAATTATTATCACAGATGGAAAGACCTTTGGTGAACTGTAAAAGAGCTTCAGAAAATTGCTTGTCAAAGTTGATGAACAAGTATAAGTTTGATACAGTTACTGTACTAGCCACATGTATAAATAAATCATGCCAAATCTGAAACATTCATTCTCTACAATGAAGTCTCGCATCTTATTTTGGAAAATTCCTATGCACTTTGTGCATTATGCCGCTTGTAAATATGTTCAAGCTCAAAATTGCATAGAATTGGATGCTGATCCTCCTCCAAAGAATAGAAGAAAAAAGCTGAATAAAGAATCCACATGGAACTGTGACTACACTAGAAAAAGTAAAAAATGTATTGCGGATAGTTTCTAGGAATGTACTCAGTGCTGCATGTGTACTAGCCTCCTCACTGACTAGTTGTATGATCAGTGTGGATGAGTACACACTTTGTGTTGATATATCACATGACTTTTCTATTTTTTGTATTGACTGTTCATTCTATTTAACAAATTTACTAGCTGTATAAAGCTTGTAGAGGAAGCTTCAGCTTTATCAGCTAGGCAGACTCTCCACCCCCCAATATGCCTGGTTGCAGGTGGCAGCCCTGGTGCATAGTAACAAATAAGACAAGCAGTAGAATGCCTGAAGGAAGACATTCTTTTGGGGCCCTAATTAAAGCTTTGAGACACCCATGAAATAGGGACTGCCCACTATATTTGGGCTTTTGTGGTAAATGAGTAATGTTGGGTATGTAACATTATTTCGAGTTTTTATGGAGATCAGAAAGGGTTAAGTTTTGGCAACTTTTTCTTTATGCCCCAGGTTTGATGAATTTTCCTGGTGGGAAAAATGACTTCAGAGGTTGTCAATTTTTTCCCAAGGCCTAAGTCCAAGGCCTGTCTTTAACATGGGCAGAGCTTTTTATACTTGAGGGGGTGAGGTGGCAAAAGTATTTAACCTCTCCTGATTTGTGCACATGCATTTGTAGTGTGTGTACAATGCACCAACTGCACTACGTTTTTGTGAATTCCCCTTCTTTGCATTTATCTAAATAGAAAAAGCTATGATGCATTCCAAACATATATCAGCATGGGAGTGTGGGGATTAGACCCCAACCAACAAGTATTTGGTCTCATCCATCTATTTGTTTGATAGCAGATTACAAAACCATGAAATAGTGGTTCTTCACTCACTGTGTGCCTTTTCAAGATTTTTTTTCGAACTGCTTGCAGAATGATAAAGACAGGTTGCCTTGGAAATTGTTTTTAGAAAACTTTTCCTAGGAAAATTTTTATGTAAAAATTGAAATTTTTTACCAAAAAGATTTGGCTGACGAACTTCCAACTCTATATGACTTACAGTTTTGTAGAAAGTGTGGAATATATGAAAAAGTGCTTGCCATCTGGTTTGATGCTTCAAAAGCATCTCTTTTCTCATTCAACTTTTTTTTCATTTACTGATCATGTGTTTTTATAGTTTACAGTTGTTTCAAAGGAGACACGAAAATATTTACTGTTTTACTTTAGTTGAAAAGTCAAAAATGTGTAACTCTATGACTAAGTCATCTGGTCCTGCACAACTATAACATGCTAAATTTATAGCACTCTGGTCTGTGTAGCATGTGGGATCATCATTACTGTACATGATTCTACATATTCCATTTTGTGTCATGCTTTGAGTCCAGTTAATATAATGATGCAAATATGCTTTTGAGAATGATGTACATGAGAAATAGATGATATCCTCAATGACACATTTCATACAAGGTGCAGTTGCCAATGGTGTAAATGAGACTTGTGGCACTTGGGACTTGAATGGGTGCAATTGGCAGAAACACATATCAAAAATTTTGCTTATTGCTGTTCTTGGTACTAAAATTCCATCTACATTGCTGCATTATGTATCCATATTTTTACTTTGAATAAACTACTAATCTTTACTCCATTATCTGAATGTTGATCTAGCCTATGGTTATTTACATCTTATCAAATTGAAGGAATAGATCAACCTAATGAACATTGAATGCTGACTAAAAAATAATTCACATATTATTTAGATGCTTCCTTTCGTCATGATAATCTGAAGCAAAAATATTATTGTTTTCAACAGAGCTGAATATTATCATTTTGACCGTATTTTTCTGAAAAATTCGTCAGCACCCTCGTATTTGCTGGAAATAATTAATGAAACAATGTGTGGTAAATGTGAGCTCTTGAACATGTGAATTTTTAATATAAGTAGAATGTGGCATAAAACATAGATCCTTTCTGATATCAGATGTGAAAAAAATCCGGTTTGCAACATTTTAAAATCAACTTTTTTTAGACAATACTACATGAATGAATATTATACACGAACAGGGCATTTCAACATATAGAAGTGTTGCACAGTCCAAAGATGAGAATCAACAGATATGAAATAAGTATTTCAATAAACTTTTCACCATCAAGAGGCACAACAAACTTTTTGAAGTGTTCAAAGCACTTTTGAAGCACTCGAAATGCTCAAAAATAAAGTTCATTCCTGAACCCTAAACAATAGGAAAAACAATATAATCTTCGATTCAATTTTTGATTATATTAGCACATGATTTTCCATGAAGATGATGTTTCATAATGTTACAACTGTCTATATAGATCACAACATTTTCGCACCATAAACCAGTCACTTGAGGAAAACAGAAAAAATAACCCTTCACATCCAAAAGATACAATTTTTTGGGAATTTTCTCAAAAACAGCTCATAATCATTAGACCAACCATACATCATTGGGAAGCTCTTGAAAAATAAGACAAATTTACCAACACACGTTTTTATGAAACTTGTCATGGGAAATTTGAGAAAGAGGTGTTCAGATTCAATATAGACAAGAAATCAAATCTTCTAATACGATATCACCTGACTAAAATAATGTTAGGATACAAATTTTAGTAGATTCTAAATCTGCCAGCAATACTCTACGCATTGATATTTTTCATGCTGAAATACGACCAATTTTGACATTGTACTGTCTGCTAGCAGTATCGATTTTTTGAGGCCCCACCCAAAGGGCTG
The DNA here is from genome assembly GCA_963922205.1 of Romanomermis culicivorax. Taxonomy (NCBI): domain Eukaryota; kingdom Metazoa; phylum Nematoda; class Enoplea; order Mermithida; family Mermithidae; genus Romanomermis; species Romanomermis culicivorax. The sequence goes on along the minus strand of CAWUHX010000119.1, from coordinate 112,350 downwards.
AGTGAAAATACCCCGATATATACTTGACTTTGCTCTTGTTGTAGTAAGCATTGTTTCTTCGTCTTCACTTGGGTCATAAAACAGGATCTCTGAGAGCTTCTACCTTACCTATTTCAAGTTGAAAATTAATCGTGTCTCAAAATAAAATATTTTTGGTAGTTTTGTACGTTGAGTTTCGTGGTATCTTTTGTCTTGCTTAACAATTAAAATTCACACAACAGCAGTAGGCCAAAGTTTGAAAATTGATTTTTTGGCATTTCTCAATGCTCTCTCGTGCCAAGTGATATTTCTAGATTGGAGTGATCTTATGTGACGAATAAATATCCATTTTACACAGGAGAAAATTGACTATCTTTCAATTGACTATCTTTCAGTTTTTTAGTTCACTGTAAATAATTGTACATTACACCTTTCGAGAGAAATTAAAATGCCAGAAAAGAGCCGTCAAAAACAGAATAATTTAGTTTATGGGCACTCCTGAGCACCTTCCAGTCGAATACCACAGAATTTCATTTTCTTATTGTATGGCTTATGCATTTCTACCATATTGGTAGAATTTTCGTCAAAATTTTTGCACCATTTGGGGAGCACCACACCTCTGAAGAAGGCATACTCATGGAAATCCCTCAGGGGCCGATTCGTTTGTACTTGGAATTTCAAGTTCCAAGTTCCCAAGGACTTGGAATTCCAAGTCTTCAAGTTTCGGTTCGTATGCTCAATTGAAAATTCCTAGTCATTTTCTTTTTGCGACTTGAAAAATGACTAAAAATTTCCCAAGTCTCCCAGTCTTTTTTCCAAGTCTCCGAGTATCGGTTTGTATGCTTTTTCCAAGGACTTGGAATTTCCAAGTCCAATTTTGCATAAGGCCATTTTTAATGCACCAAATATTGAAATTTTTAAGGTATGTAGGTAATAGGTTATTTCATTTCCTGTTTATTCGGTCTTAGAATGAGTCGTTGTTATTAATTGTGTCAAAATCAATTGACCTTGTTTTTTGGCAAAATGCCTTGTGAAAAATTCGTCAAAGCAAATGCCAAAATGTGCAAATATTGTGTTTTGAAAGCCATAGAGGAACAAAGAGACATTACGTTTTGAGATTTTTCTTGGAAACTATTTTGTAAAGAAGTTCCAAGCAATGTTAAATGTTTATCATGAGCATCACCAATGACATAGTAAAACGAACTCGATGTCAAACATTGCAATTCAATCAAGATTCTTTAATTGATGGACAAATCAACATTTCATTTACCACATAGGTCGAAATCAGGTGAAATCCTGTTAATCAGTAAATGAGTGTGAACTGGACTTAATTGATACCATTCTTTTAATGGTTGTGGGGCCAAGTAAAAACTAATCTGAGATGAATATTGTCTTGTTTGTTGCTGAAGCTCTTCATCAAACGTGTCATTCATGATAATAAAACAAAGAGATAAACAGCCAAGAATGCAACTTGCACACTTGGAAATAAATTTCCAACTGAAATTTGACTGGGAGAAAATATCGATATTTTCCAAGTAAATTTTCCAAGTCTTGGAATCCCAGTCGAAAATTTTCAGAGCATACGAACTGACACTTGGAAATATGCAGTTTTACTGGGTAGAATCACTTGGAAATTTCAAGTCTTGGAATTTGTAAATTTTTTGAGCGTACGAACTGAAACTTGGGAAATTTCCGATTTTCCAAGACTTAAGACTTGGAACTTGGAAATTGGAAGACTTGGAAAGTAAAAAACCATGCGAACCGAAATTTGGAAAAATCACTAATTTTCCAAGACTTGGGACTTGGAACTTGGAATTCCAAGTACATATGAATCGGCCCCAGAAGTCACTGCATTTTCCTAGTGGCTTTGTCCACCACATGTGATATATTTATTATCTGTACTATAGAATTATCAAATTATTAATAGACTGTAATTTTATGTACTAATTGTTTCACAAACAAACCTTTTACACTCTGGAAAGAGTTTAACCTGTGGATAATTAGAAGCAAAAAAAGAAAATCCTGTTTATGGGCACTGAGGTCACCTTCAACTATGATGCTGAGGAATTTCATTTTTTTATTCTTTAGTTCATACATTCCTACTGTTGCTATGAAAGTAATATCTCATCATCGCACCATTTTGGCATCTGTAGACATTTGCATACACTGCACTGTGATTCAAATGTGTTTTTGAATCTGGATAAATGCCCAATCAATTATGTTCTGGGAACACAGGGTGCGTCTTTACCTAAAACAATACGCGAAAAAATGTGGTTCGAGGTCCAGATAAATTTTTATTGATCTTCATTTGATGGTTTGTGAATGAAGTGCTCCACATGAAAAATCGAAAACATTGAAAATTTTCATTAAATTGCAGAAATTGAGTGATCGTTTAAAATCCATTTACAAAAACACAGCAAGAAATATTCGGATACTGTTTGCTTTATTGGGAAAGCACTGCAATCTACTATCATTTGCTTTATTTTAGTCTGTCTAGCATTACGTGGTGTGAAACAGGATACCTTCAACTGTAGAGCACTTTTGCACAGCAGTCAGACAGCCGTCATTCATTTTCTAACATTGAACTAGCAGCTTCGATTTTTTCCAGTCAAATTACTGAATTGATAAGTTTTTGTTGCATCTTTTCTGAGGCATCCTGTTGCGCAACCATTATAAATTGATTGATGAAATTTTACCATTGATTTGACTCACGTCTATTCTTTTTATTCCTCTTATCCGAACGTTTTCAAAGTCTCCTGCATCCTGTTAATAGCATATTTTGTGGCATTAAACAACATTTTTGTATCAACTTTTGGAAAGCTTCCAAAACGATAATTTCAACACAATATGTCAGACATTAGTAGCTACAGAAATCAAGAAAAAATTCTGCGGCATCCTATGGGAAGGTGCCCAGAAAAGGATCGTATGGGCTTTTTTGGTTTTCTTTTTACTTCCATTTTTACACTTCAAGATGGTATAAAAAGTGTTAAGTAAGGGATTAGAAATCGTTTTTCATACCTGCATATCGATCATGTTCTTCTGCATGGATAGAGCAGAAGGTGTAATCTATCAGAATGTTGAGGCAACCTGTTCCCGCTACTCGGGGCTTCAGTAAAAGTTAGGCTCGGTCTGGGACTTGAACCCAGGACCTTGCGGCTACCATCCACACGCTATAACCAACTGAGCCAACCGAGCAACGGGAAAGGTGCTCTCTTTTTGCAACAATTCGTAGTTGAGGTGGCTGCTGTGGCCACTCTCAACATCCCTCCGCTGTGGAGTTTGATGGACCCTTAGGGGCCACCAGTGTTGAGGCAACCTGTTCCCACTACTGGGGGCTTCAGTAAAAGTTAGGCTCAGTCTGGGACTTGAACCCAGGACCTTGCGGCTACCTTCTGCATGATCTAACCAACTGAGCCAACCAAGCAGCGGGAAAGGTGCTCTCATTTCGCAACAATCCGTAGTTGACATGGCTGATGTGGCCACTCTCAACAAGAAATCGTGTCCTAAAGTACACCGATGTGCACATTGGGATTAAAGTGGACATGGTCATGTGGACGCATTTGTAAAGATTATTCTTATTTGGCATACATGCTTCAATTTTGAAAAAAGAACTGTAAGAGCAATGTGCAGATTCTATGTCACTTTTGTATGAAGTTTGAATGGCCATTCCACATTAACCTCTCGGTCAAGTATCTTTTGCTTTTGCTTGATAAAATACTATAGTTCATGCAAAACAGCAATCTTTCTCACTTTCCTTTGACCATTTATCTTTTTACTCTTTGTATCTCTACCATACACCATAAATTGTTGTCTTCAGATTTCAATAATTAAGCTGACCTAAAGCATACAAAAATTATATGCTATAGGTCAGCCTAATATAGAAAGTTTGCATTTAGGAAGTCGTCAATTTGACAAAAAAGGTTATTAAAAACTATATACATAAATTGTTTATCAAAAAGTTTACACTTTTTCAAGCATATTTTGTTTACACGTTCAGTTTACATCAAATTTAATGTCGCCAATAGGTAATCCATCAAGTAAACATAACGTGCAGGCACGTCTACGTCTCTTCTCTATGTTATAAAACATTTTTCCTGTATGGGCCGGATTACTACTTAATCATTATGTCTTCCCAAGGACCACATGATGTCTGATAAGTTTTGTTACTGCATATTGTGCTGTAGAATGCTGTGCTAAAAGCGCCAAATCAGTTATATGCACGTGGACAAAACAAAATAAACCAGTAATTATGAGCATCAAAACTGGACAACAATGTTTTGTCAATCTACTAATTGTTGATTCCATTTTTCTCGGCATCGTTTTCATCATTTTTACCTTGCTCACGAACTTTGTTAGCTGTGGCTTTAAAAAGCATTGAAACATTTTGCCTTCGTCTTAAGTCGTTGTTAGTCAATGCCTCGATCGCCGCTGTTGCAACAATAACTCGTCTCTTCTTTTGGATAACATGCCTGTATTGTACTGTAGAAGGAAATCAGTATACGACTATGATATTGACAACAAAAAATTGGAATGAGGTCAACCAGAACTTAAACTAAACCTTGATGTCATAATGCGGTTGAAGGAGGACGGAATGTCCCAGAATATTAACTTTAAAATTTCAACAAATCACGAAGTTTCTAGGGCATGGAAACTTGGTACTCCAAAAGTACGTGTCTAACCATCTTATAACGTTACCATATTATAACACATAATCCTAAGCAACATTCCCCATAATTTTTATTGTACTGTTCTATGAACTTTTAGGCATAGCTCTGGCGTGACCTCAGCTGTCTGTGATGAACTGAAGTAAGCCATTCAGTCCGCCTGGCTGTTAAGCAAAATTCTTTTGTTTCAAATAACCCCCCCAGAAAAAAAATCAGGCTTTGTTAGACCATAATGAACATGGTTGCCACTAAATTAGACCTCGATGACTCAGCCATGCACCACCCGGGCATTTTCCATCAAACCATTGATAAACACGAAAAGCATGAAAAGCTGCTGCTTCAGTGTGCATAAGCCGTATTCTGTTTTTTTGATCATTGTTAAGCAGCAAACCTGGTCACAACCATGCATGCACGTGGGAGGGTTTGGGGGTTTTGACCCCCAGCGGACTTTGATTGACCCTCTGCAGATCCTGGCTGACCCCCCGCAGATTTGACTCCCCCAGCAATGATTGAGAAGACGGCAAAGGAAAATGAGCACGAGAAAAGAGAAAGTTGTCATGAAAATGGGAATGATTCTGTAGTTCAACCATTTTTCTAAACAATGCATACTTGATTCTAAAAAAAGTAGCATTGAAACTTTAAAAATTGCAGTCTAAGCAAATAATTTCACATATCTGACTAATATAGGTTGAAGAATATGCTGCTTGGATGTTAGAAGACCTTTCTTTTTGTTACCAAAATCGAAAAAAATTGTATTTCACCCCCTGTCCTGGCTGACCCCCAACAGAACTTCCACGCTGGGCATGTATGGTCACAACTTATTACTTAGCATCACAAAATGATTTTCTTGCATCAAAATATCATAACAATAAGGGTCAATGACTCTATGTGACTAAATTACAACACAAATGCAAATCCTGGAACCCTTCTGCTTAACCCTCAGATGATGAGAGATCCTCAGTTCAAATGGCATGCAGACAATCCAGAAAGAACCTAAATTTGGCCTCAATCACCCCTGAAACCATTCCATTATACCTGACAAAACATTGCTGTACTGTCAGGCTCGTTAGCTAGACTCTTCTATGCAAATTTTTCGACCGATTGTTTGCCCGATTTTAACGATTTGTCGTCCAGTTAACACCGAAATTTTGCCACAGTTTTCCAAAATTTTCAGTCAATTCTGGTTCAGTTTTGGTACCCTTATTAATGTTATCGCCTGCAAGCATAGCTATGACCGATGCTGACATCAGGGAAACCCGGGGCCGGTTTCATAAAAGAGACTTAAGCTCCAGCTGGGCTTCAGCTTAAGCAGTAGCTTAGCTCTGTATGTTATACCGTTGCCGTTAAGCTGCAGCTCAGCTGTAGCTTAACTCATACACAAGACATGTCGTGTCAAAACAGAAGTCAAAATAAACCGAAAAAGTCCTTTGAGACTTTTTTGGGCACCTTCAAATATGATGCCGCAGAATTTTTTTTCGATTCATGTAGCCACTAATGTCTGACATATCATGTTGAAATTTCAATCAAATTTATGTACCGTTTTGGGAGCTGTAGGTGTCTGCACATTTTGAAAGTTGACACAAAGATGCTGTTTAATGCCAAATACGCTATTGGCAGGATACAATAAACATTGAAAACGTTCAGATTAGACGAATGAGAAGAAAACATGTGGGTCGAATCACTGCTAAAATTCCATCGATCAATTTTACAATGGTTGCGCAACAGGATGAATCAGAAGAGATTCAACAAAAATTTATGTCTTCAGTAAGTTGACGGGAAAAATTCGAAGCTGCGAGTTTAATGTTAAAAATGGATGTCGGCTGTCTGACTATGGCCTATGTTATAAGCTGAGTAAAAGTGCTCTACAGTTGAAGGCACCCTGTTTTACACCACGGTCAGACAAAAATTGAGCAGTTGTTAGTGGATTGCAGTGCCTTTCCTAAAAAGCAAAAAGCATCAGGATACCTCTTGCGGTTTTTCTGTAAATGGATTTCAAACAAGCACTCGATTTCTAAAGTTTAATGAAAATTCTTGAAATTTTTGAATTTTCATTTGTAGCACTTCGTTCGGAAACCGGCAAACATAGATCAATTAAAATTTACTAGAGCTTCGAGCCACATGTTTTCCTACAATGTATTGGGTGAAGACGCATCCTCTGTTCCCAGAACTAAAATGATTGAACATTTATCCAGATTCAAAAACACAGTTAAATGACAATGTTGTGTATGCAAATCTCTACAGCTACCGTGGGATAATGAACTTTCACAGCTGAGTGTCGTTATAGTCTGTTAGTCATTTGATCATTCTATAGTACAGATAATAAACGTATCACATGTGGTAGACAAGGGCCACCTGGAAAATGCAGTGACTTCTGATTGATTTCCATGAGTATGCCTTCTTCAGAGCTGTGCAGCTCCCAAAGTGATACCAAAATTCTGATGAATAATTTGACCAATTCAGTAAAAATGCATGAGCTACAAAATAGAAAATAAAATTCTGCGGCATCCGATGGGAAGGTGCTCGGGAGTGCCCATAAACAATTTTTTTCCAATTTTGATAGCTGCTTTTTGACGCTTTAAATTCTCTTAGAAGGTGTAATATGCAAGGATTTGCTGTCAATATTACACCAAAAGATAGCTCATTCTCGCCTTTGTAAAATGCATATCTATTCATCGAATACCTGAAATATCGATTGCGCCCCAACATTGCCACCGTCCCAACATTGCCACTATTTCATATGAAGGCATGACATGCTGACATGATTTTGAGAAGCAAACTGGGTGTCCCCATTTTCTAACTTATTTCCTGTTTTACAAATAACTTATTTCCTCAATTTTACTGAATCAATCAAAAACCTCAACCAAGCAGGTACACTAGTGCTCCAAATATCGATGAATTCTAGCACAAAAATCATCACATTGTAAACGTAAAAAACCGTTCATGCACAAGATTTTCGTCCACTTGTACATAGCGCAACGCTAATATCAGGAAAGGCGTTACCGCCTATATACATGAAGAAATTGCATGCAGAACCCTTGGTTGTGCAAACGTGCACTGAAAAGAGAAACCCCAACTAACCATCACAAGTCAATCATTTCCAAAAACAATAAAATTAAAGACGGCATAATTAATTCACATGTTTCATGAATTTGAAGGCATCCTGTTTGCTTCACAATGTTATGTCTCATTATGTAGCACCAAATTTTTATCCATGATGCCACTTTAAAAAATGGTGGCAATGGGGACAGTGGCAATGTTGGGATGGTGGTAGTGTTGAGACGGTGGCAATGTTGGGAATTTTTGGTGGCAATGTTGAGAAGGTGGCAATGTTGGGACGGTGGCAATGTTGGGACTACACCGAAATATTGCCTGGCTAGCAAGACCACTGAAAAATGACATAAATAGATCAATTTTCAAACTGTGGCATACTGTAGTGGGGTGAATTTTCGTTTTTATGCAAAACTAATGATGCCACGAAACTCAGCGCACAAAACTACATCAAACGACTTATTTTCAGATACATTGACTAATTTTCAACTTATCATAGAGAAGGTAGAACTCTCAGAAATCGTGTCTTAACACTTGGAAGCTTTAGTAAGTTTTTGTTATTAAACGTTTAAAAATTCAATTTTTAGCAAGTATTGGTTAAGGGTCAACTCAAATTGAGAACAAAAGTTGAATTTCAAATAGTTTGTTTCCATTTTTGGTGTTTTTCATTAAGTCTCTGATACCAGATACCAATGCTATAATCTCTGGTGCAATAAATCTGACATCGTTTTCATGCCTTATGATTGATTCCTAACTATTACTCCTCTTACCCATTGAAAAAATCATTAGTCACACTGGAGCCCATCAGCTTCCAATATTAGACATCTTGGAATGAAATTAATATACAATTTCACGAAATGGATATTCTGAGTATGTAAGAAATGTTCGTCAAACCCAGTGAATCGATATTGTGATTCGAAAAGATTTGATTTTTCCTATCTTTCGTGTATGTAATTTTCTTTGATCGTTTATAAAAATCATCCGAAGTAATTTTACAAAAAATGATGCTTAACGCCTATTGTAATATTTTTCAAGGGCCTTCTAGTAGTGTGAGTTTCAAAAAAATTGTCTGATGTGTTTTTGATGAATGTGTATTGGAGACATTTGGACGTGTTTATACAGGGTGAGCCAAAAAAATGCGACCGTCAATGACTTCCATAACGTTTGAACGGATAGAGCTTTTTTAATGCGGATTGCTGCATTAAACTGCCCAGTTTATTTTTGCTCTAAAGGCTAAATTTTATGCTCCTAGCTTTTATGGTTACTGTACAAACATAAATTCAGTAAAAGTGGTCATTTTTCAAAGAGTAAAAATTTTGAAATCAAGGTAAAAGTTGTCCCATTGTGAGAAAAGTTTTGTAAAGCTTTTTACACACAATAATACTTAAAAAGTCGCTCAGATTTGTAAGCCACACGCGATTTAAAGTTATTGACTTCTTGCTTCAATATGGGGCAAACTTTCGCCAAAATCAAGAGCTTTTGTTTTGAAATTGGAAAAAAAGCAAAATCAAAACAAAGTCAATTTTGTCATTGACCAGATCGAAAAACGATTAAAATTATTGGTGAAACAGAAAGTAGGACACATTAAAACGGCTCTTTTGTATTTTCCAGCTGTTATATGGTTCTTATCATTGCATCTATTGTACTTTTCAGCTGTAAAACATGTTGATTTTGCCAATTTTTTAGATATTCATTTGCAAAAAAATTGACGTTTAGTATTTTTGATTCTAGTCAGTCAATATTCAAGCAATCTGGCTAAAACGTTTCAGTTTTTATGACAAATGTTTTATCTATCGACGGCAGAAAACCGCATTAAGAAAACTTCACCCATTTGAAACTATGGAAGTCAGTACTGGTCGCCTTTTTTTGACTCATTCTGTTTACCTTTTATTATACTCTGTTTTTCACGAAATGCTTTCAAATATTGAAAAGAACCCCCCAATAAAAGCTTTGCATAATCGACTTCGAAGGTGGTTTTCTGGCCTATTCACCATTCACACATGTTAAGAAGTCGGTTTTGGTCTGAGGGAGTCTCATGCATTTGAAACATAACATGTTCCACTTACTCCAGCTTAACTCATCAAGATCGGGAATCAACGCTCCAAGACGTTCCGTCGTTGTATATGTTTTTGAATAGAGCTCTATGAGATCTTTTGAATGATGTTTCACATACTCATGTAAGAACGAAATGTTTTTTTAGATAAGTTAGAACGTGCTCTGTCTAAAGTCTGTTTTTTCAAATGCTGTTTTTCCGGAAAGAGTTGAATGCAAGTACTACGGTATAATCTGCATGCGACAGAATTCAGTGATTTACTGAAGGGCGACTTCCAAAAGTTAGTGCGTAAATTTATCTTTGGACTAATTTATCCGCGTAAATGCAGCTTGTTAGCAATTGAAAATTGAATAAAAATCTGTTTCGTCCAAATTTCAAGCTAGAAAGGCGAAAAATCGACTTTGTGAGCCAAACAGCACGTTATGTTATGGTTAGTAATTTCTGGAAGGTCATGTTCAGATATTGATGACTTCAAAATGTCTGTATATTATAAAGAATGAAATTTTGTTTTAGTTGCCGATCAATAAGATGAATTGAAAGAAAGTCGCCTTGTAACATCGTGGACTACTGTCATCGAACTCCTCAAGGCAGCAACAATTTTTCAAGATAAAAACGCGAGTAAGTCACAATTCAACTTCAGATTGTTATGTTGCCCTCGTCTCATTACCAGAAATATTTGGCTCAATTCCAGTTGATTAAAATTGCTTCTTATTAATTCTTTGATTAATTTAATTAATTTCTTAATAATTCTTAATAATTCTCCGATCAGTTTCTTTGATATTCCAACGACAATGCCAACCGTTGTCTTTTAAGAAAATTTGAACAGCTTTGAGAATGTTATCGGACCTTGATTATGCAGATGAAATGCACTGAATTATTATGTTTTCGAAAAATTTTCCATCCTGCAGTAAATCATACAATTTTCTCGCCCGCGTGTTGTACATGTGTATGATGCCTGCTTGAACTCTTTTCGGAAAGAGAGCATTTGAAAAAACTATATTTCACTGATACGCCAAAAAGAACCTCTGTTCATCGGGATCTTCCCCCAAATTTTTCCAAAAATGGTTGTGATCTCATAAGCCTGCTTTGCTGATGTTTGGCAGCCAAAAAAAATTCCAAGCCCAATTGGACCTTAGTTTTTGTAAATAGTATTTTAGTAGGATAACTTACAGGCAAACATTATCATCAAAGCTCCCCAAGTAATACTCCAAAACCAGCCGACTAGGAAGAATGCTACGGTGTTCAGTTGACAAATTCCGATTATCAGATTCACCAACAAAGTCGCCCCTTTCCTGAATTCTCTCGTTTGAACACGGCATTGCCCCGAGCATAGAGCGAAAAAACCGCTCAAAGCCGTTCCTAAAAGTGAGAGAATTACACTCGCAATAACTTTCTACCTGAAATGATGATTACCCGAACCAGGAAGTACCACATTAGCAATGCAACAGAATACTGCGAATGCCATAGGTAAGTACGGGATAGCGGAATGAATGAATGACAACTCTTTTTTGGCTTCTCGTTCCAGTTCATCTTCATTGTCCGGTTGACCTTCATCCGCGGACTTAGTTGTGGCATTTTGTATATTTATGTTCTGAAATTTTCAAGGATGTTTGAAATAGACAATGCATACAACGGAAAGAGTTAATTGGTCCAATGATTCAAGATACATAGGAATTCCTAAAAATGCGAATCAACTGACTAGCACAAGTAAAGTCTAAAAACCATATTTGAAAAATAAAATGATTCATTGAAATTTGAGTTAACATAATTTAATGTTGTTGACTGCTTCTTTATGAACCCTTGACCTCAGTAAATGCAGCGTATTTTATTCAATTCAGCTAAAAAAATTGGGTTTTTTAGCATTCGATCTGCAACGTTTTGCGCTTCAAAATAGGATAGATTTGTGTTAAGTATACTGTAGACAACGTCACGGCGCTGATCCGTCCCAGCCACGTAAATTCATCAGCGGAGGAATTAAAATTCGTTACAGCGTTGCTACAGTAATAACGAAATAAAAAATATCCCGATTAATTACATATATATATCTCGACAAAGAACCAACCAATTTCAGCATACAATAGTGAATCTTGCATAATTAACTGTTGTCTTCAACATAGCCTTACGATTTTTAAATATCACTTGCATATTTTTAGATTTTAATACCATGGTTTACTGTAACCAAAAATTTCAAATTTCGCCATGATAGTTACGAAACTTTTCAGAATAAGTTTTCTCATTTGGCGTGAGTTAGATAACGTCTTACTGAACTCTATCACATGAAATTTCGATTTTCTGGTCAGAACAAGAATGCTGATTCCATATCAACTTTTGCCTTTTTCCAATGTATGGTATATCTATTCCAGAATACGAATTATTCAACTGTCACCTGAATTGACGTGCAGCGCTGACTTTTTTGGGGGATTTTTCGTCCTTTATTTTCCGGCCCTGGGTAGATACAGCCAAGATTTTCGGCCAATGCAGTCAGAAAATACATCCATATCTTATCAGAATACTTTTTGTCGAGTCAAATTATCTGTTATACTGTTATTCCAATAACTTTTTTCAATTTTTTTAAAATTTCTGGCATTACGATGGCATTTCTGGGCTGACAGAACTAAGAAAATTCGATAAAATGTGATCAAGACAATCTTATGTACGTCCTTATTGAATTTTTATGTGTAATTTAACGTTTTTATTGTTTGAATGGATAGTTCAAGAAGGAATTTGATGCAGTTTTCATGAAAGAAATACAGGAACATAGTATAAAGGGTTTGCTAGACCCTTCTTGATACGTTAAGGGTTGGTACCAGTAACAGCATCACGATTCTAGTCCGTTTTTCTTGTTAGGCTCATAAAAATTGAAATCGGATGACGGATACTATCACATTTTTGGTTGTTTTCTATTAAATCAGGAGTCGTATGGAAATGACAAAGTGTGAGCCGACTCCAAACGGCCCTAAAATTTTGTTGTTGTAAAAATTAGCTTTACGTAAATCATTAAAGAAGTATATATTTTTGTGATTTTTTGAATTTGAAATCGTTCAAGTACACTATTGACATTGTTATGCCTACGTAAGACAATTTGGAGAAAAAGTTGATCCCTTATAGATATTGGCGAAGTTGTTGCAGGAATATGCTATATAAGGTCTAAATTTTTTTTTAGTTTTTGCGGGTATACCTACCCATTTTCCTACAGCCGGAAAGGCTGGCTTTACAGGATTATACGGCCATATAAGTGCCCACCTTATATGAGAGGCCATCTTCGGGTGTTTTTTACCGTTTAATGGTGTCATTCCGCAGGCTGGCGTCTGCCTAACAAGCAGGTCTTGTTCGACTACCTACTCCATAATGGAATAGACTCACCTCATTTGCCGCACTATAGCCAAGATGCTAACTGAGCTGAGTAGACCCCGGCAAGCAGCGTTCAAGCTCGCCTACACATGTTATCTGCCTCCAAAAAATGATAGACTGAGTCTGCCCGAGGCCAGATACCAGAAATTCAAAATCGAGTTATACCCGGAATTGAATATGGTTCTTGAGACTAGTAGTTAGAGGCGATAACCACTAGACCAAGACGGCCTAAAAGCCTGAATTTTGCCCTTTCTTTTGATATCAACTTGGGAGAGGAGCAGCTTGGTGATATAGTGTGGACAAAATCAGCTGAGAATCCTGGTAACTCAAGTATGATTTATTCCACAATAAAATATTCATCATCTACAACAACAACGCTTAGAAACTCAAACTAATTTTCCGAGGCAGTTTTCACTGATGCTGTGAGTACTGTCCTAAATTGTTTCTCACAAAAGTTTTATTGCAAACACATTTTTCTGAACCTTTTTGGGGGATTATTCTATGGAATAAAATTTTCAGTTCTATATCAAGAAGATTTTAGCAGAAATTTACAGAAAATATGATAGAGCTTGCAAAATTGTTTGACACTCGAGAATTTTCACGCAAACAGGAAAATGGGAGCTTACATTAGTGTCTCGATAACTTCTTCAAAATCTCTCCGTTGCTCAGGCCGGACAGGCCAATATACCACCGTAGACATATGATGTATGAGCAAAAAACAGTAGCGTAATATTACTTGCAAGCTTATAGGCTATCGAATGCACTATAACACGTAAATATTTGAAACACCCTCGTCAAGGTTAATGAGTTCTCAAAGTGCAGATTAGATTTTACTCACTGTACAGATTAAAGTGGAATACTGTATGTTGTATTTTAATATCGGGAACTTACTATGAATTTTCTTTCTATAAGACCCTCGCGTCGACCGTATTCTAGAATTTTGTCCTGGTTTTCCTTAATCCATTTCCAACCGATCTTACTCGCTCTATCCGTTGTACATTCATTATTTGGATTATCGAAAGTAGCGGTTTTATTCGAAATACTTTCTTTAATAACGGATTCCACCTCAGATGCCCTTTTCTCGTTTTGGTACGTTTTCATGCGAGAATAGACTGAAAAATGCTAAGCGATTTGACAAATATCATATTTACTCTATCAGTCATACAGCAATTACACGGATATGCTTGAACAAATTTTGGAAAAAATTCTGCTCCATCTATTATTCATGTATGGCTATGCACAAGCCCTTTACTTTCAAGCGCTTTGTGTCGCCAGTCATGAAAAGTCACCAGTCATAATATGGGTGCTTTAACAATTTATGAACCTAATGAAGTAATCGATAAAATGCGACTAAATAATTAAAAATTGCAGTGTTTTGAAAACCCATTGATGACTTGAGCAGGAAAATGAAAAAGTTCATGAAGTCTAATCCATGTCCGAAAACTTTTGCAGTATTCATGATTTCATGAGGCAGTCAGGTAAATCTGACATTGTCAACGCATTTCTTCAGTTTTAATAATCTCAGCTTTAGTAGGTGTAGGTCCATCTTTGCATTTTCAAAAAATTTGCACATTTCTCAGCAGACAAAATATATAACACATCCCAAAAACATGATTTAAAATGGTTAAATATCATTTTAGACACAATTAGGGATGCTTGAAGTTTGCTTAAAAATTTGGTGAACCTCAGAATGATCATCCTAGCTGCTGATGAATGGTTATGAGTGGTTATCATATATAACGGAGCTCCGAGGTCTGAGGGGTAAAGTGACTTTTCTGGGGATGGTCAACAATTCCCCAGAATTTTAGGAGGGTTGATTTTTTTGCCTAAATAGTCCGAAAAAATTTTCCAAAAAGCAGAAATCTTTGTCTGAAAAACAGTGCGGAGAATCGAAAAATTGGTATTTCGGCCGTTTTTGCAAAAAACTGATTATTTTCAACCAAAAAATTAGCATTTCCAGTTTTTTGATCGAAAAGATGGGGCCTCCATCTCTAGGTAATTACGATTTTATGATTGGAAAATCAGGGGTTATCATATGGGTAGCCATACGGCCAACGATTTAGGGGGGGGGGTTCTTATGGTAATTCTACTCAGTTACATGTATGGCGGTTACTTTGTTCATCTTCTCAAGGGCTCGGTTGCACTAACACACTTTCGCAAAAGGAATCCCTTCAGCCAACTTCAGACTTGAATAGCTTGTGAACCAAGCGCCGTCATCACCCATCGGCACTCAGTTAGACACAATTGAAACCTGCATTCTATATAAAAAAAACCGAAATTCAAATCGGAAAAGCTTATTGAGTTGATTTGGACGAAGGGTATCTCTTTCCCGAAGAGGATGTTTGTGTTACTGGGCACACATCATGCTTGATGTTGTCGAGCCAGTGTATAGACTATTCTATCAGGAAGCTTGTTAGGTTTTATGGGTGTAATTCGGAAAGGTTGCAAAAAAAGGAGAGAAAAATGCTGGAAAACAAACATGGCGCCACATCAGTCGAAAAATATCTTCATTTCGGAAAGTAAACGGATAATATCATTAGATACAGTAAAACCTTTGAGAACATAAATCGAAATTTTCCGCGAAAAATCACAGTTCGACATCAGAATCATGTGGGCTGACATCAAGATCTCTACGGAAAACAATGGTCATAGTAAAACCGATGTTTGCTTCATTCTCCTTCGGACTGACAATTTCGGATGACGTTTTCCCAGATTCCTTCCTATTGTTCATCATAAATAACAACAATGGGCTCTTGTCTTTCAACATTGAATAATTATTGTTCATTCCGTCTTGAGTGGTTTTAGACCACCTCGTGAAACCTTCCTCTGACCAATAGAAATTGAGTCTCACAACCCTGGCAACAAGTCGTTTCAACGATTTTTGAAAAACGCCGTCTTGTAAGAAGTAGAATACGAAATTCAACGTGCTATTACAATGAGCCAAAAGTCCGGCGAATAAATAAATGAATGGCGGGACAAGTCCGCCCAACTGTACCATGAATAAGACGGACAACGGAGACCAGGTGATCAAAAAGACGACGAATATTCTGAACGACACTTTGATAATTTTGGTCTCTTCGGTCATGAAGCGCTGCCAGTCTTTGCGTTGCAGGCTGTTTTTCGGTTTTGATGAACTGAAAGGTACAGTCTTACTTTAGCGCCCGTCTCACTCAAGTGCCCAACATTATAGGCGCCAAAAAAAGAATCTTGGCTTAACTTGGCGCCCATCACACTTTGTCACCCGTCTTACCGTCTTACTTTGGCACCCATTGTTGAGTAACGATCTTGCTTGGATTTCTTACTTTGGCGCCCGTCTCACTTTGGTACGAATTAACTGTCTTACTTTGGTGCCACATCTTACACTGCTATTTCAACATTCATTATGATCATTAATTTAAGTAAGAGGCGATTACCATACCATTATTTGATTGTCATACTAAATTCTATCAAACTATATGGTAACCGAAGCAACAGATGATGGTCTTAGGGTCTGATCGTAAAATTAGCTAAATTTCAAACAGAATAACAATGAAGTTCTCCACATTTTCTAGATACACAAACATTGACTTAGCTTAGACTCAGGATGCAGGCTTAGACGACGGCCGTTCAGGGTGGCCTGAGCTAGTTAACGTGCATTGTAGAACTGCATGTAAAATTTGCATATAAAAACGCATCGCTTTCATACCAGAATATAATAGGTATGGCCTCACTTTGGTGCCCGTCCCATGTTTTAGTGGCATTTTCTAGTTTTCCACAACTGTTTTAATATCACTTTAAATTCTTGCAATCTTTACAACCAACGATAAGCATGATTCCACCATGCTATTGTAATTCAAACCGGGCGGCACAATTACTGTAGTCATTGCATAGTGTGCTCGAAAATTGTTCAGTGATTAATACTCCTTCGTAATGTAATTAGTTACTTATTCTTCTATGGCGCCTCACCATTAAAATTAGCCCACAATTTGCACCCAACTGCCATTATTTAATATTTTAAATCGTGAAATCCTCTATTTCACTGTTTGGGATTTTCAATTGTTATTAATTTTTTGTCCCCATTTTTGCCCGATTTTTTACGATTTTCTGATGGCCGAGTTTTCCCAAATTTTCGCCAGCCAACACAAGTAAGAGTTAAGGTCTGAACCTCTTGGAACAAATCTTGCTTGCAAACATTCTTGGTTTCAAAATCAATCTCTATTTTTGGTGGATCACCAAGTGAGAGTCTCAAATAAATAAGAAAATATTTTTAAAATATAACATTGGTGATCCATCCCAACTTAGTGTTGGCTCAATTTTCTGAATTTTTTCTAAATTTTCGAAACCAGGACTGCCGGTTGTATAGTTCAAAGGCTATCTGACTGGTTTTTGCTCAAATTTACTAAATCTCAAAAATATAGTTTTCCCTGATCCTTGGGTAAATAGCACTGTGCTACACACCCTTCAGTCTCAAAATATAAGTACCTCACAGGTAAATGGCAATATGCTAGACACCCACCAGTCTTCTCACAGTGTGACTAGCCTCCCGGTAAATAGTGAATTGCTATTCACCCGCCAGTCTTTGTAGAATATACCGTTGCTGGTTAATAGCAATTTGCTAAACCACCGCCAGTCTTCTCAGAATGTAACTAATTCTCAAATAAGCACAATTTCTCAGTCTTTGGCGCCTATGGTCCACACTTTACCATCAGTGGGATCAGGTTTTCAGGATTCTGTGGGCCAGGTGCCTTGGTTAAGAAATTTATTACCCTCTAGTTATACCCATACTGTTTATAACTCTGTTTCTCAATCACCTCAACTGGTAAATATTTTGAACTCAACTCAAAACATATCTGCTCCTAGTAATGTTTTCTTGGTGCTACCACCTCAGTTCATTGCAGCCCCGGTTTTGCAATCAGCACCTGCTCCTATTGTGGCTACTGGTTCTCAAGTAAACAATCCTTCACAAAATCATCCATCACTATCGCGCTGTGCGGTTTCAAGTTTACACCAAACCTCATATCAACCTGCCTCTTCTTATTCTGACTCCTCAACTCATGATCACTCTATTATTCCCTCATTTTGCCCTTGTAAAAGTAAGATACTTCAGTCAAAAAGCATCGGTGATGCTAATATGGCTGAGATTGAGAATTTTTGAGAGGATGCTTTGGTGCAGCTAACTGCCCTGGCTGATGCTACTAATTTAGTTCAACAAAATATTTTTACTACTGCCATTGTTACTCAAATTCTTGGCTCTGTTGAAGATAAAACCCGAGAAAGTGAGGAACAAAATTTATGACTGCTCAGGGAACTTGAGGAGAAGCAAGTAAAACTCTCTGAAACTCAACAAAATTAAACTGCTGCTATGTCTGCTACTCTGAATATTCTGATGGAAAAATTTAATCTCTTCATTTCTGCCAACTCTACTCAACCTCCTTTAGTAACTCAGTTAAGTCATTCAAATTTTCCTCCTGACACTATTCCTCAACCTGATCATCTCGCCTCTCATAGTATACTTCCTATTAACACTGCACCTTTAACATCTCAAATACCTGTTATACCTTCTGTAATTAAGTTAAAAACTCATAACTCTGATCAGCCTCCTCCTCCTAGTCACTGCAATTCTTCGGTAATCGAAGAAGAGCATATCCCTCACTCTAAGATACCTCATAATTCTTCTCATACTGCACCTCCTCCTGGTTTTTCTGACTATCCCCCTGTAAATTTTTCTAATAATTTTGGTTACCACACCGCCAATATTTGTTACCTATCACATCATGATGAGGCAAGCCGAATAGAGGTAATCATTAAAAATATGAACCCTCTCAGCATTAATGAAACTACCCATGATTTCAAATTAGTACAGTTCTTCATTCATCTCAAAAGGGAGTTTGGTTTTGACTTAACTAATTATGTCAAGATTAGCGCACTTTGCAGACTCACTTGTGATGCTCCTAGTGATACCATTCAGGACATCAATGATTATGAAGAAGCTAAGCATATGCTCATGTTCTCTCGCCCCTAACTGTGATTAGATGACTCTCAAATGTGAGTTGGACTCAATGGCTCTGAGTTCAGGTGAAGATCCCACCACCTTTCTCAGTCGAGTCATGACTTACATTCAACTTCTCTTTCAAGATAAGGATCAAAAATTCTGCCATCAGAAAGTCATCAAGATTTTTTTAATGAAAATGCCTATTTTCCAATAAATCTCTATTAGTGACAATGGGCAGGAATTTGCAACTGTTTAACAGCTCGCCACCACTATGTCTAAAGCTCAAAAAATCCTGGATGCTACAAAAGCCAAAATTGATCCCGCAGAACGACCCATTCTTGTCAATCAAGCTGATAAGTGATCCTCATTCTCAGCAACGTCCTCCTACTCCTCCTAGTCAAAGACATTATGATAGAAGATGCCTTCCTCAGTCACATTCTCCTAATCATTATTCTGATAATTCCAATTCTGATAAACCTCGTGTCTCTTTTAGTGAAGCTACTGTTCTTGTATGTAAGATTACTGGTCTTCTTCAGCAAATTGCTGATGGAGTTCATAATAATAAGCAACCTCCTTTCACCTCTGATTCTCACCCTTCTCACTCTCAATTTCCAACTAATAGAAGTCAGGATAATTCTGCCCACCCTAATTTTTTGGCTTCACTCAGCCCTAATCAATCATGTTGTGATAATCATTTTGACTTTTATTCTCATTATAAATGATTTCAAAGTAGAGATTGTAACTGACCTTTATCTATTCAATCCATCAGTCACTGGTGTGAAGCTCATAAAAGCAACATGCACAAGACTGCAGATTGTAAATGGTTAAAGGGGGTTAATCCTCAAACTCAATCTACTACTGATTGTCAAATAGTCCCTTATACTGCTAATAGGTATCAAAATCATTACAATCCAAACTTTGGAAACAATTTTTGCATCAATCCAAATTGGAGAAACAACAGAGGCAGCTACTAGAGGAACCTCTTATTACCATGGCAGTTGCAGTTCCTATTTTAATACATATGCTAACTGTGATTGTGATGCTTGTAAAGTCGTCACTTCTGCTCAACAGTAGAGATGTATCGGGTCCAAAATTTTACGAAAATCGGGTCCGGGTCCGGGTCCAAAATTTTAAGAATATCCGGTCCGGGTCCGGGTCCAAAATTTTGAGAATATCGGGTCTGGGTCCGGGTCCAAAATTTTGAGAATATCGGGTCCAGGTCCGGGTCCAGCAAAATGGTTGGGTAATTTCGGGTCCTATTTCGGGTCCGGGTCCGTTATATTTTTACGCATGCTGCGCTATTTTGTGGTTGCTATACATTTTAAATCTAAGTCAGTCTCATAGTGATCTAAACAATAAATTTCTATTTGTTACTTTTCATATTATAGTAAATATTTGATGTGTCATTACATGGTTCAATGTGAGTATTTGATTCATTGTTTTTTAGCATTTTACAAGCCATGGCTTGTTGGACTGACAAAATGGCTTGTAGAATTTTAGTCCAACAAGCCAAAATGGCTTGTCAGAATTTTTTGAGTCATGTGTTCGATCATATCGGATACAGAAAAGATGCATTTTGGTGCATTTTAGAAGGTCATAATCACAAAATTTTCCGGCGCTTCGCATCAGCTATAACTTAAATAAGCATTATAATTTATTTCCTAGCTCAGGCGCCGCTTCTAACATATCTACCTTCAATTATCATTTAATCTTCAATAGTTTTAATCATCTTAAATGTATTATCTTATGTTTTAATTGGTAATCTTCTATATTTCATCTTGATATTTAACGAAGATTCACATTTTTCCCTTGACACATTTTTTGAGAAAGATCAATACGTCAAGTCTCTAAACTTTTTGAAGTGATTATTCCTTTCTTAACGTAAAATCAATCCAAAAGCTTCATGGAAGTAGTTTTCAGAAATTTCTACTCTTCTTACTCATATCTTTTTAGCCAAGCTCATTAGAGTGTGTGAATAAATTAATGGTTTTAAAATTTTTCAAACATAAAATTCCAGAAATTACGACCTTTGAACAGAAAATTCGAAACTAATTCTTCAAATAAGCGGTTGGAACATTGATTTTCCAGCATCGCAGAATGTCAATACCCAAAAAAATTTTCCGGCGTTTCAGGCAGGAAAAATTAATAGCTTTTTTGGGCTCTCACTTGTCATCATAGAGGACTTGACCATCGATTTCTCATGTAATTCAAACTCATTATGTTCTTGGATAGTTTGCTGGAAAATTTTTTCCACAATGCTTGTAGATTAGACTTCGATCAAACTCAAAAATTTCAAATGTTTCCTGAATTTTAACAAATTAAGGGCTCTAAAATGTTATTGAATAAATGTTGAATGACATATCTTTTTTGATCGATTGCCGTGATGCTCAATATATACATTTCTTTAAAAAATAACCTAGCATTGGAATTTATTCACCTATACTGATATTATAAAATTGGCTTGCAAAAATTTGGAATGGCTTGTAAAATTTAAGATCAACAAGCCACTTGGCTTGTGACTTGTAGGTCAAAAAAAACCTGATTTGATTTCAGCTGAATTACTATAGTTTATTTTTAATAAACTACTTCCAAATTCAAAAATGACAAAAAACCAATACTGTTAAATTGTTCACATGAAGGTTTTACTGTATGATTTTTCATTCAGAAAATTGTTGAAGGCCAGTTGTATAAATCCACAAATTTTTAGCTCTATGTGAGTTATGGTTTGGCAAAAGCCAAAAAGTTCCATTTTTCTAATTCAGAAGCATTTCCGGAAAAATAGACTATATATATTATACATCAGACCCGAATCAAAATTGTGATAATTTTTTCGGGTCCGGGTCCAAAATTTTGGAAATATTGGGTCCGGGTCCAAAATTTTGAGAATATCGGGTCCGGGTCCAGCAAAATGGTCGGGTAATTTCGGTTCCTATTTTGGGTCCGGGTACCCGATACATCTCTACTCAACAGTATGATTCTGCTAATTTTCTTATTGAGTATCACACTTATCCCAACAAATCCTTGGTCTGCATTTCCTGCCAATAGTAGATGCCTCACTGAAACAACCTCTATTCCTCTCCCCTTACCTGCTCCTCAATCACCGGCTCTGACTTCTAGTACGTCTGAATCTATTCCACAATCTGAAACAGTTTTTCATCCACCTTCTGGTAATATGGTTCATACTGACCCTAAATCTGATAATTCTGCTAACACCACTCTCTTCTCTCCTGGTATTATTAGTTGGGATGTGGAAGACATATCAGGGCAAGACCCCTGGATTACATACTCGGCAATATGCCATATTGGTTAGTGTACTCCTGCTTCTCGTGACTATGTAAAAAACTATCTGCCTACTAATGCCTTTCTGATTCCTATTAAAATTAGACACATAACTGCAAATGCTCTCATGGATACCAATGCTCAGTGTTCTCTGTTGTCGTCTGGCCTAGTGAAATGAGCTTTTGAGAAGATAGATACCCCTCTATCTGTCTCTGGACATATTCATGTTGCAGATGGAGCAGTGGTAAAAACTCACAGTCTGGTTCTATTTATGATGGAATCAGATTTTGGTCAACATCTTGTCAAGTGTGTCATTCTCAATGATAACACTGGAGACTGGTGCATCATTGATACTGATTTTCTCACCCATCAGCTACTCTGAACTTTAAGCAAGGATATGTTGAGATAACCAATAAACAGCAACATCTTACCTTAATTCCTAGGCATTTTCCTAACTCACCTGAAATCATCTCTACTCTTGCTAGTTTAGAAGGACCTATCATGGAAAAAATTCCAATTCATGACCAATCTTGAGAATACCAATCATTTGAAAGTGATGATCAGATCGAAGAGTTTGATGTTGAATTTTCTGATCGACCTGTTCAAACTGGCACTTCTATAGTTGTTGATCCCAACAATGTAGTAGTTGCTGAACTTGCCGAACTTATTTTCATAGTCGCTTCTGCTACTGTAAAAATTCAACCATTTTCTCAACATTGGATTTGTGGTCATGTTTTTCCACAAACAGACACATCCATACCTAATTTTATAGTTTAACCTGCAGCTAACACCTCTAATGGAGAAGAATCGCCTATAGGGACTCAGTAATAAATATCTGTAATGGAACCTGTTCTCTTCTGTTTGTCAACAATACTGGAAACTGTATTGAGCTTGGGGCTAACCAAGTAGTTGCTATTGTAAAGCACTCTTTGAAAAAGTCCCCCATTGGCTCATGAGAGAAATCCCTCACTAGTGTTGCTGTAGCTGCATCAGAATGTGATTTGGCTGATCATCAACCTGCTGCATTAGATCATTCTTTACCTAATACTTCTGATTCTCAAAAACTTCACATGGCTCTTAAAAAATGACTCAAAACACCTTTGTCTCACCCACTCAGAAGGCTGAAGCTATTGAAATACTCAAAAGGTATCATGATGTCTTCAGCTTACCTGGTGATCCTCCTACCTTCACTCACAAACTCATGGTGAATGTCAATACTGGTGATGCTCAACCCATCACTAGACACTACTATCATGCTCCAATTGAACAACATCGTGTAATTAGGTCTCATATTCAAGAAATGCTAGATAAAGACTTCATTGAACCCTCAAGGTCCCCTTGGGCTGCTCCTTTTTTTAGTGAAAAAGAAGGATGGCTCCTGGCACCCTGTAGTTGATTATCGATGCATTAATAAAGTTACTCCCAGTGATCATTTTCCAATTCCACGAATTGATGATTACCTGGATGTAATGGGAAATGCAAAATTTTTCACAACTTTGGATCTGAAAGCAGGCTACTGGTTAGTTTCCCTTGACTCTGAATCTCATGACAAAACTACTTTCATCTGTCAGGAAGGACTTTTTCACTTTAAGGTTTTATCTTTTGGCTTAAAAAATGCAGCTGTAGAATTTCAACATCTGATGGAAAGAATTCTCCACCCTTTTATGTGGAGAATCTGTTTAGTTTACATTGATGATATTATCGCTTTCTCCAGAACCTTCAAAGAACATCTCGATCACCTTCAAATGATCTTCAAAGCCCTCAGAGACACTAATCTTGCTCTCAGACCAGACAAATGTGAGTTTCTACCTCCTAAAGTCAAATTTCTTGATCACTTTCTCAATGCCTATGGCATCTCTACTGATCAGGGATTTTTTTTCCGCACAGTGCAGATTTTTTTTGGGTCCTGCAGGAAATTTTTGTAGAGTTTTTCGCACGGAACGGAAACTTTTTAATGTTTTTAGTGGTTTTTAATGGTGGTGCGGAAATTTTTCTGGTCGATTTCCGCAAGGTGCGGAATGACCGGTGCGGAAAAAGAAAACCTTGCTACTAATCACGATAAGGTAAAAGCTATTTGGGATTACCAATTCTGAGTACCAAAAAGCAGATGCAAAGTTTCATTGGCCTTGTACAATGGTGCAAGCGCTTTATTCCTAAACTGGCTACCTTATCAGCACCATTCTATGGGCTGCTCCAAAAAGACACGACCTATACCATTACTGATCTTCAACAAGAAGTATTTGATGGTATTAAAACTGCTTCAACATCTACTCCTTTGCTGTGTTACCCTGTTTACAATGGTGAAGCTCCATTTATCATCCAAATGGACGCCAGTACTACAGCAGTAGGTGCAGTCTTGTATCAAGAACATGGTGATAAGTAGATAATCGCTTATAATAGCTGTGTCTTAAATGATCCTGAAACTCGCTACAGCACTATTGAAAAGGAATGTCTTGCTATTGTTTACGGTTTTCGAAAGTACCATCACTATCTTTACCGACAACATGTCGTAGTACCTACTGACCATAAACCTTTACAAAGGTTGAAAGATGAGAAACATAGGAACACTAGGTTGCAAAGCTTCAGACTTAGCTTGCAATACTATGACTATAAGGTAGAGTATGTCAAAGGAAAGGATAATGCCAATGCAGATTTCTTGTCTCACAAAGATCTTTGCGAACCAGCTCCTATCCCTCCAACTGAACAACTCACTTCAGAAATCTTCAGATCAGACTTCATATCTGACAAACCTCAATTTCCTTCTAATGAAATCTCTTCACTATCCACAGCGCCAGACACCATTTTACCTACTGTTACAGAATCAGATATCCCTCTCATAGATGCAGTTGCCCATGCTATGGCTAAAACCTCAGAAAACTTTCAAACTACTGTATCTAACCCTCAAACTTTGTTAAAAGATAATTTCCAGTTGCGGGCCATAGAACCACTTTCTATTGCTTCACCAGCTGAAATTACTCGACTTCAAAATGAAGATCCTGTATTGGTCAAAATTATCAGTGCTCTCACTGCTGATAATCCTCTCAAGTCTCTGACTTGCTTTTTCATTGAAGATGGGATACTCTACCGAAAGTCTGAGGAACGGAGACAACTCATAGTTCCTGCAAAACTTATTGATACCATTCTTCATCAATTCCATGGTGCAAAAATTATGAACCATCAAGGGCATAACCGCACCCTTGATGCCATGAAACTTCACTTCTGGTGGCCCAGAATAGAAGACACCATGAGAACATGGATCAAAATATGCAAAATCTGTCAGCTAACCACAGCTAAACTACCTGCTCCTAGACCTCTGATACCTATCAAGCCGACATACCCATTTGAGATTGTGACAACTGATATTGTCAATATTTCTCCTATAGGTGATCATAGATCTTATGTCATTGTTTTCCAAGACTACTTCACTAAGTGGGTAAGCACTCACCTGATCCCTGATCAGAAGGCCTCTACTATCATGATATGTTTTGTCAACAATGTCGTTTTGCAACATGGAACTCCTTAATTTCTGCTCTCTGATCAAGGTAGCTGTTTGACCTCAAAACCCATGCAAGACGTTTGTGAGCTACTGAACATTAGGAAAGTAAAAAAATACTGCTTATCATCCTCACTGCAATGGGATGGTTGAGAGATTCAATCAAACAAAGGTATACTGTTGAATACTCTGATAATTCTTTGAAGGTGGAGTGTAGGAAACTTTGTCTAAACAGTCTGCTGGACAATAAATAATAGTCAGTAATAATGTTCAAGTTGCGGGAATTATTGGAAGATGCATACAATTGACGAATTTTTGTGCTGATTAGACAAGCAGTGAGTTTTTGTTGGTATAGTGGCGTGTATGTTGTATAAAAATGGCCACCAGGTAATTGTTGGATGCGCGTAGCATTCCTAAGATACAGGGAAAAATTGTACGTGAATTCGGAGCAATTGTTGGTCATTCCAGGTGTAGGTTTGCCAATTTTAAATGATTCTGGATAAAATGACTTTTTCAAATAACAATCTTGTTTGGCAGGGTATTTGTTCAAGGAAAAATCATCAAATGAATTATTATCCAGTCCACGTAAGATATAATCCTGTGCAAAATTGAACTCTTTGTGCCAATATTCAAATAAATTGCAATGGTAAACAGGTGCATTTTTAGCATGCATTTCCACTATATGCTGCTTAATGAAATCCACAGAGGCGTTTTTGAGTGCTGGAGTAACCGAATCAGATTGCCAAGCAATATTGTCCCTGATAAATGTTTGATTGTGTGTCTTGATAAGTACTATACCAAGAGGAATCTTATTGCCATTGTCCAATATGCTACCAGTTTCACGAAAGCATTGTTTTGCTCGAGATCTGATGCAAAATCAATATCAGGGCAAAGGTCTCTATTGTCGATCACAAAGAATCGATTGTGTGGGCAAATTGAAGATGAAGTAAGATTGACCTACAGCACCACACCAAGATGATTTGATAATTTTTCAAATGGCTTGATGATCAAGAGATGGTAATCATGCAATGAACACATTGTCAGTATTTCATCCCCAGATAACTGCTATTCAATGAATTCAGAACCAATTTCAAATGGACAATCAATATTTATTTTCTTTATGACCAATGATTTTTCCACAGATTTTTGATAGTGCATTAACAGTACTAAAAATAAGCTGTAATATTTTAGCTGTTGTGCCATGCCACACAAATCGAAAAATTTTGAAAGGCTTTCACTATTTCCCATAAGAATAATTTTGTTTTTCAGGAATAGAAGCAACAAGCTGCTCAAACTATGTCTTTAAGTTTTTTATCACAGTGGCACAACACATTGCTTATTCAACTGTTTTTTATCATCAATATTATGTAGCCCTCCAAGTTGGACAAGACAAATATGAATGCAGCCACATAACTAGAACAACTAGCATAAGAATTTATTATTACAAATTGAAGTGGCCATTTCTGCTTTTTGGAAGTGAACTACATAATACAACTTGGCGCTATAATGCATTTCAGTATATGTACACAGACAAATATAGCTTGACAAATTTTTTACCTACATCTGGAATGAGCTCTCAACATATATGTATTATGTAAAATTGGAACAGTAGTTAAAATTAGGAACCTTTTTCTGAATAATTTTTGAAAGCAGGACAAAGCACAAGAATATGCAATACATCAGCATGAGTAATTTGAGATGGTCCCTTTACCACCCACCCAGAGGTCCCAGTCACATAAAAAATTTTTAGCATTGTTAAACAAAAAATATTTAAAAATTCTAAAACGATATATATTATCATTTTTTTAAAAACATGCTAGAATTCATCAGTTTCTTTCATAATTTTATTATTCGATACTAGATTTTTTAGCACAAAATTTTTTTCTCCTTAAAGCACTAATTTTTATACCTAAAGATGCAGGACATGCAGAAAAGCAATCTCAAAGCGCCAAACTGATTTATAGTGACATATTTGGAAAATATTCTGGCGGAACTGCCCCCCAAAATTTCTTGCAGTCAATGCATATGTAATCATAGGTACTGCTAGATATGTCTTTCAACTGCCTTAATTCTTTGCAAAGTTTTGAGGGAGCTTTTTTTGGAGAGAGCAAACAACTGTACAAATTATTTCAGTACAAATTATTTCGATTCCACCCTTAGCTTCATTGAGAACTGCTGCTGAAATTGTGTTATTTTTCATTGAATTTTGTTTAATTTTTGAAAAAATTATATTCAATTGTAAATATCTTCATAAATATTCTTTTTCTTGTGTTAATTTTTTACCGAAACATCTGGGAACCTTGACAAAGATTTCTGAAACTTTTCGACCTGTGCTCGTACATTCTATAAGAACAGATATTGGATTTGTGAAAGTTTTTCAATGATTTTTTGCAATTTTAAAAAAAATGTGAAATGGTCAATTCTAAATATCTCCATAATTGTCTTTTTATTTTTTTAATTTTTTGCTGGGATTTGTAGGAGGCCTTGGGGCACATGCGTGTAAATTTTGAGCCGTGTCCCGCAGCTTCTTGTGAAGCAAGTGCTGAAAATATGCAAATTTTTAAATCTAATTTTCAAAGTTTTTGACTTTAAAAGCATAGCTCATAGACCGAGTGTGTTGTATTGGAATTCCATATGCACGCCAGGAGTGAGCATCATCTCCTCAACTTAATACAAAAAACTGCTCGGTGAAAGGTCAAAAATACAGAGCTGCAGTTCTTTAAGTAAAAGTGGTCAATTTTGGTCAAATTCATAAATTTTTGAAACTTTGAACCTTGATATTTCAGCGAATTCTTGATTTTGTGTAGAGCAGTTGCACCTTTGAACTCGGCGTAAAAAGTTGTATACTATGTGTAAAAGTCGCCTTATGCTGTTTTTTGACGTGTCCGACGTTAGTACATACTACGGTCGATGCTAACAGAAACTGACTCGTAATTGTGCAGCTGAATGTGTCACTCTAACAATACATGTGCAGTTTCGAAATTTTAATGGGGGTACTGGGGGACGGACACTGGTTTTTTCACGTTTTTTGGGACAAAAATCCCAAAAAGTGGGCCAAATATTTTTTTATATCAAAAGATTTTCTATTTCAAAACCTTGGGGTACAAACCACTCATATTCCTTTTGCATGTGTGTGCTTTCAACTGCATTGAACTTTTTTACTAAATTTAGTGTCAATAAAACATGAATCAACTGTAGGAAGTTGACACATATAATCTAACTCAGTTCTTTTAGAGAAAAAGCTACGGTACAAAGTATTAATAAAACTAAATCTGTGTGAATCAATTCCAAGTGCCAAAATTATGCAGACATAGATAAATCTTAAATTCAGAAATAAGATCGACATGAAACATTACCCTACAAATATAGCAGTTTTATTCAACTGGGACCATGTGTAAACTTTTTAGTTCAGTGTGACATACAATTCAATGCAGAGGTTGATCAAAAATGACTATAACGCATTAAAATTTCATGGCACAGAGCAGAGTAAGGTTGCCCATCACATTAATAGAGATACAGATGAGTAATTGGTGATAATGTAAAATCACACATGCATAGATTAAGATGTAAGTAGGCGGGTCTTGCGTCTCAACCCAACCTCCACTTGGGGCTGTTCTTAGGGGGGACAAGCTGGGCAGTCGCCCAGGGCCGCTAAAAATTTTGGGCCAGTAAAAACCTTTTAGTGTATGCTTGAAGAATGCCTTTTTTAGCAGCGCTCAGTAAAATTTTCTATTTTTGTATGCAAACAGTACACCACAAACATAATTTTGGTCCCAGATTATCAAATTGTTTTGCTATTAGCAGGGTGTCCAGCAATCTAGAAAATCTGGAAAAGTCGGGGAAAAAATTGTTCGTATAAAACCTGGAAAAGTCAGGGAATTTCGACTCAGATTGTTATGATGTAGTTGTTTTTATTGCAAGATAAGCCTGAATTACCGCATGATAAGCCAAATTTGCATTTTAAAAATTCAAAACCTCAAAATTTCCCCTGCCCTTCGCATCGGTTTTAAGCATTAGTATCATTGTTTATATGGCTTTAGCTAAAGTGCAGATATGAAGTCTATAATCATTACTAAATTAACATTTTAGTGCATCTGTAAATATACTTTGTTTTCTTATTAATATTTAACGCTTTTTGAAGAGTAATTAGGATTTCAACTTTTCTGCTGATATGTCAGAGGGTCAATTCCTCTGACCTTTGGTCCTCTAATTACTTCATTTTCATTCTCTAAAGTTTCTTTGTTGTTAAAGTGTTTCCATTTATTATTAAGTAAACAAACTGATAAAACAGTTTGTGTCACACATTTTTGGTCCAAAAACAAATAAATGGTCAGCGCGAAAGTTTTGCATAATACATGCAAGTTGATGTTAGGCACGCCCCCGTGCATTTTTTCATTATTGCAAGAATTATTATTTTTATTAAAACGTCCTTTTTTCGCTCTTGTCATCTTGCCTTGTGGACTGGACGTTTTCAATTTACGCGGTGACTAGGAGAGGTGCCCGGGCATTCTTGCCGATTTACGATTATTGTGTATTATTGTTCTTACGTCGTGTGGGTGGTATGTTTGAGAGCCGACGCGGCCTGAGGATTTTCGACGTCTCATTTTGGATCAGGAGGCTTAGTGAGTTGTTGTTTAGAGACAGGTAGAACTGTCTCATCTTTTTGAGGAGTTTTCAGCTTAGGCCGCGTGTTGAGATATCCTGAAGTCCCTGTGGCTCTGTGCGCAGGGGCGAAGAAAAGGATCTGCAAGGCAGGGAGTATTTAGGCGGCGGTGTTTCCCATGTGTGGAAATTTTCTATTTGTTTTCTATTGACCCTCACTGTTATATTTCATTTGCACTATTCGTTTTGCTCACAATAAATACTTTCGTACATCCAGTCTCAGCTAGGTACAGTAGGAACATAGTTAGTACCGGGTTAGTGTCAGGGGCCGTACCAGATTGGATCTCCCAAGAACCGCAGCTAGGTAGCCGAGGGCATACGAGCACCCAATGCAACAGATATTATGTTTGCCAAATCGATGATTGCTATAACACTTTGGAAGCTTATTTTAGTTTTAATTTCCAGATATTGAGAGCTAGTAATGCAATGAGATTTACTGTTTTGATCGAAGAACAGATTATACTCTTATGAGAGATGCTTTGTATGACATTAATTATTTTGTATTTGATGAAATTAAAACGAATTTCAGAAAATTCTATTTTTCTTGGTATTGGAAATTTTCTATGTTATATTCCATTGATTTTAAAATGATCGATGCAGTGAGGTCGCAGCCAAACTTTTAATCAAAATTATGGAAGGCTCGTTTACTCTATTCAATAAACTTTTACTTCACGTTGTTGTTATGCACGTGGTTGACAGCGTTTGTCTGTATATGCTGGAAACGGTCCACCATAAAATATATGGTGATTAGACTTCAGCAAACATAGGAATATTCACAATGCAGCGCACATTTGCTCTTCTGCTCCAAATTCAGTTCTGCTCCGACCAGAAAAAAGTTTTGGCACTTGCTTCCATAATGTGTGAGAAAGGGATTACTGTAACTCGCCATTATTGTGGTGTAACCGGTTCTTCTCCTAATCTCATTTCAAGTCTCAGTTCTCCGACCATTTTTGGATCCATTTTCATTATTTCATCTCTATTTCTATTGTTTTTATCATACTTCTATTTTTTGTCTTAACATTTCTTGCAATCTTTTTTTCTCTTCTTCCTCATCGGCCCACTTCGTTCGTTCACTATCCTTTCTAACCGTCTCCCCTACAAGTTACCAGCTTTCATTTGATTACGTGACCAGTTTTTATGATAGTCTTCGTGTATCTTTTTGCACATATAAACGGCGTTTTGAATGTCAGTTCTCAGTCGGTTTCCGCTAATTCCCTTTTTCCATTTCTCCGAGCTGTCCTTCCCATTCCTTATCCCATCTGTCCGCCTACACTTTCTGCCCAATTCGAATATTTTCTGTTGGTTTTACCCCATTATTCCTTTGCGTATTTTATCGCTTTATATGTTGTCTACAGAACTATTGTGTATGTTTTGCATCTCTAAAACCACACGCATTCTAAAAGCGGCCAGTCGTTTTCCCACAGAATAAAAACCACCAGTGTTCCTCGTTTCAAGCAGGCCTCAGTAAGCAAACGGTTGATCGCGCCAGTCCTGCGACAGTAACCTGTAACCTATATAATACAATTCACCATACCAAACATCTTACAAATACTCTGATCATACTTCCGCCACCTTCTGTGTTGCAAAACAAAATTCCTTTAAAAAATTGCTTGTTTTATTTCTACTCCGCTTCTGCTCTGCCTTTAATTTAATGTGCCTTCTGTGATTTGGCCCTATGTACACTACATGAAAAGTTTAAAGAAAGCAAAGTAAAAAACTAATTTGTAAGAAACGTAAAAGCAAAAACACAGATAGTCTGAGACGTGAGACGATGATCAAGAAAAGAAGCTAGAAGTTCCAAGATGACATTTTTAAGTGATCATTTTCTATTGGAATAATTTGCAAAACGTGTTTTAATGATGAAAAATAGGTAAAATTATTGCACTACCAGTCGGCGTTTTTCAGTACAATACAAAGCACGAATGTTTTGTATTTTAGACTTAAGAATTAACGGAGCGTTAGAAGTAACAGGACAGAGCCCAGAAATCGACAGTTTCCAAGAATATGTAAATAGTATCTCAGAATCATTTATCCGATCTTCCTCTCCCAATCCCTGTTGAGAATATTGTTTTCTGATAAAAGTGATCGGCGAAAGTTACTGACGAATGAGCATAAATCACAACAAGCTTTTCAAGGAAGTCTTCTTCCCTCAACACTTACGCAAAAGTTTTGATTTAGATCATAAAATTGTGGGAAGTAAGGGAATAACTTCTCTTCACTCATGCAAATCTTACATAGATTCTGATAAAAAATCGAAATTATCCAATTACTCACCTTTTACCCTTCCTTAGCAAATTTTCCGGCCCAATGATTATTCTCTTCGCCAAATTGGTCGACCTCAATAAGTGATAAATGCGGACGTAAAAAACGAAACTAACAATCAAAGCCAAAATGACCAGAGCGGAGTAAAAAATCGCGTACGACAGTAAATCGGTGTCGATGGAGCAAAACCTGAGCATAAAACTGTACCTCGTTTGACCCCAACCCAAATGGTTGGGCAAGTGAATTAAGAAACTGAATGACCACGTGGCAAATATGTAGAATAATACCCGCTTTCGACTGAAATAAATGACACAATCACCGTATTGACCAATATAAAAGTACCTGCAAATAAATGAAGACTCGGTCAATGTAGTGTACTCAGGATCAGAGAAGATATTGTCTATTATTTACAAAATACTTCCGAAAATCCTAAAAATGTGAAATAGACTTGCTGTCCATTACTATTGTTTGCAAGCATTTATTTCGAAAAAAAAAATTTTGCGCGATTGAAAATTTGAATATCCGAATATCACAAAAATATTGGATTCTCAAGAAAGCCTGTGCTAACTCTTTTTTATAGATGTTCGTCTGAAACCATGGCAGGTACGGAACGTCACCAATTACAAATTTACTAGAACAAATTTTGTGGTTCTTCATGATGAAATCGGTTTATCGTTCACTGTTGAGCAATTTTTCACAATTATGTGCGTTATATGCCGAAATACGTGTGCAATACAGTCACATATGCATCTTATGCTAAATTCATTTCAGCCGAAATTCAATTGAGGCAAACCGAACTATTTAGAAAGCTTGTGGGTAGACTAGCGTAGCTAACTGTACAGTACAATTTTGGTTTGGAAGATTTACAAAAGGGGTGAGGCTATCTACTGAACACAGGTTGAAAAAAAGAGGAGTAGCTGATAGCAGTGAAATCGGATGTTCACTAATCCAGCAATGTTCGCGGTCTCGCATATGACTTTACTCCGTGGTACAATCGTCTAGTGAACGAAAATGTACTGAGAAGAGAAATCTACTAAAAAACAAATAATTCAAAGATGTGCAGTCCAGTATGACCACAACTGGAACGCCTTCCGTTGCGGTCGCGAGCAGAACACAACCAACCTGACGATGAAAAATCTCGATCAGGCAGTACAAATAGTTCTAATTTTCACATGTACTCTAAGGAATGTGAAAGTAGTTTTACCCAGGTGAAACAATGCTGCGAAATCATTCAATACTCATTATTTCCACCAATTTACAAAGAAGACTAGGAGTTTTCCACCAAACCACAAAAATTTGCTATGAGCAGCATTCAACAGTGACAAAAAGAAACACTTTTTGGATGGTGAATTACAAGATTTGGCAGGCTATTCTATTTTCACATTGATATATACGACTTTAAACTTTGACAACGTGACAGGGTCTATATCAGCAGTGACAAAGTTGATCACTGTCAATTTTGAAAAAATTATGGGAAAAGATTAATTTGTTTAAGACGGTCGTTTTGACGCTTGCCAGTGAAATGTCAAAGTAGTTACCTGTGGACCGCTATCCACGCTATGCTGCAAACGGACGCCATACAGGCCGGCGCACACACTGTAGAGGTAAAAGCGCATACAACGTAATGATGTTCGAACCACTGGCGACCGAAAAGAACGCCTGCATGAAAAAAGGGAACTGGTTAACCTTTTGAAGGTTTCATGTGGACTGCAGAAATACCAATAATACTGGCAGGCATCGTAACGGATGACACCCAAAAGTCGGCCACTGCTAGGCTAACAATGAAAGCGTTTTTGATCTTCCTTAACTTTTTATCGCATAAGACGGTTGTGATGACCTTAAAAAAGTGATTTCAGATGGAATAAATAGTGGAAATTCAGTACTTGATTTTCATAGAATGAGGTTAGAGATGAGAAGTAAATGTGCTTCTCCAAAACTGAACTTTCACTCTTAGTTTTTAAACAGCACGATCTTCTTGCCAGGATGTTTCCGATGGAGCCGACTACGGATGAAAACCCAAATAATGTAATGTAGACTATCAAAAATTTTGGCATCGGATGTTCGGGTGAATGTAAATCGGTAAAATTTCTGTCGTCCACCATTGCGATCCTTTATCTTTAAATTAAGAACCTGAAATTTTTCCCAAACAATACTAAGATAATATGCTAGCAAAAGTGTTCGTAGTCATGGTACGGTGTTTACAATGTGTATGAGAGCTTTTCAATGAAAAAGCATTGAACATTAGTCACAATTAGAATATTCTAATAGGTTTCTGATATAAAACATACAATTCATATTTTACAAGTTATACATTTAGGCATGAACCGGAGCTACTTATGAAAATTTTGGAAATGTCATCAACATTCTATTAACAATAAAGAATTTTAGCATTCCAATTAGTGTCTTGCACTGGTCGGCCCAGCAAGGTCACCTTCTCGGATTGGCCAGGCTCCTGACATGTCTTACAAAAAAGCCAGCCCCCGCCCGTAAAAGCCTTTTCCCAAAAGTTCGAAAAATTAAAGAATGACATCGAAATATTGATGCAAACCAGACTCAGCTACTATAGTGAGATGTCTTACACTCACTACAGACGAATTTATTTATTTTCGCATCATTGATAGAGTGAAAATGTGCTCCCTTCTATTGTTAGCGCGAATCGAAGGAAAATATCAATACTGAGAAATGATTACGGAAACTTTGACAAGCTACGTCTATGAAGGCCTTACTATTTGTCGTCAACTCAAATAAATTTTTTACATAATGAATTCTGCATGACACGGAAAAACTTGAAGATTATTGCTCCCAATACAGCTGCTATGTGTTCAAGAAAGCAAAAATTCAGAATATGATCGGTCAGATCTGCATAACCCAGAACTTTAAGATACGTTTGTTGCATCTCCAATGGACAATGCCCTTTTATGTGTTCTTTTTTTGTTTGTTTTCTCCAATGTATATATTATTGTGATACCTAATAAATTTCGAAAAAAGAAATTATTTGGAATTACAATCGCGTTTTGTCGCAACCGAAGCGCTTTTGAGCACTTTTAAAGTGAATGTTACACAAAATGAACTCATTGGACTGCTACATATTATCCTCATCACGGACATGTATTACAGAATTTGAAACTGTTGGCGTCAATAATCAGTAGATCTTTCAACTGATTTGGACGGAATTATTTCAACACCTGAATGCTACTAACAGCTATGACGTACGAGAGGACTCTCGCAATAATGCCGTAGGGCTGAACTTCTCCATTATGCGTCCAACTAGAAATAAAATCAATACAGAAGACCCAACATTCAGGATCGATATCGCTGTCTTACGAATCGAATGATTATGTAGGTTTAGTTAGTGACTTTCCTTCACTGTACATAAAACAGAAATCAATGGATATCAAATGGCTGGGTGCAAATCAATCAATTGTCCATTTTTCCAAATGAGCATTGGCGACACAAAAAGGTGCTTATGCAAAAAAACCTGCATAGTTAAAGTCGGCATCTCTTTGTGCAGGTTGTCTGTGATGACAAAAATTCCGATTTTTACGACATCGCGAAATCACTGCTCTTTTTCTCATTTACATTCGCTTTGTATTTTGCATTCCCGACGCTCTCTCAAAATTAAATAGACTATACAATTTTCTAACATTCATTTTTTTATTATGACTAAACAAGAGATGAAATCACTAAAAACAGTTTTCCAGAAGATTTTTCATTTTGTTATATTCTCTTCATATATGATAAAAGACACAATACAACTGAGGTAAAAGGATGTATTGATGAAAATCAGTGTATATATTATCTGGCATAACAGGGCTGACTTGTAAAAAATATACTGAAATCAGCACGAAAAGAAAACATCTATTGCTACTCCAAATTTCAACGAGGATACAGAGATTCATGCATGATACAAGAGCCTCGTGTCCATATACCGTTCTAGTCAGTTATACAAATCAATAGCTGCAACAATGACAGTTCCAAAAGCAAAAGAAACATCAATTTTATTAACACATGATATAAAACCTCTTCATCAATTTTTTCATGTCTTCAGAATTCAGTGGATAATCAAAAAAAAAAACTAATCAACAGTCTTTCACATTCATCCTCATGCCGAAATTTA
Source organism: Romanomermis culicivorax (assembly GCA_963922205.1). Taxonomy (NCBI): domain Eukaryota; kingdom Metazoa; phylum Nematoda; class Enoplea; order Mermithida; family Mermithidae; genus Romanomermis; species Romanomermis culicivorax. The sequence continues at coordinate 75,471 of CAWUHX010000119.1, read as the reverse complement.
GTAGGATGCTGCTAAGGCGCTGTTAAGGCGGTTGTAATTAATTCAGATCTATTTCATTAGAAAAAATAATTCTGCAAGAACGCAAAAACCAAACGTGTTAAAACTTTGATTGAGAAAGCGTGGTGAGATCATTAAGACTTTCTATCAGAATATTTCCATCATTATTTGCTATCAGGGTGTTTCATCATTACCTTCTATCAGAATGTTTCCATGGTTCTGTTTCGTTTCTTTTAACATCCTGTAACTTTTTAATGTCCCGTTACTTCTAATGCAAAAAATTATTTTACTTCTAAGTAATGCAATCGATCATAAAAAAATCCAGTCATTTCTACAAAACGTTCTAGCTTTGTATGCTACTTAATTGGTCAATTGGAGGGTAATTATTTTTTCGGTTTTCCATTATGAGCATATGACTTGCAGATATGATTATGACAGAAAATGGTAACTTCATAAATGTTATCCCGGATTGTTTTGCCTCATTGATCGTTGCATTAAGCATCTCACTATTTATATCGTTGTTTTTTCGTTCCTAACAAATTAGTTCTTTTACTTTGCTCTCTTCATGCTTTTTATATAGTATACGTACTCTTTATCCTAGTTTCTTTTTTGGTCTTCATGTTCATTTGGTTTTAATTTATATTTACTACGTCCCTTCCATTGTTCGTTGAATTTTATTTTTCTTCGTTTTTTTGATTTTATTCATTTTAATTTAATTATTGGATTAATAACGTTTTATGTCAGAAATCTCATAAGTGAAATCGGATGAAGAAATACAAATTTACTCTGATCTAACTTGCACAACGTCACGAGTTGGCATGTTGTTTAATCTTAGGTGGCAACCATGAGAACAGAGTTGTGTAAATTTGTTTTCCAAGTTTTTGCTAACGTGAAAAATATAGTACTTTTCATATTTCATTATAAGTAATTGGATATTTGACTAATTAGATATCATGAGTGACAGGGCGTTAGAAGTAAATGGAATTTTGTTTACTGTCAAAAGCGTTGTTATGAGTAACGAGACGTTACCACTAACGGTACAGAATATTTTCGATGACTACTCAGTCTATTTTGGAATTGGAGTCACAGTGAGAGCCAGTTCGCCAGGCGCACTTCATCGAAGATTAGAAAATGTGTTCATTGTAGTTGGTCGCAAAATTGTTTAAAGTATTCATCATCAAGGAAGGAAATTTTCTCTAGATACTGTTATGAGAATAATGTTTATTCGAATAGAACTGTCATTTCAAAGTCGCTGCGGCTAAAAAGTCAAAACAAAAAAGAGTTTTCAATTCGGCAAGGGTTTTTGAATAACACACAGATGAATGATTATAAAAAAGTAACTGATTTAGGTATTGATTATTCAATTAATAACAAATTTTACCTTTATGTACAAGATGTCAGCGGATAAAGCATTTTTTACAGGAAGACTCAGTTTTCGTCTGTTCAACTCTATGTTCCTCACACTCGGTATTAAGATCTTAATTATGCACAATGCACAAGAGTGGCGCTTACTTTAATATAATACTTTTCATAGTGAAACTTGAACTTATATTATACAAGCTAATATACCCATTACAAGATTGGTTTAATATATGAGCATGTCTATTTTATATTGCGTAAGTAGGATAGAGTTACATTTGATTCATCACACGAGCTTTTCAACTATAAAACTATATTAAAACATGTTATATCCTCAGAATATAAGCACAATTATCTGTTTATTTGGAGACTGCTTTCCAAAATGTCATAACTAACTGTACAAAGAAGCAAATCATGAAAACTGAAAACAGTGGCTAACGTCAATGATATTAGCTTATGCGCTGACGGAATGGGACGTTTCGGCACCGCCTTTAGTGCCAGGCCTTTCGGCGACAGCCATTTCTGCACCGACCATTTCTGCACCGTCGTTCCGACGACAGCCTTTTCGGCGCCGGCTGTTTCGGCGCCAGCCATTTCGTTGTCAGCCGTCTTGGTACCAGTTAAATGTTTTTCTTTAGAAGGAAAAAGTGATATTGCTGGTATACATTACAGAAACTGACAATTTTGTAATCATTTCATCTTCTTTAGGACTGATGGGAATTAAAGTTCTTGATGATTCTCTCGAGTCGTCTTCTTTTCTCCGTTATTTTTTTGTTTCATACTAAATAATACTTTCTCTATTTACGTCCTTACATTTCAGTTTCTTTCTTTTGATATTCGTGAAATTTGTTTCTATATGTATTCGATTTTTTACATACTTCGTTTTAATTCACTTTCATTTTTAGTCCTCTCCTGTGCGCGTATTTTGCATGTTTCTCTTGGTCTTACTGATTTCTCTAGTTTTGATTCCTCAAACATATTTCACTTGTCCACACCATTTAAAATTTACATTTTATTGTGTCGGTTTTTGCAACAAAAAACTTGATTGAGGATGTCATTTACAGTATATGAATTTGGAACGGTAAATAAAAGTATTTTTAAACAACAGCGGAAACAATCTAAATCAAACTATTTTTGATCACAGCAGATCAAACAAGGCTCAACATAATTTCCTACCTTGTTCAATTTCTCCGGACAGAATGCATCAGCACGTTCGAACAAACACAACTTCTTCATTTATATTGATTACACACAAATCCCCTCTTTTTTCATCATCATAAATAACGAAATAGAAAGGTTACCTGGCGCCGAAGCGGCTATCGCCAAAACAGCCTGCGTCAAAGGGACTGTCACAAAAATGGTGGCGCCGAAACCGATGTTTATAGGAGAGTATGTTTCAGAGTGAAATATTGATAAAAATATTGGTAGCTGTCCCAAGAATTGCTTATACAATAAATTCATATTTGTTTGTCTTTTCTCGTTTCAGTGCTAATAAATTTCGATGATACAACTAAGACTTTTGAAGAAATAAAAAAATGTTTTGAAAAATCAATCCTGTCCAGCAATCAGCCGATTCCGTCAACTGAAATCACATTGTATACTCAAAATTGTACAAATTGTTAAACTTGTCACGCTGAACATGGCATTAAAATCTGAATAAGTGTTCGCATTCCAGTTGTATTAAAAGCCCACCACCAGAAACAAACTTCAGCAGGGTTAAATTTGCAATGTACTCACATGTACATAATTTAGCCGCAGCAAAAGTACTCATATCAGCTTGTTAGCCACTGCTTGTGTCATGACTCATGAGAAACGTGTTTCAAAATGTTTACGACTAGATTAGTTACTGGTATGAATGAGAGACACAGTAATATTCAAGTTAACTATGGTGGAATTTCAAAATGTTCACACGCTAAGTTGAGTATGGTTAACTGCCACACGAATGAGATTCCCGTCCATGAAAATAGCGATGAAATGAGGCCCGTGAGGAGAACGAATAGTGTAACATATTGCTCAGCTTGCTCTGCACTATTGAATGCCCTTTAGCATGAGTGATCTCATAATTTCCACCAGCGTTTTCTGTCGAGAACTGAATGAAAACAAGAAAGACTATTATGTGATAAATAATTCTGGCAATTAGAGCTTGAAGCTGAAATATAATGAGAGAGTGAACATCGTTTAAAAAGCATACAATATTTTTTATCAGATTGAAGATATTCAGACAACGCGAAAATGTCATCTCAAAGGTCAGTAATTAGAGCGATTTTCATGAAATATTGAAAACATTTTTTAAGGCTTGAACTTTTTTAACCTAATGATTCTGTACAGCTCAAAAACCGAACAAGCTTCGTAAAATGGTTGTAAATAAAAATTAAAATACAATATCATCGAAATCGTTAGTGCAATGCTTTGATTTTACAAGGGAACACTTCTATTATAAATTGCAGATCTTGACGAATCGCACTGGAGTTCGTACGGCATCTGACTTTCAGCAACATACTGAATGCCGTTTTTTGCGGATTATGGCTTATGTACTTATATAACAAACGGCGGTTATGTTTTCGTTGCATGATTCTTTCCAAAAAATGCTTGTACTTGTAAAACTACATCAGATCCTGAGGTTGTGTGTACACCTGTGTTGCGGCAATCGATTCATGTTGCTTGGTATTTCCGCAAAACCTAGGCTCTGTACGGGGGCTCAAACCCGGGAGCAGTGTTGCCAGATCAAATTTTTAGAGAATGCCAATTTTTTTAGCAAATAGTGCCAGAAAAATGCCAGATCGATTTCAAATAATGCCAGATTTTTAATGCTAAAAATAACAAGACAAAAACTCTTTTTAAGCATAAAAATCACAAAATTGATCCAACAATAGAAACTTCATTGTATAATTTGCACATAACAGAAGCTCTAAATGTTCGAACATCAACATAAAATAAAATAAATAAATAAAATAAAAATACTTCAGAGAATACTTCAGAGCAAGCATCACTAGTTACAACATCACATTCATATATCGGAAGAGCCCAAAATCTTTTTTTGCATTTATAGATTTTTGTCCGCCAAAAACACTGATTCAGCGTAAAAAACAGTGGGCTGTCTAGTGACACCCTTCCTAGCCAGCCACATACATGCCTTTAAATAATTTTTCACTGAGACGCGAAGTTTTAAACTTTTTGAAGAAATGCAACTCGATTTTATGGAGAGGATAAGTACACAAAAACTACAATCCAGAATTTTTGAGAGAAAAATGAACATTGAACAATGAAACGAATCAATTGAAAATCAAAAAAAAAATTTATTTTCCTTCAATTATACAGTAAACTTTGGCTGAAAACTGGAATGCAGATCCGGTCAGAACTTTATTTTCAGATAATGCCAGAATTATGCCGAAAATCGGACCATTATGCCAGAATTAGTGCCAGATTTGAATAATGCCAGATTAATGCCAGATCATCCCAAACAGTCCAAGATCTGGCATCGAAAATGCCAGTATGGCAACGCTGCCCTGGAGTTTGCAGCTAACTTCCGCATGCTCTAACCAACTGAACCAACCAAGCAACGCAAAAGGTTATCCCTTTTTTCATATATATTTTGCAACAATTCAAAGTTGACCTCAACTTAATTTGAATTGATTAACATATTTAAAATATTTGAACTGCCTTGTCTTCTACACAAGTGATTGAATCACAAAGTACTTTGCATACTTCGAATCCTCTCGGAAAGCTCTTTCTGAAAATGTTACGAAAAAATCAGTTGAACTAAAACTACTCTGAAAATCTCACTGGGACAGTTTTCAAGTACATGGCCAAAATTTGGACAAAAACTAAGCGGCTTTTTAAGTGTTAGTCTTTATTTTATAGTAATCCAATAATACATTTTTATGTATGTAAAAGCCTAAAATTTGCATAAAAGTGGCCATTAATAATAAGTTCGTTGATGATTAAACTTAACATCATGAACCAATGAAGCATATTGCCATGCGGATATATGTAAAGACATAAGTCTTTTCAGCTGCTTCAAAGTTGATTATACAATCTGATCATGATCTAGAACTTTCTTGCAGATACATAGGACTCTGAATTCCGACGATAAATAAACATTCATGGATTGATAACGGCAAACAATCATTCTGAAATGTATAGAGTGATTCTTTAGAGATCAATCAGTTCTTCAAAATTACCATACATTTGCATCAGTCCGGGTTCCTGAGACTGATTATAGACGAAAGCATTACCACATGGTTCCTACTTAAATATTCCCAGAAAAAGAGCCCCAATTCAGTCCATGATGAGCAACGAATAACATTTGCAGCTGCCGTACATGTATATGGGGAGGGTTTGGTGAGTCTGGACCCCGAAGATTTTTATTGACCCTAGCAGATTCTACTCCCCAGAATTGATTAAATTGGTGGAGGAGAATGCGAAAAAAAGAAGAAAAATACTTCATAAGAATGAAAATGGTGCTGAAGTTTGACGGTTTTTCTGAATAAAGTGTAGTTGGTATTTCAAAGTAGTAAACATCAAAACCTCAAAAAGTGTTGACCAAGCGAATACCTTTACATATTTGATTAATATAGGTGTGAGAATTTACCGCTTGGACGTTAGAAAACCTTTTTTTGTTATTAAGAAAGAAAAAATTTCTATCCCACCCTCTGTCCCGGGTAGAACTTTCATGCTGTGCATGTATAACAGCTACTAAACAGCTCTTGAAGCAGCGTCAAACTGATTATACAAAGGTGTGGTTTAAGAGCCACTAAATTCTACGCTCGGTCTTTCAATAAAATGCTTGCAAAATAAAAAATCATAAAAATTAGTATCGCCATAAAAGTCGTTTATAACACACTTTTACTGTACATTTCATCAAAAAATTGCTAAAAGTTAGTCGAGTAAACTCACAAATTTTCAGTCTCACGTGACATATGATTCAGCGAAAATCGTATAAATACGAAACACTATTGGCTTTCGAATTTTATTATCTAGAAGCTTTCCAAGAAAAAGATCATTAATTAATGGCATAATATTCTGCATTCACTTCCTTCCGCTACAAACTATCTATTAAGAATTACATCTATCGCTACGATAAACTTTGCATGAGGTGCGTCGACCTAAATCGTACATGTTTATATGATAGTTTAATAATCTGTATATTTAAGCAGAGAAAAGTCTGTTCCAAAGTTATGAAAATACCCTCCTATGTGCAATAAAACTCTTGTAGTGAATTTTTAAAAGATCGACAATGCTCAAGTTGCTAAGAGACTAGTCGATTAATGCTTAGATTTTCTTCTACAAAGTAATTAACACACATTAAGTCAGGCGTGCAGCATCATGTATGGCATGAAATATGCCGAATTTTCTTGAGAAGAGAGACATGAAATATTGATCAAATTTGGAGAGATGCTTTCTCACTACGTCAGCCTTTTATAAATGACTGTGAACAGTGACAAAAGTTATATACTATTTTTTGAATAAGGTTGAAAAAAAATTTTTTAATCAAAAATTAATGTCTTAGTTGTGTATGTTCACAAAGTTTCAGTTCTACCATAGTAATATAGCCATCTATGGTCATATCGCTTTATCAGAAAATCGTAAAGATATGATATAGTATTTGCGGTACCGAGACATTAGATCGTGGGACAATAGAGCGCGGACATTAGAGCGCAGAGACATTAGAGCGCAGAGACATTAGAGCGCGGACATTAGAGCGCCGGGACAATGGAGCGCGAACATTAGAGCGCAGGACAATGCCGTCGCGGATGCAGGGAGTAGGAGCCAATGCGCCTGGTATACTCATTTTCCATAAATAAAACTTATCAAAATAATTTTTAAACACAAATTATTAGAAATCTGCAGAACTTAATCAAATACTGCAGCAAAAATTTACTTCTTTCTAATTTTTTCTTTTTTCTTCTCTAATCTATTTATTTTCTTGCCAGTTGCCCAATTGTTTCGTTGTTTTGTTTCCTTTTTTGAAATGATTTAAAGAAAAAAATAAGAAAAAAAAGAAAAAATATATCAAGGCAGTTTAATTTAACAAAAATAGGAAAATTGTAAAAAAAATTTACGCGTCAGGACAATAACGCATAGGCGCAATAGAGCACAAGGACATTGGAGCGCAAGACGATAGAGCACAGAAAAATCAGATCAGAGCAAAATAAAAAAATTGAAAATGAAATATTTTGAAAAATAACTACATTTCAGCTCAAAAATGCTTTCTTCAAATTTTTTCGTCTCCCTAAAGAAGTTCAGGTCAAAGCGTTTTTCTACCATGCAGTATTTTTTCACATTTTTTTGTTCTTTTTCTTCCTTTTTTTCTTTCACTTTTCTTCATTTTTTTTGTCCCCTATTTTTTATTTATTTTTTTCTTTTTTTATTTATCTTTTTTGTCTTTGTATTCATTTTCCCGTGGTTTTCTCTTTCCTTCTTTATATCTCATTGTTCGTCTACTTTCTCATTACTCATACTTTTTTGCATTTTTTTATCCTGTCGCTCACATGCAATTTACCTCTAATCCATAATCGCACACATATTTTTATTGATTTATTGCTTGCCAACCTTTGAAGCTTTGAATAAAATTGTGTCATTTTGTTATTTTCGAATTCATCTTGAATTTCTAACTCGCATTCAGAATCACACGCAGTTTTTTGTCAGCTTTTGAAAACTTTGTCAACTTCTGAAATGAAGCTGCTTTCATAGTACTCTTTTTTCATGTTCAAAAATAATTTTAAAATTCGCGTTCATTCAGACCACGGAACGTTGGTTAATTTTTTTCGAACCAACAGATGCGCTCTAATGTCCCCGCACTCTCTTGTCTGCCCCATATTGTCCTGCGCTCTAATGTCCTTGCGCTCTATTGTCCCGCGCTTTAATGTCCCTGCGCTCTACGTCCCTGCGCTCTATTTTCCTGCGCTCTATTATCCCTGCACTCTATTGTCCTGCGCTCTAATGTCCGCGCTCTAGCGTCCATGCGCTCTAATGTCCGCGCTCTAATGTCCGCGCTCTAATGTCCACGCTCTATTGTCCTGCGCTCTAATGTCCCTGCGCTCTATTGTCCTGCGCTCTGATGTCTCCGCGCTCTAGTGTCTCTGTGCTCTATTGTGCTGCGCTCTAATGTCCCTGCGCTCTATTGTCCTGCGCTCTAATGTCTCTGCGCTCTAATGTCCGCGCTCTATTGTCCCGCGCTCTAATTTCCGGTCACGAGTGTTTGCTTTTCAGTTTCATCATACAGAAGCATTTTCAAGAGTCAACTTCAGTAAAAATGATCAGTCCGTCAACTCAAAATCGCAACCTGATTAGCTAATCAATTTTTCGCACTGAATGCTGCTGTGTAAGAATATTTTTCGCTTTTCTATGACAATTTGGAGTTCGCAAAATAAGTCTGAATTTTTTTTTTGATGGTATATTCACTTTTGGCTATGTGCTGCACTGTTTAACATGGCTTTCGCAGTGAAGATCCTGAACACATTACGTTACACTAGCCCATTATCGTTTGTGCAGTAATAGTCGAAAGTTGAAAATCGACATTTTCACCCACAATACTCTTTCTTGTGAGTTGTTGCTCAGCTCCTTGTTAGGAATGAATATCTCACCATGTTTCAACCTAGGCTCATCAACTAATTACCTGCTATAAATGTGAAGAATAAAAACTTCGTTTAGAGATATTAGCAACATTCTACCTGCCACAAACACTAAATTTGCCATTTTTCCATCTTTTTACTTTTATAAGTACAGTTTTTATGAGATGCATTCTTTTAGTATATTCCTAAGCCAAGAGGTGACAGCAACTCACCGGAAAATTAGAAATATCGTACGTTTGTAGCAAGAAGGAGTAAAGTTGAAATGATGAAAAAATAATCTAATGCTTCCTTCCGAGCTAAATTTTTTCTGATCTTAATGGAAATAATTCTTAATTCTTTTCACGTATTTTGTATATTGGAAAACTTCACCACGCATGATAAATAGCCTAAACGTCAGCAAAAAGACAATACTCGGTGCACACTTGACTTTAAAAAAAAATCTTTTCAGGGCCTTTTTCTATAGTCTTTTTAATGGGCTTCTTCGGTGTTTGAAAAAAAACTTTAGTTCAACTTCGATGCAATATCAAACAAAGACGATATGAATGAACAGAACCGAAATGTCAATCAACTTCCTCGAAAAGCAAAGAAATAACTAAAAGTGGAAAACAGCAACCCGAAAAGTAGGCACTTTTTTCAAAGAAATGTTTGACTCGTGGACGTCTGAAGCAACATTGAAGAAAATGATGACTCCTGCGCATTCACTAAATTTTGAAAACCGATATTCTAACATTTCTCTCGAGATAATCCAAAATAACATAAAGTGGAAAGTTATTAGTATTTTATATTTTTATTATTTGTTTTGTATGGGCATTTTGTGTGATAACTTTACTTACCTCCAACAATTTTTCGGATATGTTCGAAAAGGTTCACAGCGCTGTATTTCAGCGTGCATAACTCAACAACATTATTTTCTTCGAGTATAGGTTATATTGAGTTGACGGGCATTGGTAAGGTGCTCAATTACAGTTTTCGCAGTTTTCGGCGTTGGTGCACAGGCGGACCGGACGCAGGAAGTTGTATTAATCGTCGTTTGGATTTTCCATATATTCTCTGCATAGTAAATTTTTTTTGTTTTGTGAGCATAGTGGAGAGTATTTTTAAGATTAGATGAGTAGACCTGGGGTAGGACTTCTATTGCAGACGTCATCGTGTTTTGCAGTAGGTTTATGGAGTTTTCTCGTGAGGTATCTGAAAGTCCAAAGAGAGTTCTGTTTCTGTTGGTTCTTTCAAGGTGTGGTCGAACTGTTGCAACCTCCTTTGTATTAATCCAAAGGTCAGTCTCATCCAACACCACAACTGCCTAACACTTGAATGCCCTACTTAGACGCCCATCTTACTTTGAGACTCATCTCACTTTTCCGTCCATCATATGTACTCTGCTATCACAACACTCATTCTAATACTTTACCAGGAAAAATGCCAGGGGCTGGCAAGCTAAACCAAATATGTCTGATGTAAGGCTTTCTTAAAAGTTGATATGATAATCTTTTTAAAACACAAGACAGACGCTTAAAAGGCAGATACAAGTAATGTTTCACAAAACGTCCATCCAAGACATGCACTTAAAAAGCAGAGACAAGGTTTCATTTCTTCCACAAAAAATTTCCAAGTTGATCTAATTCGGCTCAAAAATTTTTTGGCATCAGACCATGCTTAAAACATCATCAGGCAACTGATTCTCATCGATTTTCATCAACAACAACCATTGATCTGCTAATTTTTATACTTCCTGATCAACTTGATTGGATCTAGATCAAAAATTTGTACACATCAGATCACACTGAAAACAATACCCAGCAACTGCTCCGCATCGAATTTCATCAAAACCAAACTGTTGATCTACTAATTTTTTACTTCCGGATTAACTTGATCTGCTCTGCATCAGATCAACAAACTTCAAGTATCATGCACAAAAAACTCTGAAATATCATCTAACTTATGAATCAATGATTATTTTATTACAGAAACCATAACCAAGTTGTCCGATAAATATATAACACGCTGCGGCCAATTCTTTTTTCATGTAAATTAACTTCATGCAGATTTTTCACTTGCGATGCCTTTTTTAAAAATGAAAAAATTTTCCAAGGAACTTCCAGTACACTGGATGAATCGGAATCGGTTTCGGAAGCTGAACCTGAGTAAAAATTTTTTTGTCTGTTTCAAGGCTGGTGTAGAGTCACTTTACACCATCATAATTCCGTTGTAGCACGTGTATTTGTGTTTTTTCTTCATCCAACAAAAAAGAATTATGTTCCTGGCCCTATTCTAGCCTGAGATATTCGTATGATCATAAAAAAATCATCTTTACGCCATATTACAACGAAGAATAATTTTTCCCAAAAACACCATACGGCGCCGTACAGCACGCAAGTTCAGCTGCTACTTATGCACCGTGCGGCGCACCTGTTGGTAGATTATGGACTTGATCGAGATATATTAAAGCATTGCTGCCGCATGCCCGCGTATGAAAAGTTTTTAAATTGTCAGAACAGCCATCAGGCGCCATACGGCGTGAAGTATAGCAGCCACTGATCAGGCGCCGTACGGCATTGTACGGCACCGCGGCGCCGTACGGCGCATGCGTAGAAGTATAGCAGCTCAATGTGGTGCCGTACAGCACCGTACGGCGAAGTATAGTAGGCCCTTAAAGGCTCAATTTCGAACAAAAGAATAGCGAAATTCTCTGCATTTTTTAAACCAGCATCACATAGGAGAAAATACGACGAAAAATGTTGACTTACGTCAGAGCTGGATCTTTACTTCATCCGAATTACATTCTAAACCGAACACATAAAATCTGCATGCTGATTAGGGTTCCGAATGAAACATCCGTACTGATTGTGTCGCAACTTGGCGCCCGTCTCACTTGGGCGCCCGTCTCACTTTGGCACTCGTCTCACTTTGGCGCCTGTCTTACTTTGGCGCCTTGCTCACTTTGGCGTTCACATGTGCTATATACAGGATCCAGATCTGATCTGGGTCCGGTCGGACCTGCTCTTTAGGACCCAGATTCAAAGTGGATTCATCCTTTCCCGAATATTCGGGAAATCGGGACGTTCAGGGAATAGGGACTAATGCTTTTTTCGGGGAAATAGAAAATTTGTTCATTAATCGAGGAATCGGGACCTATGGGAAATATGGACTTTCGGAAAATCAGGATATTTGCGGAAAAGGGACGTTGGGAGAATAAAGACACAATCAAAATGTGCGAGTACACTTGCTGTAGGAACATGTTCACACCTACTTTGCATATTCATAATTTTTACACATTAATGTCTTCATTGCAGATTAAGTGATCAACTTCTTAGTAAATCTTCATTGAAAATTTCAAAATCAATTTATATAAATTGATATTTCTTAGCAGTTCAAGAGCTATTAATCATTAGAATGAGAAGCAAATTCAAGAAAGAGCCCAAAATCTTTAGACTAGGCTTTTTGCAAGCTTCTATCTGCACCGTGCAGGAATGATTGATTTCATTTTTCTTTTGCCTTTTTATTTTTTGATTTTTCCGATTTTTTCATCTTTTTCGCATTTTTTGTATTTCACATTTGTCGAGACGAGCATTACGCATTTTTTGACAAGAGCAAAATCCAAAAGTAAATAGGCGGTGCCGTACGGCGCCGCGCGATACCGAGCGGTGAAGTATGACAAGGCACTGCGCGGCGCCGCGTGGTACCGCTTGTTAGTATGAATAGAAAGAGCGGCGCCGCGCGGTACCTCGCGACGAAGTAACTGTGCTTAGGATGCAGTTAATGGCACTGTTATAACATAGAGAGTTGAGGAAGTTTCTCGATATAACGTACTGGTGGAGATAAAACCTTCTGGCAATGATAGAGGACATCTTCTATGTACATAATACGCTAATAACTCCTTTTTCAAAAAAATTGACATAGAACCTTCTGGCACTAAGCCGACGATATATTGTGAGGGGGTAAAGCCGAAGCTTAAGATGCAGCTTAACTTTTTGGGTATAGAAGTGTTCTACGGTGCATTGTGCATACTTTACACGGAGACTTTTTATTTAGATGTCGACCCTTTTCTTGCAATGACTTTTCCATCATAAAAAATCTTTTTTCGTTTTAGAATAGTTTTTTGACAATTATTTCGGCTCGATTTTGGCCACCTGCTACGAAATGCATAACCTAGCACCACGTGAAAAAATCGACAAAAATTAATGATAAATGGGTGAAACCAAAACAGCACCATAAAACGTTTCCGCTTACAGTGCCGTATAACCATAGCGCTTTAGCATTAATGACTGCTCGGAAAGCCACTAAACGCGACTTTTTCCTACATCGTGTTTTAGTACTAATCCTAAATAAGGACGATAATTAGAAATAACAAGCAAAACAGTATTGATCATCGTGTTTCAGTCTAGTTATGATTACAAATTGTCTTCGTTTAGTCAGCGGTAAAACTAGTGACTGGCGACTTCCATTCTGCTTTTAACGGTTTTCTGTGATGATAGGCCTTAAAGGAAAATAGGGAATTCGCAATTGGCACCCTCCCAATCTTGCTAGGTTTATCACTTAGAATTCGCATGAACGCTATTCAATACTACTAGAATACAGGAAATCAAACTTGAAGCAGCGCGAAAAAACAGTGGGCTCCAATGGTTTCCAAGTTTGTAACCAGCTGGAAAAGATGCAGGTTTAGAGGGATTCGAATTGTAAATTTTTAAGAAAAGGAGCAATCCACACCTCCACTCGCAGTTCTCATTGTCTCAAGTCTCTACCGATTAGTTAACCTAGGGCTTAACCTAAGAAACTGGATGCTCCTGCCAAACTTTACTGTAGATGTGAAACTAGATGACTTTAAGTTTCATATAAAAGTACAACTGACGGAACAGTGGCACATCAAGAAAGATAATGATAGTGTGTGAGGATTCAGTTTTTTTATTAGAATCATCGGGTGCACTTTACATGTCACGATAATTTTCATGATAATGGACTATAAAGAAATGCACATGAAAAAACAAAAATGACATTTTTATACAAATTCGGAAGTAGCTAGTTTTCTTCTACTTTTTCTCCTTTTTGTTTGATCTGATCATATGTGACAAATTTTTCCCTAAAAGATGATGGTGAATAACGTTTAGTAATATCATGACTAGCACTAATCATTAGCATGCTTCATGTTATTTAAGTGTACCATAAACAACCTACCAGCGGTTAATTGCAGGTCCTCAATGGGCTTCACCTTGACGCAATATAGATAGTGACACGAGTAAAGCACTTTGGGAGAAAATCCACGGATGCTCAAACGGAGTAGGTCACGATTCCGAACAAATCGACGATATCAGACAGATTTTTTGTCTAATTTTATTTGGACTAAACGAAAAAAATACAAAGTGATAAACATTGGCAACGTTCGATACCCTCGCGTCTACCAAAAAACTCGCAACCCGACCCGCTGGCCTGGCCAAACAAAATTACCAAAAAGTACTGCGAAATGAAAAACGCAGACGTTTGAAGACGCCCAAAAACACTACCTAAATCAGTACGAGACGTTGGTCAAGAAAATAATGATGGAAAAGATATCTTTCGTTGCTCAAACGACGTTTTTGTTCATATGCAAGACGAGCCAAAAGATTCAGAACCAAAAATGAATCGAACACAAATCTTGAAACGAAAATAACCTAGTCTGGAAATAAGATGGTAAATGCAGAGCCAAAGGTCAGACGAATTGACCCTTTGACATGAAGGCCATAAATGAAACATTTTTCGAAATTGGTCTTAACGATGCAAAAGATTTTTATACGAATAAAAAACCTGTGTCGTAAGTCAGCACCTCTTTTCACACAACTTGAAATAAACGGCCGACGAAAAATTCTAATTTGTGCTACACGATGAAATCGTCATTTTTCCCTCATGTTTTGTCGTTTGCGTCCTGCGTTTTCAATCGCTGTAATCACACTACAGTATCCTTGACATTTTGAAATTGTCGGTCAACCCTGGGAATGGCCTTTACCCCCGCTACCAGATTACCCCATAACATGTGGGAAGCTCACTATCCTTTGATTAAGTTTAAATAAATTGTGTAGCTTTTGTAGTATCATTGACATATCACTGGAAAATAATGATGACAAAAAACCTATTTTTCCCCAGAAAAGTCTCTTGTTTTGGAAAGCACCCAAAAATTTTTAACGCGTTCTTTCGCTCAGTCGTTGTTTACGTGGGTTTTGGACGTTTTTTATCGTAACACTATCACTGACATCGAAAACTCTCAAAATCAAGGTAAAAAAATTGTAATTTTCCAGAATGTGTCCCCATTTCGTTAGGTACAGCGGAATAAATGCTTTACAAAGAATGTATTACGGAGTGTTAGCAGGGTCTGTCGCTAATATATATGTCCTAGAGAAAGCGGCACGAAATCGGAGCCGAAGATATGCGAAAAAGATATTTTCCAGCAAAAATATCAGTTAAAGTTCAATTAAGAATCTAGAATTTCAGTTGAATGAAAATAGTGAAAACAGACTGGATAAACATTGAACACCAACGAAAATCTCGCACTTAACGTTTGGACATCCAAGAATAAGATTTCAAAATGTTCTCATAACCATCGAGTAAGAAACAAAATACAATAAAGTAGGCAAAAAACGTTTGAATCCTATCTACTCATGGAAAAATGTCAAAATATTTTGGAGAAATGTATTAGATCGTTGCAGATTTGCAAAAAGCTGCTCACCTCCTATACAAAACATAATCGAGAAAGTTAGCCTGCACCTAGAGCTCCCGCCGGGGTGTACTTCAAGTCCCTTTGATGAAAGAGGCCCAATAAATTGTCTTTCAGCAGATGAAGTAAAGCATCAAATTTTTATTCTCCAAACTAGATTCCTGTGAACTAAAATTTTCTAATGGAAATTATTCTGTAAGTCTGCTTCAAAACCCCAATAAATTTTTCTTCTATTATTCATTGGACTAATTACTGTTGAGCTACTGATACAATTTTTGATTGATTGGGTAGATCAAAACAATACTTCAAAGGTTCTTATTGTCATTTCTTCTTGATCTGTAGAAAAAATAAAAATATACTGACATGAGAAGTGTTGGTGTATAGCTTTCACTGTAGAATTTCTGGCTGAAAAAAATTTTGCGAACTGAAGTCACAATTTTTTAGTTCAATATGATATGTATTTTTCCAAAAAATGAAAACATGATAAATATCCTTTTGACAAAAACAGACTAAGTTTAATGCTTTTCGTGTCAATAACTCTCATCCGACTTAATTTTTTATTTCAAGTTGCACTAAAACGGACAACAATACCTCCAGCGTTGTCTTACCCAACACAGCTTTTTTCCTTATCGCAACTAAATTTCCCTACGAATAAACTGGGTCTTCCAAGGTTAGCATTTTTGGTAATGAAAAATTTTTTTCTGATAAGAAAGACAAAAAGTCTCTGAACAATTTTTCAATTTTAAAAATATTTGACAAACAATAATGGAGAAAATTGCTCAATTTTCAATCATCTTGTGTAGTTTGTTCGCTGTTGGAGAAGGCGCTCAACAATGTATGGCCATTCAAGGGAGGGTCCGGTGCGGATTAGGACCGACACCGGCTCAACAATCGCCGATTTTCGTCACGTTAATCGACGTGGATGAAGGTAAGATATTCAAGTATCTATTTTAATATTACTGCATTAAAGACTAATCAGTTTTTCATGTTTTATTGGATTTTGAATTTTGTCCGAAAAAATACAGTATGTGATGGTATGAAAAATTTGTAGTCACTCTGTGGAGGTAATGGATCATAATGTAAAATGCTTTACCACCATACCTGGACATTTGAATCAGGTCTATGAGATCAAATAGATAATTTTGATAAACGTACAAAATTACTGATTACATGAAAGTTTGGGTTTTCCTAAAAATTTTAATTCTTCTTTGTTTGCAAGCTGCCGAAGGAAATAGAATCTTCATAGATAATGATATCATTCGATTCTTTATAGCGGTATTCGCCCTCAATTTGTCGATTTGTCTGTAATCCCTCAAAAATTAATCCACGAAAAACAACAAAAATTAGTGGATTTGCGTTAAGCAGTACTAAACAGTTTAGGAATTTCGAGAAATTTCCGTATCGAACCTCAGATCTCCTTTGGTTACTGTAAGGTAGTATGTTTAGGCGGGCCAGTTTACCGGACCACCCTGTGTTGGGTTGGTGCAAAAAAGAATTACCAATCTCATCTCGTTAGTTATAATAATGTTTCTTTGTAAATTCATTTCTTGAGTAATTCATCCAACCAAGACACCCTATGTTTCCCACAATGAAATCCTCTGCCATAAAATTCCAGTTATGCCTGAATACTGAATATAAATTTTGCATAAGTATTCTAAATTGATGATGTTCAGTAGTAAAGTTCTACTCTGCTAAAGCGCGAAAAATAATCCAAACCAATGCACAAATTTAAAAACTGCCAGTAGGGGTCATTTTTCAGACCTTTTAAAGATGTACTTCGAGAAATGAAATCAAATGTCCACTCATCTATAAAAACTATTTCTCATAGATCTCACATCAGTGGTGCTATTGATAGTTCAACATGATCACGCACACATAAGTTCGGTATATGCTTCATCATGCGCATCCTCAGAAATTGCGCATAAAACCTACAAACTGTAATTAGGGCCACCCGGACATTTCAACCTAGCACGCACACATACAGAGCATAGAAAAGTTGACATTCTACAAAAAACCGTAGGTGACAAATCTCAAGTAATTGCAGCTGATGCCGGGTAAAAAAGATTTCCGGCGAAACTTCATTTCGAACAAAAAAATCAGGGAAGATAATTTGTCTTATAATCCGGGTGAGTTTGAGAACCGTTCGTGCATGTACAATTCAGGTTCACAAGCCAAAAAAGAGCGAAAATTACACGCATGCTCCGTAGAAAATTGTCTGGTGGTCAAATACTATGTGCTATGTATAAGAATTAACTTAAATCACTTGAAAGTTGCCTCAAAGATAACCAACATTACTGAAATCTTTAAAACATGCGACTGTAAAGCGATCTTTCAGTGCAATAGTGCAAAACGAAGGAATAGGATCGAACCAACTTAACTTGTGTTGTACACTCCTTAGAAATTCAACAACTACATTATAAGTAGAAAAGCATTTTACTGTAAACAAAAACGAAAATGAGTTTTCCCTGAATTGGTAATATCCTACGGAGTTTTTAAGGCTTTTAGCTATCTTCTCGATAAACTTTCTTGGGTTTGATGGCGCGGATATTCACCAAAACTTCTTGGGAAGAAAACAGCTAGGTGTGTGAAATAATCAGATCGAAAGCTAATTTGTGGTGCAATCCTACTTGGCTGATTAATTGAGCATAATATGAAATGGAGACACAAGGTTTTTACTATGATTTTTTCAGTGCGTTCAATTAGAATATAAGCTCCCCTTAATACCTTAACATCTCTCCTCTCATTAGCTAAAAATTCATCTACAAATCTTTCCGACCAATCAGATTTTATAGTACCGTTATCCGAATAGATGAATTAACATCTACAATGTTGACCTAGCACATAATAGAGCAACAAAATGAATAATGTTACGCTTGTAATTATTTTCCGTTTGCTTTGTTTACGCTAAAATTTGCATGAATGTGGTAAAAAGTGGAAACTTTGTCTGTATCCGATATCAGCAACCATTGGAGAATATTTAGTGGCAAAATATGCACTCGATACATCAATTTTAAAACTGCAATAATGATAATGTGACATATCTAATTCGCCCAACTTGCATTTCTTGATTTGGACGAAGTTTCCTACAGTGAGTGGAGTATCAACTCGAGCTACGGACCTACGTGAAGCTGACTAAGTATATGCATTCTGCCTTGAGCTGTCTGACGACAGAGGGTCTTCAAGTGTAAATTCAAAATATTTAAATGTTATGGTGCATTGGATAGCCCAAAGACATACGAGTAACTAATTTTTCTACCCACAGGTCATATTTACACTAAAATTTCGATAATTTTGGTCTACATTGATAAGTCGCGTATGCCCGATCTCGGCAACGGAGAAAGTTTTAAAAATGCTGAGTCACGCATTAGACAGACAATTTTTGATCACAAGAATAATATCCATTAGAAGAAGCGTTCATCCCTAATTCTATATGAAATTACACAAATTTTGAAGAAGTTCAAGACTTCAAAAATCGAAAATAGTGCGAGACCATCTTGGTTATATTTCCTGAAATTGGGTATAGGTAAAATGTCGATTGTTTAGCAAAGTCATGCAAATTTCGGTGTAAAATGAGCCTATGGGTAAAAAATCGTCAGTGTAACATTTCTCAGAATTTGTAATGTTATACTAATGATTTCTACAGCTTGCTTACACTAAAAATAGCATAAATTTGACAAGTAAATGGTGCTTGCCTATATGTACCCGATGTCAGCTAATTAGTAAGGCATAATGAAGTAAAACAGGCGTATATCGTTGTCAATACTGAAAAATCGCGCGTAAGAAAAAAAACAGTTCATCTCCACTAATTGCTATGATAGAAAGCACTGATGTAGTCTCATAGTTTACAAGCAGAAACCGGCACAAGATCAGATTGCTATCATGTGAGATATTACGTTGATATCAGTTCTCATAACCTGTGGTTCTCCATCTGCTGTCTGCATATATAGTCTATTTTTCTCGAAATGCTTATAAGTAATCAAAACAAGTACTATTATCCATTTTGACAATGTTCGGATAAACCACATGTTCCTCAGAATTAGAAATTTGAGAGTCTAATCAACCAACTTTTAACAATTTTTAGAATAAAAAGTTTTTACAATAAAACCTGCTCATACTTATTTTTGCCTTTTCTCAACAAAAATTTTATAAAAAATAGACGTCATTAGCGTACTCCCCAAAATTAAGTATATCAGAGATTTTCAACGGTCTAAATCATTTATGAAAATTTCTACTCTGTTTTTCTTGAAATGCTTCTGAATTATAAAGGTGGAAAGCAAGTACTATTTTAGATTTTTACAATCTTCTGTTAACCATTCGTCATGTGAGACTGAAACGTCGTGAGCTTATTCATTCAACCTTTAACAATTTTTTGAATGAAAAATCTTATTGTGAAAGTTTTGTTTTCGTGATTTTGACGACATAATTGATTTTTTTGTACTTTATTGGCATTTTACAAAAAAACAAACCAGAACTGTTAGCAAGGTCCGTGAGCCAAAATAATAACTGTAAAATTATTCAGCAGGTGGCTACACTTTGAAACAAACCTTCCTTCCCTGCCTTATTTCCTCTACAGTAACCCATTCTTGTTGACGTCACTTGCTGAGATCACTTTCTTAACCTCAAGGCCGACCCGACGATCTCATGGATAAAGGCTACGCCAGTCGCGACTCCGGTTCGTTCCAATTGTACGGTTGCGCCAGCGACCCCATCGGCGACATCGACCCCGAACTCCGCGTCTACCATAAATGCCGCGGTCGCGAAATTATGGACAAATTCGTCATACCCACTCAAGCTATCGGCAAAGAGTACAATTTCACCGAAATTATCAACCTACAAGCTACGTTTTCTACTCAAACGGAAAAAACCTACCCTGTGCCCAAATGCTCCAGTTTGGAACCGACGACTAAAAAGCCACCGAAAATTTGAGGAGAAAACATGGGAGAAGCTATTTTTACTATTTTTAAGATAAATTTTGAAAGAACTGATTAAGATAATTTGCATAAATTAGCAAGGTAATAAATACTTAAATATCCAGGACTTTCTTTTTATTGTGCATCAGTGTGCTGAGCACTGTTTAATACATTTTAATTCTTGAAAGGCTACGCGCCCGGGAAAAATCCAGGTTAATTAGTTTTTAGCAGTTCGCAGAAACTAATGTATTCTGAGACCTGGCCCCGGTTTCATCAATGAAACTAGGGTTAGCTTAACTCAATATCTTATATCATTTCTGTTAAGCTGCAGCTAAGCTGCAGCTCAATTCATAATAGAACAAATCTAGGTTGTACCATAATCCATAGCCTAATGATAATGTTATATCATTTCCGTTAAGCCGCAGCTCAGCTGCAGTTCAACTCATACACAGCACAAATCGAGGCCGAAACTCAAGCTGTAGCTTAACGACAATTTTATAACAGAAAAAGTTAAGCTACTGCTCAAGCTGCTGCTCAACTTTCTCGATATGTTTTGATAGGAGTTGAGCTTCAGCTTAATGCACAGCCAAGAAATTATAAATTATAAAATTATAACCACGATTATAGTGCTTCTCTAAAAACTTAATACACAAATCCACTTTCCAGTAGGTGAATCGTACGAGGGAAAGCACTGACTTTTCACTTTTGGCAGAGTACAATTCTCATTGACGCAATTGACAGTTCTGGAAATCTTCCCGAGGAAATAGTACAAGTCATGATGGATCTCATTAAAAGAAAAATGAATGTAGTCACATTAGATTTAATCACGTACAGCTTTCTTATCAAACGATTCTTTTTTTAAAAATGACAAAAATCAATACTGTAGTCAACATCGTCCGCGCAAAGTTTTCGAAGTAATATTTTTCGTTCAAAAAATTGAATACCTTGGAGCAACAAGATGTTATTTGACATTTTTACCAAAGTGGAGTTATGTACAGTTTTGACCTCATAACATCGTAAAACATTATACTCGAAAACGCAATATTGACAAAGTTAGGCGGAGTACAAAGGTGCTATGTGCCATCAGATATAATGCAACGGTGTTATATGCGCAAAACTCATGTACTTAACACGGTTTTACCCTTAGAAGTTTGCATTGGGCATTTGCTATTGTGACAGAACACTATATTACATTTAGTCCCCACACATTTCATGATTTTCTACAATTCTCTGTGAACAATTGATGTGTTTTTGTTGAAAATGAAACCAATGCGTTAGAATCAAGCTTATGAGTTAATGGTTAAAAATCAGTACAACTTATCATCCAATGAGGAATTATTGTTCTTGCTAAAAAATACCAGCCGTTGGGTTGAACATGACAAAGTGACAACTCACAAAACTGGAAATGTTATCAGTGTGGATGAATATTGGTCTATTATTTTAAACAGCACTAATCAAAATCGGTTAGTGGTTCAAAATATTTCTCGTGGTTTAATCTCAGCCAAATAATATTGCCTGTTGTAAAGCGTCTAGACAAAAAAGTTAAAAATACTAATGGCGAGAAAATCCAATTTCATGATATTCATTGGCTACGTGCTATTTAGTTTGAATTGTTTGAATTTCCCTACTCAAAGACTGGAAGCAAGTGAACATACAAGATCATTGTTTCGTGTGCTCTATTCAATGCGTGTATCATCCCAGTAGGTCGATTTTACGAGTCAGGTATGAGCATCATTTTTTTAGACATAGAAAGTCCGAGTAGGCCGACTGTCCCAGTAAGTTGACTGTCCCAGGAAGTTGACCGTCTCACGAAGTCGGCTACACTGATAAGCCCAAAGTCCATGACAGCTTTATGATCTAAATTTGAAATGTCACGTTGCTATCAGGACTTAGACTTATTCTTAGGGTTAAGCTCAGACATCTGTAAAAGAGATGTGCATTCGACCTTCTGGAAGAGAGACCCTACTGGGATGGTCGACTTACTGAAATGATCAACTTACTGGGACAGTCAACCTAGTTGCACACCATCGCAAGTTCATCTGAACTTGATGCAGAAGGCACCCAGTCATCCTATCAATGAAAATGAAATTGAAGATCTGAAAAAACAGCTGAAATATCTTCAAAAAGTATACAAAAGCCTCTGTGCAGGTCTAATGGTTGGCGATGTTGATAGTGATAGCTCCAGTGAAGAAGAATTTTAACTGTTCTGTATTTTGAAATATATCTTACATGTGTGATTATTTTGCCAGTGTTATGTGACTTCGAGTGAATTTTATAATGCAATAATGTTTTGTGTTCTTAATTATGCAAATGAGGCAAACGTACTCTATCTGTTGGTCTGAAATTCTTATGGTATATTGTTCATCTTATACTTCTACTGTAACAATTCTACTGTAACAGTATTGTAACAGGAGACAGTGTCAAGAAAAAAAAACAAAGAAAAAATGGAACACTCCTGACTTTATTTGCTATTCACTCAAAAAGCAATTTTTTTACGTAAAACTTATTTGTCCCAAGGTATTCAAATGTCAAAAGTTGGTTGAATGTAAATAGGGTAGTTGATTTCCACATTTATAGCTTGTTTTTTATATAATACTTCTAAATCACAATTGACAAAAATCATTACTGTTGTCAAATTTTTTTAGAGAAAGTTTTTATTGCCAAATTTTCCATTCAAAAAATTGTTGAAGACTAATTGAATGAATCTACAAATTTTGAGCTCTATGTGACACGTTGTTTAGTCAGAAATCGTAGAAATAAGAAACAGTACTTGCTTTCCACTTTTATAGTTAAGAAGCATTTCAAGAACAACACACTATAGAAGCATTTCAAACAGAACAGACTATTGTATGACTATCTTGCATTCAGCGGAAGCATGCATATTCTATGGTAAGGTACTCATGCATGGAAGAATTGCAGTAAGCTGTAGTAGGACACCATGAGGCGATAGATTGTATCAGAAATTATGATTTCGAAATGCAAATAACCTGGTCTACGAAAATGAGTCTATCATTTTTGCAACCATAGTTTGTTTTATATAAAATGCTTCTATATTGAAAAATGACAAAAATCATCGACAAAGGCATTTGCGCAAAGCCTTTACAATAAGATTTCTCACTCAAAAATCGTTAAAGTTCAATTGAGTATGCTCACAAATTTTCAGTATAGAAAACATGAAAAGATGAATAAGAACCCGTTTTCAACTTTTATTATTTGGAAGCATTTCAATAAAACAGAGTATTGTCTACTTGTGAACCTTGAACATTTCTAACAGAGCTATGCAATGACCTACATAACAGCATAAAACTTCGGACTGCGTTTTTGGAAGATGTTTGTAGCATGAAAATTCGCTACGATGCATGGATGAATGTTTCTAAAAAACGTGGATGTACTGACCTACCTATGGAATGTTTAGCTTTGACCAGAAAATGATTTATGCTGCAGTAGATATTAACAGACTAAATTCAAGTAGTCGAGTCTTGACATTGGCCAGACCAATTGCGTTTAAGAAACTATTCTTATCTTGCGGTCGTATATGACCAAAACACTTCGCTGACTGAGAAAATCTACCATTCTCCTTCATAGATTATCACAAAAAAGTCATCATATTTTCGCAAATATCGACAGTGATAAGGAAACGAAATTCAAATTATATATATATATACACACCTGATATATATATATATATATATATATATATATATATATATACATATATACAGGATGAGCCAAAAAAAAGGCGACCGATGCTAACTTTCATAACTTTCAAACGGATGAAGCTATTACAATGCGGTATGCAGAATTAGAATGCCCTGTTTGTCTTTGTTACAAGGGCCAAATTTTATACTCTTAACACTTATGGTTACTGTAGAAACAGGAATTTAGTAAAAGTAGTCATTTTTTGAAAAGTAAAAGTTGTGAAATCAATGTTAAAAGTTGTCCTATTGTGAGGAAAGTTTTGTAAAGCTGTTTACACACAATGATACTTTGAAATTCACCCAGATTTGTAAGTTACACGTAAATTTAAGTCAGCAACTTCTTGTCTCAATGTAGGCAAAATTTCGCTAAAATCAAGAGCTTTTGTTTTGAAATTTGAAAAAAAGCAAAATCAAAGCAAAATCAATCATGTAATTGACCAGATCGAAAAACGATTGAAATTATTGGTGAAACAGAAACTAGGACACACTAAAACGGCTTTCATGTAGTTTCCAGCTGTTATATGGTTCTTATGATTGTACTTATTGTACTTTTCTGCTGTAAAACATGTTGATTTGGTCAATTTTTGTCAATTTTTTAAATATTTATTAGCGAAAAATCGACGTTTAGTATTTTTGATTTTAGTCAGTCAATATTCGAGCAATCTGGCTGAATTCTTGCAGCTTTTACGATAGATGTTTTATCTATCGCCAGCAAGAAACTGCATTAAAAAAGCTTCATCCGTTTGAAAGCTATGAAAGTTAGTACCGGTCGTCTTTTTTTTGGCTCACCCTGTATATATCAGGCGTATCGTATGATGCAGTAATAACGCTTGAATTCAATTCTATGCCTTTGCCTTTGCCTAAGCCCAATCACCGAGCACTGGATTAGCCAATACCTTACTAATTTGATACAGGTCGTTCATTTTTTCTCCAAAACTCACTCCAACCATTGTAATTCTGTAAAAATACTGATTTTTTCAACTATTGTAATTTTGTAAAACTACCGATTTTTTCTCGAAAATAATATCCTTTTGAAATGGCCAAAGACATCGGTGCCGAAACGTTTCATTCCGTTATTAATTAATGCTCATTTACGGACCATTACGAATACGTTCAAAAGCAAGATTTTCGACAGAAAAAGTTGTTGGTAAAATCCATTTTTAGACATTACCGTAATTTTATGAAAGAAACATAACTATTGAAGCGTCGTTTTAGAGAAGGTCAAAGTTAGGTGGAAACCTGCATTTTAGAAAATTATTAGCGGAACAGTTATCTTAGAACTAGATGGTTAAAAATTTGTAGAAAATTTCTCGAAAACGGACACCAATTGAGTTTCAAATCCGTATTTTGAGATGATTGATTGATGCAGCGGGCTCAGTCAAGCTTTCATTCAAAATTATGGAAGACTCGCTGACTCTCCAAAAAATGTTTACTTCGCGATACTTGTATCTCGACGATTAATCTTTTCAACCATTTCAAGCTTATCGAAATTGATTTCCTGGTCTTTAGTTAGGCTCTTCCGTTTGCCGAAAGTCTGGCCGCTTTATCGACCATTTCAAAATGAATGGAATATTGTTCCCGCAAGACCCAACTATAATATATTCATTTTCAAATGAGTCTCGGAATGCAAAATAAATCGCTAAGATCAGTGAGCAAAATAAACCAACAAAGTGTGTTGAATATTTTTCACATTGTTCTAACCTTCAAATAAAGAGGAAAGTGTGTACATTTATGCAGTTCGTTTACTATCAGCATGAACCTTTTTCCGTGGTCCGAGGCTTATTTGGAAAAAATAGACTATAGACCAAATACATTCGGAAAAGTTGGTAAGTCTAGAAAATACAACAAAGAAATATTCCTACAGTAAAATTAGTATACTTTGAATTTAAAATACGAACAGCCAATGATTCCAAAAACATAACAGTGCTAGAAACATAATTAAGCTACAAGCAAGACTTTGCTACATGAAAAAATTTACGGTAGTTGTACAGTTATAATTTAAAAAACCCAAAAAATCAGAAATTGGCTGATGTTAGGTGGTTTTAGTGTAACAAGAACTTATCATAATTAAAGAAAATGAAACGCATGTGAAACTTTAACTCTTATAATTTTGTTAGACTTATGAATCAAGCCCATGGACGTCCAGAATCCAAAAGACTGCGGGCTACGTACTGAAAAATGTAAGAACGCCCGTTAATATTAAAATAGTATGGAAACTTCATCTGTTAAGAGTACTGTAATCTATAAGCCAGATAATTAAGTCTGCGTCACTGCTGGAAATTATTTTATATGAAAAACCAGTCGATGCTAGGGGCTTTTCGTCACAGGAATCATCATCAGATGATACATTTCACGTATTTATTAATAAAAAATCGACATTTTTCATCTAAGCTCCAGAATAATGAATTACTGAACATTGGAAATGCACCAAATTTTCTAGTACCAACTTTCAAAGATTGAGGATCGGTTTCACCGAAGAGACTTGAGCTATAGCTGAGCTGCAGCTTAAGCTTTAGTTATATTGTACATCTTATATGACTTCCGTTAAGGTGCAGCATAGCTCCAGCTTAACTCATATACGGAAAGCATATCGAGAAAGTTGAAATGCAGCTACAGCTTGAGATGCAGCTCCGCTGAAGATTGTGGCTCTTTGATGAAACTGGGCCCGCGACTTCAACTCGTAATTGAATTTTCAATATATAGGCCAAAATTCGTTTTTTATCATTTGTAGCTCCCTATGCGCTAAGTGAGCTGCATCAGCCGACTCCATAAAAACGGCTTTCGACACCCCCTGGCCTCTTATAACTATTACCTGTAAACCATGAACTTATTTGACGATTTTAATATGAGATAAATTGAATATGACCATACATGAACGTAAAGGGATTTGATTTTTTGGGCGACCCCTGCAGATTTTGAACACCTCGCCAGATTCTCATTGATCTCCAGCACATTCGAAGCCCCAGAAATGATCGGGGGGTCGGAAATGAGCAAGAGAGAAGGAACATTCGTCATAAGAATGAAAATGTTGCTATAGTTAAACGATTTTTCAAAACCAGGCATATTTGATTCCAAAGAAGTAACATTAAAACTGAAAAAAGTGCTGACCGAGCACATAGTTTCACGCATTTGACTTATATAGTTGAAAAAATATGCTGATTGGATGTTAGAAAACTTTTCTTTCCGTTACCAAGAAAGACAAAAATTTCTATGCCACCTCGTATCATAGCTGATTCCAGCAGAATTTCTATGCTGTGAATGTATGAAGACGATCCTCGTTCCTAACACCTCTAACCGACGCTTTTTCGAAAACAGCATAGCTGAGACCGAAGACGTGGATTCGAAAATTGTAAAATTGAAACCGGAAAACTGTAAAAAATGAACAAATAATTTGTTTTTCCTGCTTCTAAATAACAAAAGTCAAAAGCAAGTACTATTCCATATTTTGGTCATTTTCAGCTACCACATGTCATTTACGGGAAATTGGTGTGCATACTTCAATAATTTTTTGAGCGAAAAATTTTGAAGCGAAAGTTACAATTTTGACGATCGTGCTTGTTTTTGTCATTTTCTCATTTTACAAAAAAACAGAATTTTATAGAACATATCTATTGACTGCATTTTCTGCAGGAAATTTACACAACCTCCAAGGCAGAAGAAATTCTCATCAGTTTTCTAGATCGTAAGCAACCTCGGGCCGCCAATAATACGTCTCATGCACGAGCCCCACCATTGCATACTCAAACCACAGATTGAAAATAGTATCTTCGGATGTGAGCAATGATCATTTTTTCCAGAAACTACTTTTCCTCCAGCTAGCTATCCCATCAAGCTTTATGCTTGATGTGTCGGATGTTAAGGATCGGAATATTGTAGTTTTGATGTCACTAAAGCCCAGAGGAATGAAAATTCATACTCCTAGCAAAAAATACGTTGACTTGTCATGGCTGCATCAATTTAATAAAAAGCTTCGGTATTTTTTTATGTGTCCCAACGAATGCTATGGATTAACGTATAATTTGATGACTTTCCATAGAAGATCAATATGTATCCTCGGAGTTATTTGACTTAGCTTGCAGTATTATGTCCAATTCTAAATAACATATGCCATCAGAAAACTATAAAGAAAGGTTAACCCTCCAATGCTTGGTTAAAAAGTATGTGAATTTCAAAATTCTGTCATTTTGCGAGTACTGATCAGAAGGTCACACGGTTTATTTTTTTTGGAGCAGAAGTTAGCCTCTGCATTTTTATCGGAGTTTAAATTCCAAAAATTGTCAATAAAACTCAAAAATTTTAGATATTCAGCTGTAATTTTTTTTTAATTAACCAATAGATGGAAAATTTTATCGAATTTGGACTATTTTAAAGTCATTTTAAAGCTGTCGGAAAATTTTCTGGATTTCGACCGTCTTTAGTTTTTGACAGGTACTCCACTCCTGTGCGATAACATGAACAAGAGTGAGGAAATTTTCTTCTCAATTAATCAAATTATCTACATCGTTTAGTAGATTTCAAAATGCTGATTCCAGCAAGGAAATTGTTTCTTAAATATTCAAAAGAAAATTTGATCAAACGATGTATAAATTTATGCAAGGGTCAGGACTCAGTGTGTTGGAGGAATGAGTAGGATGTTTGCTTCTCTTACAGACATTGAAATAGAAACAGGCTATAATTCTACAGGTCAGTAGCATGGTGAACAACATTTTCGTCTTTCTTCTATTCGCCGTCATGATGAACGAGATACGAGCCGCCAGGCAGATCGGTCGCTGGCAACCGACCACCGACGTGGACCGCAGCGATTTGGAGGAAGAAACGGCTTCCGGTGGCCGAGGCGGTATAGCCGGCAAAAGATCCTGTCAATACATCCGTGGTCGTATACGTTGCGGTTATCCACACGACGAGAAAACTGTAGTCGTCCGTTTCGTGGACAGTAAGCAGATTGCTTACTAAAAAATCAGAACTTCAGATCAGCTATGGCTACTGAATTTTAGCACTTGTAGATGAGACGTTTTTTGGACCAGTCAGTAAAGCTGCTACATTGTTCTACATGAACTGCATTTAATTTTGAGCAGCATAAATTTTAGCACATTTCAATATAAATGAGATGTATTTTTCCCGACTGGGTCACTCACCTGCCATACTGAAAAACTACCAGACTGATCAACTAATGTGCTATTTAACTAATAGATTCAGTGTTGTAGGCATACGAGGCGCTCAGGACGAAGGCTACAGTAGCTTGCACGGGTTTTTCCAAGTGACCGGGTGCGTAGCACAGTCCAGCAAACCGGAATTGCACATTTTGCACACGTGCAAGGACAACCAACCCCGGCGTTTGAAAATTTTCATGCCCGAAAATATGGGCGACATGCACAACATAACGGATATCATCGATTTGAAATCGCATTTCACTAACGAAGAAGAATATAACGAAAAAATCCAACAACCTTGCGATCCGTTCTAAAAGGGAAACGTTTTTACAACCACATTATAATTTTGTCTTACATTAAACTGATTATAATTCTTGGTAAAACGTACATCCATATTTCGTAATTTTTTTATTTCGTGATGGCAATAAATAAAAACTCGAAAGAATTGCATTTCGGAATAAGCTTCCTTCATAACCAGGTTATTCATAAAAAACTGCAGTTTTAGAAAAAACGATGGAGAAACTTGTTATGAATTTACTGTAGTAATTCAAGGTTTAAGGGTATAAAGTTCAATAAGTACATACGTAAACTTTTAATTCTATAACTTCCAATTAGTATCAGTTGTACATTCTATTTTTTAATAAATATCAATATAGATCAATAACTACTTTTATTCAAATTTACTGATGCGAATCCAACATGAGTTTAAAGAATTCAAAGTGATCGATAGTCATCATCAACGCCTGAGACAGTGACCGTAAAATTTTTTTGCCGCCTTTTCAGAACTTTTCAGTTTAGCTCTATGTTCAAGCATCCACATTTCCCTTTTGATAGCTACCTTGTTATCATCATTTTTTGAAGCAAAGTTGCTTAAAAGACGCAGGAGTATAGGATGTCAAATCAGATGAATGAATCTGGTATGCAATCTAAAAACGGTGAATAGAAATGTTTCAAGCAACACTCGTCTTGTGACATGTTTTATTTTCGTGTGAAATCAACAGATTATTTTTTCTATTGGATTTTTCTTGATTCAATCACGGAGTTATCCTAAAAGTGGACAATATTGTTGAAAATTTTTAACTCCGCTTGAAAAACAGAATCATTCTTTTGACGCACTACAAGAACTGAGCAAATGACTTTCCGTGTTGGCGTCGACTTCAAAAGATGTTTTTCCTTTTCAAACCACTGGCGTCCACATTTATTTTGCATCTGACTTATGACAATAAACATAGGAGTTATGTCGTTCGCATACATTCCCAGGATTACGTTCATGTGTAATTATGACATTAATACTGTTCGCAGATCTGCCTCCGGGTAGGATCTTCATAAGTATCATAAGAGATGTGTACATTCGCGTTTAAGATCCACTGCAGGACTGGCCTTGTGCATAGTCGTTCTCTGTACCCTGAGATTACATACCTGAAGAACCCAATTCAAATTGTCTGATTCATCTTCAGGACAAGACCTAGTTGTCAAGTCAAGTTGTCCAAACATTACACAGACTGTCATCATAATCTTATTCAAGACCAAAGTTGAACGAAGCATAATTTTCAAAGGAGGAACATACAGATCTTGCAATAGGTTGTATGATCAAAGGCCTATGGATAACTGGAAGTTGAATTCTCCAGAGACGTATCAAATCCATTCAAGATCTTCTTGCGTCTAGCCCATATTTTGCTGTTTCCTATGTGAAATCGAACAATAACTATCAATATTTTCATCCAATTTTTCGATGCACCACAATGTACGATTTTACCGAGCTGCTACGATTTCAAAAAAAATTTCCACCGACAACAATTCAAAAAATTGCGTCGAACATGCAGTACATGTAGTGCTTGCTTTCAATCTTCTGCAGAAAACTATAATCCATTCATTTTGAAACGATTGATGTAGCGGGCGGAGTTTCTGCAAGCGCAGTTTTACTAGAGATCAGGAGAGTGATCATCAAGGATTCTGTCTCATGAAGGATAAATTTATTGATTCAAGCCTTCCATGAGTAAATGTTTGGCTGCAACCTTGAATGGAATATAGTAAAAACAGTATAGTTAAATGAAATTCTAAAACTGTATTTTAAAGGTAACCATTTATACTCATTGAGCACTTCTTTCACGGCTGTTGCAGTTAAGCACTCGTGTGACCTTGACGAGTGTGATTTTAAACCTGCTTATATTATGACTGTACCAATGCAAGCCTACCAATATAGGCATAACAATGAAATTCGCTAAATTGTGCAGATGAGCTTCTTATCATGCTATTTTGTTACTGATAAGTTCCGAACCGGAATGACGCGTAAGCACTTGAAAAGTAAACATAAAAAGTTTCCAAAGCACGGAACACAGTTATAGCATTAAATTCGGTCAAATAAATTTTGTGAAAGTTTTTTCTTCTTCAACATCAAAATAGCACGGATGCGAAAAAGTTTTTGCTCGTCCTTTTTGGTCACTTTGGCCGTTTGCTGCTTGCTCCATGGATCGGTCGAATCGGCCTTGCAATGTTTGACAGTTCGGGGTCGAGCTAAATGTGGTTTGGGCGAAACGCCCACTGAATCTTCGCCCATTTTCATTAAGTTGGTTGACAGGGATACAGGTGAGTGACTACAGCAAATCCATTTTTTGGTTCACTCACTCGTTTGCAGATTTCGCGGCCGGGCCAAGCTGGATTGGACAACAGCTCATACTTAAGAACTTGAATCGGAAAGACTATCCATATGAGATATTTTTCGATCACTGATTTCTATGCTTCTAATCTGAAGAATGAGAAAAATCAGTACTACCGTCAAAATTGTTTGTAGAAAGCTTTTACAAAACGATTTTGTATTCAAAAAACTGTTTAAAGTTAGTTGAGGAGGAACACAAATCTTCAGTACTATGTCGCCAGTATAATGTAACCAATGGTTTAGAAGAGTATCATAGAAGCATGAAAAAGTGTTTGCTTTGCACTTTTATAATTAACAAGTGCTTCAAGAAAAAACAACTTTAGTGATCAGTCCAATGGGTGAATAAACTTCTAGGGCGACAAAAACCCTAGAGACTAAAGGCCCTGTCATACTTCACCGCGCGGTACCGCGCGGCGCCGGTTGTTCTATTCATACTAAAAAGCGGCGCCGCTTTTTAGTTGCAGCATACCGTTGTTGTAACATATTGTTGCATACTGTGACATCTATACATGTAGTTGAATCATATTTTTCACTTGAATGGTGAATACTGACACGTCAAATTTTTTTTACCAAATTGATTACTTAATTTTCAATGAAGATTTACTAAGAAGTTGATCACTCAATTTGCAATGAAGACATTAATGTGTAAAAATTATGAATATGCAAAGTAGGTGTAAACATGTTCCTACAGCAAGTGTACTCCATTTCGATTGTGTCTTTATTCCCCCAACGTCCCTTTTCCGCAAATATCCCAATTGTCCGAAAGTTCATACTCCCCGTAGGTCCCGATTCCCCGAATAATGAATAAATTTTTTATTTCCCCGAAAAATGCATTAGTCTCTATGATTGTGTCCTTATTCCCTGAACGTCCTCTTTCCCCGAACGTCCCGATTCCGCGAAAGTTCCTATTCCCCGAAGATCCCGATTCCCCGAATAATGAATAAAATTCCCTTTTCCTCGAACAATGCATTAGTACCTATTCCCCGAACGTCCCGATTCCCCGAATAGGACGGATTCACTTTTTTTGACTAAATCGAATCCGGATTTTAAAAAATTGTTTCGCCAAATCATGATCCAGATCTAGATAGCTGCAGTCGTCGGATCTGTATCAAGATCCTGAACAGCAGATCCGACCAGATCCCGATCATGTACAGGGAGCCAAAAAAAGGCGACCGGTGCTGACTTTCATAACTTTTGAACGGATGGAGCTTTTATAACACGGATTACTGCATTAGAATGCCCTGCTTGTCTTCGTTACAAGGGCCAAATTTTATGCCCCTAGCGTTTATGATTACTGCACAAACAGAAATTCAGTAAAAGTGGTCATTTTTCAAAAAGTAAAAATTGTGAAATAAGGTAGAAGTTGTGAAATCAAGGTAAAAGTTGTGAAATCAAAATAATAGTTGCGAAATCAAAGTAAAAGTTGTCTTATTGTGAAAAAAGTTTATAAAGCTGTTTACACACAATAATACTTTAAAAATTACCCAGATTTGTAAGTTGCACACAATCAGCAACTTTTAATTTTAATTTTTTACACCTACAATTTACAATGTTTTCAATGGAAAAATTTTCAATTTACGAAGTGCAATCTAAAAATAGCCTTCTTCTGTTTTCGAGGAAACGGGATTCGACTCTTTCGGGGAATAGGGACGTTCGGGGAAAAGGGAAAATCGGTGTTTGATTTATAGCGTTCTACGGGGAAACGGGACTTTCGGGGAAAAGGGACTTTGGGGGAATTAGGACATTGGGGGAAAAGGGACATTCGGGGAATGGGGATGCACGCGTCTCTATTTCCTGAACGTCCCGATTTCCCGAATACTAGGGAAAGGAGATGGATCCACTTTGAATCTAGGTCCTACAGCAGGTCCGACCGGACCCAGATCAGATCTGGATCATGTAAGCACATATGTGAATAAATAATCGTGTACATATATATTCAATTTTTCAAAATCAATTTATATAAATTGATATTTCTCAGCAGTAATTTTTATTTTTATTGATTTTTCTTTTTCTTTTGCGCTTTTTATTTTTCGATTTTTTTCGTATTTTTCATCTTTTTCGCATTTTTCGTATTTTGCATTTATCGAGACGAGCAATACACAATTTTTGAGAAGAGCAAAATCCAAAAGTAAAAAAGCGGCGCCGTACGGCGCCGCGCGGTACCGCGCGGCGAAGTATGACAAGCCACCGCGCGGCGCCGCCTGTTAGTATGAATTGGACAACCGGCACCGCGCGGCGCCGCGCCGTGCAGCCCGGTACGGCGCGGCGAAGTATGACAGGGTCTTAAGCAAGCCAATCAAGAGTGTTCGGTTTCCTTTGTCAGATAATTTACATACTCTGTTTTTTCGCCGTGAAGTTTCCAATTTTTAGATACTAAATCATAAGCTGTCTGATTCACAATAAAGCATGTCATTTTCGTTGGGATTTTTACTTAATTTTTGCCAGGTAAGCTGACCGCAAAAATTCGAACCAACTGAACAGTGAACGGCTGGCTTCTGACCTACAATATCTTTGACTTTTGATAATAGTAAACAAAATTACTGTTTATAGGACAAATTTCAGTATTCTTTAATTTTTAATACTTCTTCGATGTAGAGCAGGAGGAGAATCTGAACTTCTTTTAGATCTGATTCAAATACAATCTTCTTATGATAGGAATTTGCTACTGGAATTTTTCGGTGACCGTCGATTTTGTTTGATTTTTCAAAAAAATATTCATGACCATATTTATAACTCACTACAAGAGAAAACCTTGAATCGGTTTGATTCACGGTGTAAAGAATTCAACTTCTATTTCAATTATGTATACACGAAATCACACCAACTATATGCAAAATCGGAATTGTCCTCCCGAAATTTTTTTGTTTTAGTAAGATCTAGCCTTGGACGTGATTTGCTTCGTCCAACTTTGGTTTTGAGGGACAACAATCTCGTGTGACTTGATATAGATAGATCTTGTCCTGATCATACATCAAACACTGGTATACAGTCTGACGTAACGAACAGAGCACAGCCATACACAAGACCAGGCCTGTAGTAGATCTTAAACACGACTGTACATCAGACCCATGTAGATCTTACTTATATGGAGCTTACAACAGATTTAATGTCATACTTACATCCGGGCTTAACCTTTGATAGACTAAAACACGATGATTATGTTTAATTATCGTTCAGACATGACAATTACCATTAAGGAAAACAGTCATGTTAAGTGGCATTTCCGAGCATTGATCATCGCTAAAATGCGATGGTGAATACCGCTCTAAATCGTTTGGTTGAGTCGCCAACTTGACTATGAAATTAGATTTTTTCGTTTTTAAGCTCACTAGCCTGAATACAGACCATTGTTGATTATGATTTCATAATCCGTAAAATATTAATTCTTTAAGCTCGAGTTGATGACGATATGGATGAAACATACGCCGGCCGATATTCCGGCGCCTTCCAATTGTGGGGCTGCGCCACCGATCCATTGGGCAGCAACATCGATCCGGAACTGCGAATCTACCACAAATGCAAAGGCCGCGATCGCATGGTCACAATCGTCATACCCGAAGCAGCCATTGGCAAAGAATACAACATAACTGACGTAATTAATTTGCAGGGCAACTTCCAAAAAGACGTGGAGAAAACGTTCCCGGTCCCGAAATGTACGTCGAGAATAGCTTGACACTATCTTTTTCCTGACTAAATTTACTGTAGTTCAACGTATACTAAAAATAAGTCTATTAGAATGCGATTCCGAATAAATTTTTTTTTAGACGAGTCTTTTAGCTTATGAGTTTCACATTGTCACATCATGAATATTTTTAATTTCTCTATAAGCCTAATGCTCAGAGAAAAACGCAATCAATGTGAAAAAAGAAAGGGGTTCCGATAAGAGATTGCAGAAAAAAGAAAAATAGATGAAATAAATTAAAATTTGTTGAAATGAAATAAAATAACATAAAAAACATGCAAACGAGAAACAAAAGCGAAAAAAAAGAAAAAATATGTTAGGATAAGGCAGACAAAATGAATATCGAACAAACAAAGGAAAAACAGAAGCGAAAATAAACAAAATGAGTCTGAACACTGACTATATCGAGCAATACAGAATGAAAATGAAGAAAGGTTGTAATGGGATAGACAAAGAAAATTTAGACTAAGCGTAAAAGTCAAAGCAAAACGAAAATGAATAAGCTAGGCAAAAAATGGCAAAGCAGAACCAGCCAAATCGAAGGAAAGCAAAGCAAAAAAATACTCTGTTTTTCCCAAAATGCTTCTGAATTGAAAATTCACAAAATCTGGCACTGTCGTCAAAATCGTTCACATCGAACAATAAATAATGACTTCGAAGACTAAAAAATTAACAAGAACACAAAGAATGCATCAAAAAATTCATGGGAGAAAAATGAAAAATACATTAATTACCAAAGATAGAGTAAAAAGTTACAGGAACAAAGAAAATCGAAAAATCAAATACAAAAGACATATAGTCTGTTTTTCTAGAAATGCCTCTAAATAATGAAAGTGGAAAGCAAGTAGTATTTCAGGTTTTTACGATTTTCTGATAAAAATATGTCGTATGGCACTGGAAATTTGTGTGCGTACTGACCTCATCTCTAAAAATTTTTCGAGTTAAAAACTCTATGGTAAGAGAACTATGTAAACGATTTTGACGACAATACAGATATGTGTCACTTTTCTATTTGGAAGCATTTTATAAAAAAAAAGATAAAAATAAAAAAGGCAGAATTAGAAAATAATATAAGCAGACTGAGCAAATGAAAAATTGAGCAGAAAATCATGTTGCTGTTCTCTCTGTAAATTCCAAATATTTACATGTCGTAGTGCGTTTTATAGCCTATAGGCATTGTGTTCTATAGCGGTAAATTCGCCTTACTCGATGTCAACAATTGGAAAAGTTTAAACTGATGCTAGGACATGCACTAGACAAATAATTGTGAGCATTAGAATAATGTGCATAACCAGAAGCATTGATAATGCCTTATGGAACATGTGATTCCGAACTTTGATGAAGTTCATTAGCTCACGCATATTGAAAACAATGTGATATCTTAGAGCTTGTCTTAAGAGTCATTTTCTGTAAGGATAACCGCGAGGTCCGATAACCTAAAGAAAAGTTGCCCTGAATTTTACATTTGTTGTTCAGTTTTTGACGCTGATTACCACGATAAAATTTTACACAAATATTATTCTTTACGATGTTATGGGCGTGGAAAGTTGCGAAATTGTCAACGTTTTTTTTAAACTGCAAAAATGATTAATAGTGCATTTTCATGTTTCTGTCAATTTGTATAATATTCTGTTCGATTTTTCAATTATAGAGCAGATTCTGCGCTACATCCATATGTCATATACACGAAAAAAATTGTCAACTTTTTTTTGAAAAAAAGGACTGACGAATTTATAGATTTACTATATAAAATGTAGCACATTTTGGCCTACAGTAACCAAAATACACCCAAATTTGGCCAACTTAAAGAGCAATCATATGGTTTTCAATGAGTCAAAAAGAATGAAATTAAGTACCGCTCATTGAGCTATTGTGCTTCAAAGTAGATCATCTCATTATGCATGACATTGTAAAATTGATCAAAATAAATATCGGCACAGGCATAAATGCACATAGGAAGATCTGGACCCGAAGCAGATTCTGATTGACCCCCAGCAGATTCTTGCTAACCCCCAGCATATTCGACTATCCAGCATTGATAATGGAGACGAAGAAGGAAAATGAGAAAAAATGGAAAGATGTCATATAAATGACATTGATAACGATTTTTTCAAGCAAAGCATAATTGATACCAGGGGAGTAACATTTAAGTAACATTTCTATCAGCCAGGACAAAGGATAGGATGGAAATTTCTTTGTTTCCTGATAACAAAAAGTTGGGTCTTCTAACATCCAAGCATCATATTCTTCTATCCATGTCAATAAAATATGTGCAATCGATTGGTCAGCAATGTTTTAAGTTCTAATGTTACTCCCTTGGTATCGAGTGTGCTTTGCTTTAAAAAATCGTTATCATTGTCATCATCTTTCTATTTTTTCTCATTTTCCTGCATCGTTTCCCTTATCAACGCCGGATAGTCGAATATGCTGGGGGTCAGCAACAATCTGCTGAGGGTCAATCAAAATCTGCTTGGGGTCCAGATCTCCCTATGTGCATTTATACTTGTACCGATATTTATTTTGACAATTTCACAATGTCATGACCTTGAAGCGCAATAGCTCAATGAGCGGTACTTAAATTTTCATTATTTTTGACTCATTGAAAACCATATGGTTGCCCTATAAGCTGACAAAGTTCGACCCGAACTTATTTGGGTTAGTGAAGGCCAAAATGTGCAAAATTTTAACGGGTACATCTTTAAATTTCTCAGTTTTCATAAAAAAGTTAATAAACTACTTTTTGTCGTGAATATCACATATGAGTGTAGTGCAATCTGCTTTATTATTTAAAAAAATCGGACAAAATATTGCACAAATTGACAGAACTGTGCATGAAAATACAACATCAAACATTTTTGCAGTTGTGTGCAAAATTTCGCAACTTTACATGCCCATAACATATTGAAAAATTATTTTTATGTAAAACGATTGTTATCTTGATAATCAGCGTCAAGAACTGAACAACATATGTAAAATTCAGAAAAACTTTTTTTGTAGGTTATCGGGCTTGATAATGGCGCTGGGTTGATTCTTGCAGACAATGGCTCTTAAGAACTGTGACAGAACATTAAAAAAGTGGAAAACCGCATGATTTATATCTGTTATAGTTCTTGATGTCAGGTATAATCATGCGATTGTTAGGCACATATATGTAAATTTCAGTGTAAAAAAGGCTTATGAACCAAAATGCTCAATGTAATATTATTCAGGTTGCTCTGGGCTATAGAATGCAGCACACAACACGTATGATTCCATGATTCATACTTGGAAACCCTCCTTTCGTCAGTGTTACGCATCTGCTTCTTGAATAGGATGTCCTCTACTAGTTGTCAAATCTTCTTGCTCTTGGCGCTTTTCCACGCAACTGGAGTGGCTTCCAGACGCCCACCAGCTCCCGATGATCCTTTTCCCAACCCCGATAAAGAGTCCCGTAATCCGTGGGCTCGCCTCAATCGACCTAAATCTAGAGACTTTATTATTGATCAATCGAGTGCACCTAGAAGACCAGTTTTCGCCAACGCCATCCGCGACAATTGCCTATGGATCCGCGGCCGGGTATTTTGCTCCAACAGCGCCAATGAACATAATGGAAGGACGGCGATTGCTTACTTCGTGGATAGTGAGTTTGAATGGAAAATAATACTCAACTGAGAGGTTCATTTGTTCAGGAAATCACATGTTTAGAAAACGATTCTCCACTGAACCGTATGTCAAGGTCAGGATTTTGTGAGTCTGCTCAATCAATATTTTAAAGAATTTCAGAATAACAAATTCTACAATAAACGCTTCATGTAACCTATTTTCCCGATATACTCATTTCTGCCATTTTTCAACATCTGCACAATACGTTATCAAAGTTTCTCATTTTTAGGTTCCAAAGGTCGTATCGACGAAACTTATACCAGCAAAAACGGTCTATTCAGTGTTTTCGGTTGCAGTCCACATTCGTTCGCCACTAGCGACGTTTACTTAGAACTGATGCACGATTGTAAAACGCCCAACAATGGATCAACGTCCGTCAAATTTTTGATGCCGTACACGAATCAAAAAGAAATCAATATTACGGACGTCATTAACCTCAGCGCTCATTATAGCGACGAAGAGAAAATCAAATCTACAGATTTTCGTGTGCCTTGTGACCCTTTTTAGATATTATTTCACTGGCGCACCTGCGAAATTTCTGTTTTTTACTCATTCTAATCCAATTAATCGAATTATCATTACAATATTTCTTTTTTTCGTCCTTTCAATGTTCCTTAAACTTAAACGGTTTCCGACAATAATTCTGTTATTGAGAAGAGAAAATTAATAAAGTAAGGAAAGATGATTGGTGGTTTTCTTTAGGAATAAGCACCTACCTGCTAGGCAAACCTCACGAGCATTTCTGTATCATATATTTTTTTGGAATAAATCCCTTACATATTCGAATTCGGGTCGTAATGTCGGGTAGTTCACGGCTTCTGCTTCATCTCTCACATAAATCATTCGTTTCGGCAGGTTAGTAGTAAACTCTATTATCTTCAGGAAAATGACGTGCTTCCAATGACCAAAAACTTGCAACTGGTCGCACTGTTAATTAATCTTTGGAAAACTGTCCGTTTTTGTACATCAGTCTGTATATCACTACAGCATCAAAATCTTGCTTGAGACGCATTCCTTCATCAAACTTTACGGGTAAAATTTTTTTCTGTTTTGCTGTGAGCGTTTCACATGTGCTCAGGTTTTTCAGTGTAGAATTCTTGTAATGTTATTTAAAGACTTGGGAATAATAGCTTCAAACGATCTACTTCGTGCACCAATTCAAGAAAATTTATGCAATGTGCAACAGCTTTTGGTAAAGTCAAAGGTACAATGTTAATCCGAAGTTGACTCAAATATCTGCATTATAGAATAGGTA
The DNA here is from genome assembly GCA_963922205.1 of Romanomermis culicivorax. Taxonomy (NCBI): domain Eukaryota; kingdom Metazoa; phylum Nematoda; class Enoplea; order Mermithida; family Mermithidae; genus Romanomermis; species Romanomermis culicivorax. The sequence goes on along the minus strand of CAWUHX010000119.1, from coordinate 34,869 downwards.
TGGGCACTCAAGAGTTAAAGAACATGTAAAACGCTCAAACAAAGCAGAAGCAGTTTCTGCAGATGAAATTTGATGAGGGAATTCAACAAAATTGGGATGCTGAAATGATATCCAGACTTATGTGGAGAAATTGACAGTTTTCCAAAGAGGAATTTCTAACGGTGCAACAAGTTGAAAGTTTCTGGTCACCGAAGGCAAGTTCAGTCGCCTTCCTGAAGACAGAGAAACCTACTATTATCCTATTGAGGCAGACGATTCATGTGAGAAATATGAAATAGAAGCAATGAACACTATATAACCCGAAGTTACTTTTTACAAACCGATTTGCTCCTTAAGCTTGTAATGCATTGCTTTTGTATTAACGTTCACTGTCAATGCTTTACTATCTAATCTGAAGCATAAAATTTCGAAGAAACCCAAGTTTTTTTATGCAGTACGTGAAGTTTTGTCATTTTTTGTAGGCATCTAGAGGACGTGGTGAACCGTTTATTGCACAAGGAGGTTGTCGATCCTTTTGAGTTTTAGCAGTAGATTGGACATTTTTTGTTAGAAAACCAGTTTAAAGCATTTTTACCGTTTCTTTTTCAACACAGAAGTTGCCAAAAAATGTAAAACGCAAATTAGGAAAAACAATTTGAAACCACGTTGTAGAGCATTTTTTCCACATCTAATGAATGTTCAACCAGAAAGCTGCTTCCAGCCTAGGCTAATACATGTCTCACAAATAGACAGAAAAATGCTAAAAAATGCGCAAAGTCCCAACTTTGGGGTACTGTAGCTATGGGAATCATATTTTTCACGCAAAACCGCATCTGGTTCAAATGTCTCATTTTTGAAATGTATCAAGTTGTGATTCTCCCACAATAGAGACCACAATTATCAGAAAATGCAATTCTAAGATGGTATTCATACTACAAGTTCAGAAACCCTCTAGCAGTAAATAAATTTTCGTATTTTTTGTCGGCAGGTAGAAGACATCGTAAACTATATAGGTACTGAGTAGAGAAATTTTTGGTGCTTCTGAGCTTTAGCAGTACATATAGTGATTTTTGTGGAAAAAAATTTCGATTTTTGCTTTCCTAATTTTTGTTTCAAGCACTGCTCTATTCTCAATACACACTTTACACTAATAAATCCTTGAATAAATCGTAGCCTATCTACTTACCTTGTATTGGGTGAATTCATAGAACAGGATGTCTGACGCATCTAAACCTGCTCAGATTGAAAGGTGTGTATGTCAAAAATCTTTCTCAGCTCTTGTCTCACTGCAGCCATGCAAGTTTTGACTTTCAGAAAAAATGAATATCATTTTCATTCCTCTTGCATTATTTTACAACAAATGTGTGATTTTCAGGTGAGGTCATCAATTTTTTACTTATCAAAATTAAGTTGAATCCTTTCAGAAATGGTATCTTAATGTCATAAACTTGCGCAAAAACATCACACATAAAACCGAAGTGAAGACTATACTCCATACATTTTAAAATGATTGATGCAGCGTCCCATGAAAGTTAATTCATGATGGGAAAAAATAGTAAGCTTACTACTCTAATCAATAGAACATTTTCGTCAGTAAGCGGCATGCAAATACTACAAATGAACTTTGTCTCCCATAACCTAGATGAATGGTCAACGTTTTGCGAGAAGTATTCAAGTATCAACGCAGTTTCATCCAAATCGGCAGTGGATAAGCATGGTGTTTTCTCACTGATTTTGGCCATTAAAAATTCTCATGAAGAACTTTAGCGCAGTTTTGGGCTCAGTGATAATTGTGCATATAATTGAGCATATTTTTTGGTTTTTGTTGTGTCTGTCATTTTAAATTAAATCGACTACATGTCATGTCATCATAACAACCTGAGAAAAATCCATAAAGGGAAAAGGGAAAGGTTTTAAATTTATATGTTTTGGGTTTTTTAAATCTGAAAAATTTTAGTATTGAAATTATTTTGCGATTATGTTAATTTAGTTGAATGTGTTATATGAAAAGTGCTGCTAACTCTTTGAAACAATTAGTATGAGTCTGATATCCTGGTGACTGTCAATTACCGTCCTGAATTAAAGACGATGGCCTATCAGAATGAGCATTTCTCAAGTATGAATCCTATATACAAAGATAAAAGCTCGGATGAAGAGTTCGAATACATCCGTTCAGATTCATCTGATGATGCTAATGTTGACTCAATCTTGGAAAATATCACTTCGAACAAAGCAGAAAAAAATGTTGCACCTTATGGAAATTTCGATGATGAAAGCAAAATGTATGAGCTTGAACTGCTATGTCTTACTCCTTTGAAGAATCAGAATTCTCCTAATGTTTCTGAATTGATTTAAAAAGATTATGGCTGTATTAATCCACATGAATTTTTTGACGTAGATGATCCTAATGTTATAAATATTGGACACTTCAATATGCAAGGTCTTGCATATCCATTACACTTCCCAAGTTTTGATCAAATGAATGGCTTGAACAATCAATTGATCCCAGTTTTCTAATGGATTATTGATAGAGTATCAAGAAATATTGATGATAATGCTCAAGATGTGACTTTTCATTTAATTATCCAGATTTAAAAGAAGGATAAGTTTTAGTTCCATTTCATTCAAAACAATCTTTAACTGGTGAATTATTTTGAATATTGTAAATGCTGTTTTACAATAAAATTAACAAGGGCAAATTAACAATAAACAATCGTTAATTGGATTGATAATGGTAAAAGCTACAGCTGTTATGTGTTTTTAATGATGATGACGATGAAAACAATGCCAAGTATTTTGATAACAATTAAGCCTTACAAAAATTTGTTCTCTATGATTTTGGGACAATTCAGGAAAAAGTGTTAAAATACCAAACTTATGTGTGATACGTACTGCATGCAATGAATATTGCCATTCAAATAAAGCCATCTGCAATTATTGGGGTGTGTGCGAATAAATTTTCAAAAGACCACAATGTTTCAACAAATTTTGCTTGTAGCTATTTGGATCTAACAATCTAATGGTTTTACTCACTAAAACTGTACAAAAACTTTGTAAAACCAATAGATTTTATTGAAAAATGTAAAAATTTTTGAAAAAATCAATACTGTCTGGTAGGGATGGGCCGGATCGACTTTTTTGGCGACAGCGGATCCGGATCTTGGAAAATTTGGTTCAGCGGATCCGGATCCAAAAAAAATTAGTTCAGCAGATCCGGATCTTGAGGAACAGATCCGAGCGGATCCGGATCTTTCGATAAGTATATGTACTATGTCTAATTTGTCTAAAACTGAGTTAAATGAATTTATATTCATTGGTGTCAATAGATTAATAGATTATTAAAGATTGAGGTGTTCGTTTATTGAAATAGTTCACATGTACTAATTGATAATTTTCATTCATTAAATTGTATTCATGTTCAGATTAATATTGGTTTCATCAGAAAAGAAATGAACAGAAATGGAAACTTTTTTCAGAAATTATGGATTTAAGTTTTTATTTCACTAGCAGAGTGTGGGACTACTTCACAGTGTCCCCAGATGATGAAGAAAAGGCAAAGTGCAATAAATGCAGAATCCAGTTATCCAGAAAAAGTTGTGCTACTGGATGTCAGAGAAAACATTTGGAGAGGAAACATATGGCAATATATAAGCAGTTTGCGGATAAATAAAAAGAAGATAATGAGAATAGAAGTAATTGTGGAACAAATTGCTACTAGTAAAGTAAAGTTATGTTAAAGAATTAATTTTTGTGTTTTCTTTAAAGGTAGCCAAAAAATGACCCTAGCAACTCAAAAACCAAATTAGAGCATCAACTTAAATCTCAAACGTCTCTGGGCAATTGCTTCATGCAGAAAGTAAACTTAAATTAGCACCAGCGAAAAGTGTCACCTATGAACAGCTATTGAGTGGTGCTGGTCAAATTTATGATCCTACCAAAAATCGTTACTGTTGAAAAATTACTGTTTCTCAAGTATAATTCTGCAACCATTGCAGTGTTTTTTTGTACAAGCCTCTTTGTGCCTGTACAAAGATCGGCCAAAACGTCTTTGTACGAAGAAATTTTTTTTTGTACACTGAAAAAATCATGACCTTTTATGTATTTTCGCACAAAGTTTCTTCCTAATAGCACTCGAGTTCCCGTCCTTCATAATCATCTTACAAATTAAGAAAATATACTCATAACTTTCATAAATCTGAAAAACTTCGTTAAACCTGAAATTTCTGAAAATTAGTTCCATGATGCTTCTCAATTCAAACTCGGCTTCATGTTTAAAATTTAAGTTGCAAAAAAGTTGCAGTAGATTTCGACGTTCTGAAATGGACCAAATTCGCCTTTTCCATACAGGAGGACCACCAACATTTTTTCCTTTACTGGAAATTTTTTCTCCAGGAAGTACTATTTGTTGAAAAATAGTATTGCAAAGAATTATTTAATCCGGCGCGAAGCGCAGGAAAATTTTTGGTGTTTTCTAATACTGCAAAATTTTATGTGAATAATAATGAATAAAGATCCGATTATGACCGGATCTTAATCATTGGCAACAGCGGATCCGGATCCAGATCTTGAAAAATTTGGTTCAGCAGATCCGGATCGGATCCGGATCCAAAAAAATCTGGTCTAGCGGATCCGGATCCTAAAATTTAGGCGGATATCCACGGATCCAGATCCGGATCCGGATACCCCGCCCATCCCTACTGTCTGGTGCACCAGCTGTTGACTGTAGTCTGTCAAATAGTCGATGTCCTGCATTCTTGAAAAAAAGTTTTAGAAAACATCAGAGGGTCATAGGATCCCATGATCAAATGGTCTTACTCATTTTTTACTAAATTTTTTGTTTGGGACACAATTTTTACACATCCACGACACATTTTTCGATGATTGCCTATACTTAAGCATTGTTTTCAGGACACATTTCTCACTATTTTGGAACAGAATTTTCGCTTATTTGAGACACAGTTTTTTACAAAATGGGTGGAAAATTGTGTCTGGAAACAGTGAAAAACATGTCCCAAAAACAATGCTTAAGCATAGGAAATCATCAGAAAACTCGTCCCGAAGATGTAAAAATTGTGTCCCAAACAAAATTTTGCGTAAAAATTTTGTAAAAAAATGAGTAAAACTGTTAGATCATTAGATTCTAAGAGTCTCATTAAAATTTTTTGGGGATAAGTTGCATCATCAACACAATGTCTGAGTCAGCCAAGGCGTACTTTCTACATTGAGGTCAAATTTTACCTGTTGAAGCTCTGGCGTACTTTCTACATGGAAGTTGAATTTTACACATTAAAGGTTTGGGCCTATTTGCTACATGGGAGTCGAATTTTACCCATTGAAGCTTCAGGTGTACTTTCTACATGGACGTCAAATTTTACCCTTTGAAGCTGCAGGCATAATTTCTACATCGAAATCAAATTTTACACATTAAAGCTTCAGGTGTACTTTCTACACCCCTTGTATCACCCCAAGGTTTAACCAAGTTTCGATAGTATTACATCATTGACTATACTTTCTAGACCCTGTATCACCCTACATATTATGTGAATTCAGATGGTTAGCTCTACTTTCTACACCCCCTTTATTGGCCCACAGAGTTAAGGTGATATACTTTGATGCCTATGTTTTGTACAGCGGTATCTTTTGTGTACCCCCTGTACGAACCTGTATGACTATTGATTTTGAAGACAGTGCTAATTCTTGCCATTTTTCAATTTACAAGCATTTTATATGAAACAGACTACAGTGCGTTTCAGTTGTTATGTTGTAGATGGTATTTTTTTATTACCTCAAAGACCGTAGGGGTCATTTTTTCAGCTTGAGGAAAGTTTTCTGGCAGATTTCATCAAAAGCCACAATTTTCATCAGATTCACATATCAAAAAATTGATGTCAAAAACCAGTTGATTACTTTCATCTCAATGGAGTTTGAAACGCAAAAGATCAGTCTAAAAATTGTGGTACTATTGAATAATAGCATAACTGGAAAAGGTGCTCTTCAACAATAACCCACTGGTATCATAAATCTATGCTGATGCTGTTGTGCTGAAAAATGTACAATGATGATCAATGCATTTCCGAAAACTCTGAATTTTTGGGCTTCTCATCATTGCCATCACTAACATCATGTTCAGTTTAACCTGCAACACATCGACGGCATGCAAAGAATCAATCAAATCGAGCCTTATGTGAAAAATAAAACTTCTTGTCGATATAACCCTGATAATAGCAGGGTGAAATCGCAGATTATTTTCATGTCTTTTCTACCAACTTTTTATCCAACTTTTACCTTATCCACTTTCTGTAATCTCGATATAGGTAAAATCATGGGTAATTTTTTCTACCAACGGTTTTACCCGTCTTTAACCCACGATCTTACCCATGATTCTGCTTGACCTTTACTCAGCCTTAACCTACGATTCTCGGTTTTACTCGACTTTTATTCAATTACGATTTTACCGGTTATTTTACTCTTACTCTTACCCACATTTAACCCACTTTCTGTAATTTGGGCCTTAAACATACATATCTGCCCAGAAAATTTTGTTTTTGGGCAAAACTACCAAAAAATTTGGAAATACACATCGGTCATGTGGACCCACGTTTCAGACCTGAAAAAGCGAATTCCGCATCTGCTGCTTGGTCCGTGGTATCCACGTGGATACGCGGATTCTGCCGTTTCAATTTGCTGTTTAGACCTGAAAAAGTGGATTTCGCACTCACCATCTCTATCAACATCTACCTTTTAGACCATATTCACTATCTGCGTCCGCATGGGGATTCTGCAGATTACGTACACACAAAACATATCGAGAAAGTTAGGATGTAGCCAGCTTAAGTTTTTTGATGAAACCGGCCCAGATTTTTTATTTGCACTAGCATCTTCTGTTACCGAGGCTCATTTCTAAAAAGGTGGACAATAGTTGTAGGTTCAAGGTTTATCGATTATCAATTATTTTTGATAGAATCAAATTTTTGATTCTCAAGCATAAGAATCTGTATGTCCTTCGCGGTAGGAAAAGGCCGTTTTCAGTTTTCCATTGTTCATTCCACCTGAGCGCGATGGGTTTGCCGCAAATGATGACATCCTACTTTCGAAATTTCTGCCATTTGACGGTACCCTGCTGTACTTTTTGCCCATTGCTGATATCAATGCTGAATTTCTTCCACATTTTTTGCTACCCCCGTTTTTTGAGCAGCTCCCTGTGGTCGGTGACTGAAGACGGTGATGGTGGTCGCTGCTATAAAAATTGTTGTTCGAAATGACCCTGGCCAAAATTCCGCTTGTTCTGTGTTGCAATTTGGTGGTCGACGGTTCGTAGAAGTAAACGCTGTTGTCGTTAAGTACGACATTTTGTAAAACCTCAACGTCGGAGGACGTGAAACGGCGGCACGTGTTACCCCGGCGAATACTCAAGTTATGCAAATCACCCGAATAATGAACGCAAGGCAAGCAACTGAAACAGTAGGCGAAACCGTCCCGAAATTTCCTATTGCGCAATACGTATATGGCCGGATTGACGAAGCTGTGCGACATGGCCGTTAAATGGCAGCCCCACCTGAAAAGGTGAATGAAATAGTTTTGTCGGATCATATAATATTACGGATTCCTCTAAACGCTTATGATTTGGCCAAGACTTACTATGTCGCAGTAACAAACATACTGTAAATGAAAAATGAACGGATTAAAATTACAGGGTAGTCCAAAAGGAATTACCCGTCCAAAAGTGCTACCTTATAGTAAACATGACTACGGTTTCAGTTTTACCGCTACATGGGAAAGTTTTTCTGACAAAAATTAGCACAGTCGCGAAAGCCGCTGTCACAAAGTTTTTAGAAAAAAATTTTACTCAAAAACGATGCACAAATTTTCAATTCTTCGTGACACATATTTCAGCCGAAAATTACAAAAATGGTACCTCCTTTCCACTTTCATAATAATGCAAAATCATTTCAAGAAAAACATATTATACTACATTTATTTTACAACTAGACTAGGAACGTAGAGAAACGCATAGAAAAACCTGCAACCATTCCTGGCATATCATATCGGATAAAGATGACGTCTTCCTCTCTCAAGATATTGGTCTATCTGCTACAGTAAATTTGCGAAAAAAGATGTCCGTAAGCGTTAATTTGCGAAAAAGGATGTCCGTAAGCGTTTTTCTTTGCCTATTTATCTTTTTGCGTTTTATATTTCATTTAGAAAAAGACGGGATAGTAGTATTACATTTCAGACTTTAATGTATGTTTGAAATTCACAGGCTATCTGATGTAGCTTGGTGCAAAGTTTTCGTACGTTTTGTTGCTATTTTCGTAGGGTTATTTTTTGACAGATCACAGAAAAATCAGCAAATTCATGATCTGTTTTTTTAGTTTGTAAATTGAAAATGGAAAAAAAATCACCACTATCGTCAAAATCATCTACACAAAACAGAATTTTCATCAGACACTTGTACCCCATTTTTTCGAAATGAGCAAGAAAAAAAAGCTCATGCAAACAATAAAAAACCACGTACGCGACCGCCTTTTTTCTCATATTGACTAGCAATTAGACTATGATTTGGAAACAGAAATTTTTGGTTAACGATTGCATCCTGAGGCTCATTTGAAGATGAATGGGCTTAGTGGGGTCTGTACACACGAGTCTGATGTGCCATATGACACATTGTTTAGCAGAGAAGCGTGAAATTGAACAGTACTTACTTTTCAGTTCTACTATTATTTAAAAGATTCCAAGAAAAGAGATTATGAGCTAAAATAATCTCTAGAACCCTCTCTAGAATTCTACAGTTATTGGAATCTACGTAATAATTGACAAAAATCACTAAATTTTGTGGGTCTTTTCATCAATTGTTCGTTGATAAATTTTAAACAAAACGGCGAGAGATCATATCAGGAAATATTGAAAATTTTGGATAACGCTAAACTTTTTTCGATACTTATAACTGCTATTGATTATAAAAACAAACGGCGGTATATTTCAGCAATCAGACTGATCTCTGAATGCTTTCTAGTTCCTCAATTTGTGCAGTAAGCTTTAAAAACAATAGTCCCCATACAGTTAATTACGTACTTTTCAATTTACAATGGGGAAATAGGCACCATAAATCAGTGTTCAACTGCATATGAGTACAGCTCAGGATTTACTGTATTTACGCCAACGAAATTAGCAAGGAGCTGCAGTAGACAGGCAACATCAGCAGCCGGTTCCAAGAAAGTGTCTCGCGCGAAAATTTGCTCTGTCTCTCGATTTTTGCTCTGTTTTGGCTCTCCGAGAGACAAAAGAGAGAAAATGGATTCCACGAAATTTTCTCTGACGGAGAGATGCTCTGAGAAATCTGTGAAATGGCTCTGTAAGAGACAGTTTAGAGCCAAATGGGTTCCACGAACCAAAAAAGTGCTCACGCGAGCAAGAGCAGAGCCAAAAGTTGTAAGCCTTCTATAGGGGCTGGCTTACGACTGTCTCTGTTTTGTCTATTATATTTTTACTATGTATTTTGTCACAAATTAAGACTGCGTTATGCTGTAGAGTATAATTATTCGTGTTTTAATTTGTTCATAGCTCCTCTCTTTCGTGATTTTTTTCCCGTACGGCAGAAAAATTGTTTTTTTTATTTATCATTGGAGATCCAAAAATTGACATTTTTGTTGAAAACGGAATGCCGAAGACACAGTTGAACGACATTTTCTATGGAAGGGGTCATCGATAGCCAGAAATTATCTCTTGAACGGAGACAATAAAGAAAATGAATCGATTTTTTAGACTAAAAAGTTCGCAAATCACTTAAAAAAGTAGTTTTCATCTGCAAAACCATGAAAAAAGGACGACCCAAAAAATTGACGTTATGACCTTTTTTTGCTTCAGAAAACACAATTTTTCAACACAACCTCACCATTTTCGACAGTTTTTTCCCAAATAACCTGTCAAAGAATTGCCATTTTAGTTGATTTTTTATTCAAAAATTAACATTTCTACCAGGAAATCGATCTTCTTGATCGCATACCTGTAAGAGCTCCGAACCGTTGAGCACACGATCAAAGCCATTTTTAGGGGGATGGAGTAAAAAACTTTCTGAAGTCAAGAGGAGGGGGTCACGCAGTGCTCAAATATGCGTTTTTTGACCAAAAATTGACAAATCACGCCCTTGTTGATCAATTAATTTTTACTTAAAAAATGATACAGAGCATCATTTCAGCGCGATGCGTCGAAAAAAAATTTCTCTCAAACCTATTGTTTGCTCAAAAAAGTGATTTTCGACCAAAAAATATGTATTTTTGGTCGATTTCCGGCCTGTCAACAACTGGAAGTTGGGGGAGGAAGTCGTCCACAACTGCATATACGATTTAAAATTTTGGGGGACATTTTTGTAGAGAAATAACTATTAAGTGCCAGAAAATTAACTTTTCTGACCTTCTCGTTCAGAAACCATCATTTTTGACATACCCAACCCCCCTCCAAACTCAGAAAAATTGAGAAAAAGGTGACTTTTTTGGGAAAATTTTCGAAATTTTTTCGACTTTTTTTGACCCCCCCCCCCCCAAATTTTGAAAATTTCGGGACGCCACCTCAAAATTTTGGGTTTACCCCCCCCCCCAACTGGTCGGACCTCTGACAGATATGTTCAAAAAGGACAATTTTTTTCCACCGAAAACTAAAGTTTTCGACCGTTTTTTGTTCCGAAAAGAATTTTGTGCAGAAATTTCTTGACAGTTTTTCAGAAATTACCAGTTCCTGCTAAAAAATGATTTTTGACAGTTTTCTGGTTCAATAATGTCCCTATTCCGCGAGAAATTTTCACTTTTAACCAAATCTGAATATTTCCTAGCAAATATTGAAAATTGTCACCAAATCAAGATTTTCTAGCAAAAGTTGATATTTTCAATTGTTTTTCGTACAAAAATCATTATATTCTAGCGGAAAATTTCACATTTTTGACCGTTTTCCGTTCAAAAATAAGCATGGTCTACTAAAAATCAAAATTTTTTCACCGTGTTTTGTTAAAAACTCACTGTTTTCAACTTAAAGTTAACATTTTTCACCATTTTCTGCTCAAAAATCAATATTTTCTACCGAAAAATTAAACTACTTATTTTATAAATAGTCAGCCGTATAGAAAATTACATAAACACAAAAACGCGCGCAAAAATTGCTTTAAACCCGTTGAAGAGATAAAAAATTAATTAGAAAAGCGCTAAAGCGTCAAAAATGACGTAAATTTTTATCGCAGCGCTGTCTCTCTTTTTGCTCTAATCATGCTCTCTTTTTGGCTTTCCTGAGCAAGCTCGCGAGCACGTTTGTGGAACGGATTTCCAGAGCCAACTCAGAGCCGTCTCACGAGAGACTGTCTCAGCCGAGCCAAAAAACTGGCTCTGTCTCTGCTCTAAACTGGCTCTCGGAGAGCAATATTCGTGGAACCGGCTGCTGAACAACTTCAAACTATTGTACCACAAGCTTTCGAAAAATCCACGTTGTTATCCCATTTGGGGAAAGTAAAGATACTTTTGGTAGAGTATATTATTTATAAAACACATATAAAATACATAAAAATACAAAGTGAGAAATACGTGTAATTTTCTTTTTTTAGTGAATTCATATTTAGTTTTCATCACCTGTATTTTTTCCATAATTTCGAGAAGATGCCGTACCCATTGATCTTAAGTAACTCAATATTCAAGAGTTGAAATTTCCGTTATTTGTTGGCACTTTTTCGATTTACTTGTTGTATTTCATTGTGTTACAGCTTCTCTCATTCCGAAATTCAAAAAGCTGCAGTGTCAAGATTTTCCTCTGAATTTCTTTCTCAATGATTGAAATTTTTAGCTACAATTATTGTCATGTTAATCATTTCATTATGGCTTGCTTTCTTCTTCTAGTTTATATCGACGCACTATTTATTCATTAGTAAATTGTACATTACTATCATTGTTTTATTCCTTATATCTTAGCTCTTCTCATAAATATTCTCGCTGTTGACATTCCGTAAATGTTTGTGAGAAACCATCGTCTTCATTATACTTATGGCAACTTTTTGAATTATGTTATGTAGAATTTTGAATTATGTTTCCCTCCCTTTGATATTTACACGTAATTTGTACAGCAGTTTCTCTGATTGGTTAAGGTCTTCATTGTTTAATTTTGGTTTTGCTTTCCATTTTTTTTGTCCTACTGTTATACATTCTTTCTGTTTAGAAGAGATTATTTTAAGTTTATCATCTTTTTTGTATCAATTGTCTGAGGTCCAAAATTGATCACTGCTTCAATCAGGATGGACTCTTTAAATATAGTCGTCTAAAATTTAGGTATAGAACGAGTTATTATTACATAGTCAAACCAGTTTATCTCACATTGCTCCTCTTTTAAATCCTTCCAAATTTTGGAAGTCGATTTCTCTTTGAAATGGAGAGAAAATTGAATTCATTTTCTTTGAGGTCAGATCACTTGATTTTGTTGCCAAAAGCATTTACTTTGTTCTAAATGTCAAAATTTTTCTGCAGTAAAATTGCTAATACGAAAATGATTAGGCTTTGTGAATGAATTAACTGGATGATATTGATACGGAATAGAGTCCAAAAAGCAGTGCTTACTGTGAAAAAGCACAGCTCATAATTACTATAGTTAAGGATCTTATAGATTTTCAACAATAGCTTGGTAAGAGACTGCATAATGAAATGAAACTTGAACATATTACATGGTCGATTATTATATGAATAACGTTTCAAAGAATGGCATTAGCTGAGATGAACATACTACAGGTTATCGAAATTATTGTGCTTTTATTAAATCTCATAATATCAGTAAAACGAAAGTCTTTTAAACGCTTTTTTCATTTTTAACATAGTCACTCAAATTTTCTATTCACCTGGGGCCGGTTTCGTCAAAGAGACTTAAGCTGCAGCTGAGCTGCAGCTTAAGCTGTAGCTTAACTCTATACGTTATAATATTGCCGTTAAGCTGGAGCTCAGCTGTAGCTTAACTCATGCACACAAAACATATCGAGAAAGCTAAGCTGCAGCTGAGCTGTAGCTTAACTTTGTATGTTATAACATTGCCGTTAAGGTGCAGTTCAGCTGCAGCTTAACTTTCCCGATATGTTTTGTGTGTATGAGTTAAGCTACGGCTGAGCTGCAGCTTAACGACAATGGTATAACATATAGATTTAAGCTACAGCTTAAGCTGCAGCTCAGCTGGAGCTCAAGTCTCTTTGATGAAACCGGCCCCTGTTCTTACAGACCATTTACGTTCACATATCACGTTGTTGGTTTTTTACTACTTACCAGATTACTTACCAGATTCGCAAAATATCCGGATGCAGTCTAATAGAAGGATCAATACCCGTCCATATGTTGAGCACGTTTTGAGGTATCCAACAGATGGCGAAAACGGATGTGATGATAAGTACAGTTGGAATTAGCTATAAGAGAGAACTGCAAGTTTCTATTGTCTGTTTTTTTAAGATACGACTTCTGAGAGAATTCAGCTTTGTTGTGATAAGTAAAAAATTAACCCCACCTGATAATACATATTTGGTGTAAATTGATGCGCTAGGAACGAAAATGATATTCATTTCGTCTGAAAATTACTACTAACATAGCTATAGTAAGACGAAAGTTGAAAATTTTCGATTTTTGACATACTCTTCTTTTTACTTTTGCTAGTTTAGGTACATCAGACATCGTGTTCTAAAAATTTACCCAATATTATGCCAATGGATGGGCCACAATCCACTGTAGGATTCATTAGTGTAAAGTGCTTATTAGGAATACAGTGGTGCTTGAAACATCAAATTTTGAGAGCAAAAATTATCATTTTTTCCCAAAAATCACCATATATACTGCTAAAGCTCAGAAGGACCAAAAAATTCCCTATACAATAGATGGCATAAGATGTCTTCTACCTACTGGCAAAAAAATTAGGGAAATTCATGTACTGCTAGAGGGTCGCACAACCTGAAGTTTGAACACTATCTTATAATTGTATTTTCTGGAAGTTCCGACCTCCACTGTGGAACTACTGGAGCTTGATAAGTTTTAAAAATTAGGTAGTAATACAAGTTTCGTATGTGAACATCAATAGAATTCCTAAACTCATGAAAAAATAAAATTTGCAGAACTACAGCCTCCCAAACTTTGGAATTTTCACATTTTTTTGAATTTTTCTGTCTATTTACGTGACTTGAGATATATTGACTTAGGCATTTAGCAATTTTATTATTGACTGTGTAACTGATACAGAATACAACGCTCTATAATGTAGTATGAAAATGTTTTCCGAATTTTGCTATTTACACTTTTTAGGAAGTTTTCAAATGTCAAAAATCAGACCATAAAAATGGTGAAAATGCAGTTTCTCTCCACCAAAATGACTATATATACTGCTGAAGCCAAAAGTACCCAAAACTTGCCTATACAGTGGATATGTTACAATGTCTGCTAGTTGTGTACAAAAAATATTTCCATGCAGTGCACCAAGATATGGCTCGGGGTGATTTGATTACTTGCTTACTGGGATGATGAAATGTTCATGCAGCTAGACTAAGCTTTGAAATTTCTACCCGTCAGTGGTCTTAGGGATACCTTGGCATATTACATACATCCTGGCTAATTTTAGCGGAGAGCACTACTCAAGGACTTACATACATGTATTTGATCCACTATCACAAGATAGTGATGCAGTCATTGCAATCATCAGCGATACAATACTGCGAGTCAAACAAGAACTTCCAAATATTGATTGGGCTTATATCTGCTCAGACAATGCTGGTTGCTATCATGGATCCAACACTTAGGCTCCTTGCATGTAATCTCAAAAAAATGGGCTTGGCAGTTAGATGATGGGATTTTTCTGAATCTCAGTTTAGCAAAGGACTCTGTGATTGTATTCCAGCATTGGTGAGGCAGCAAGTTCGGCTGTTCACAAATCAAAATAATAAATGCACCAACACAAGAGAATGTATCCAATGTGCAACAACTTTTGATGGGGTCAAAGGTGCAACCTTTATCCAAAGTCAACTCAAATATCCTCTCAAGGTAATGAAAATTCAACTGCCAAGAATAAGCTCCTACTTCAACTTCAATTTTGACATTGACCATATACATGCATGGCATGCTTACCAGATCGGTCCTGGCCTCTTATTTTCCCTTGAAGAAGTTAGTTCCAAAGATGTCCAGCTTCCAGGAATTGCTGTGATAAATGTTGTTCACCAAAAGGATAAGCAACTTGCCTCATTTGGTGATTCAAGCATATGGCAATTAATGAATGATGGAAGCAAGGGGAGTACTGCAGCAGCAGAGGATACTGATCAAAGAGCAACATCTTTCAACTCCAATTATTATATGGAGGATGAATATCCACAATGTGAGAACAGTCCCTTTAATTGCACAGAAGAAGGATGTGTCGAGTCTTCCTCAAACATGGTAACTTACTCCAGTATCTACTTATCGGTAATCATCAACTAATACCATAAAGAGTCAGCTTGAGAGACGCTGCTATAAATGCATATAGTAGGAAACTGTAAGTAGCCCGTTTGATGCCATTACTTCCAGATCTTCAAGAAACATTACAAGCTTTCTACGCTCCAGATAGAACAAATATTATAGAAAAAAGGATCGGACTCAAAAGTCAAAGAAAATGTAGAATGTGCACAGCAAAGCTGAAACAGTTTCTACTGAGCAAATTTGATTAAGGAATACGTCTCAAACAAAAATTTAATGCTGAAATGATATCCAGGCTGATGTGCAAAAATGGACAGTTTTCCAAGGATGAATTTCTAACAGGCCAACAAATTGCAAGCTTCTGGTCACAGGAAACAAGTCACTGTTGTGAAGACCAAGGAACATACTATGATCCTGCTGAAGCAGACAGCTTGTGTGAAAAAGATGAAGCTGATGCCATGAAGGACCCAGCATTATATGACCCAAATTTGCAGATGGAAAGTAAATTGATCCAAACTGATATCCTTGAAAGCTTGTGATGCTTTGCTTTTCTATTTATGTTCAAACTTCCAATAATTCCCTACCATCTCAACTGGAACATGAAATTTTGAGAAAAGTAAACATTTATTGAGTAAGAATTCAAAATTAAAATTTATCAACTGTAGTAGATTTTTGCAGATTTAACACCCTAGCAGAACACGAACGTTGGAAATTTTTCTGTGTGAAACTAGCAGACATCCTAATATATCCACTGTATAGGGAAATTTTGAGTAGTTTTGGCTTCAGCAGTACATATAGTCATTTTGGTGGAGAGAAACCTGCATTTTCACCATTTTTATGGGCTGATTTTTGACATTTCAAAACTTCAAGTGTAAATAGCAAAATTAGGAAAACATTTTCATACTACATTATAGAGCATTATATTCTGTATCAGTTACACAACCAATAATAAAATTGCTAAATGCCTAGGCCGATATATCTCAAGTCACGTAAATAGTTAGAAAAATGCTAAAAAATGTGAAAATTCCAAAGTTCGGGATACTGTAGCCCTGCAATTTTTTTTTTTTATGAGTTTAGGAATTATATTAATATTCACTATACGAAACATGCATTACTGTCTCGTTTTTAAAATTTATCAAGCCCCAGTAGCTCCACAGTGGAGGTTAGAACTTCCATAAAATACAATTATAAGATAGTGTTCAAAGTTCAGGTTGTGCGACCCTCTAGCAGTACATGAATTTCCGTAGGTTTTTGTCAGCAGGTAGAAGACATGGTAAGCTATCTATTGTATAGGGAATTTTTTGGTCCTTCAGAGCTTTAGCAGTATATATGGTGATTTTTGGGGAAAAAATGAAAATTCTTGCTCTCAAAATTTGATATTTCAAGCACCACTGTATTCCTAATAATCACTTTACACTAATGAATCCTACAGTAAATTGTGCCCCATCCATTTGGCATATTATTGGGTAAAGTTTTAGAATACCATGTCTGACGTTACCTAAGCTAGCAAAAGTTAAAGGAAGTGTATGTCAAAAATCGGAAAAATCGAAAATTTTCAATTTTCGTCTTACTGTAGCTATGTGAGTTTTGATTTTCAGACGGAATGAATATCATTTTCGTTCCCAGCGCATCAGGTTACACCAAATATGTGATTTTCAGGTAGGGTTAATTTTTTACTTATCACAACTCTCTGTATAAGAAGCTGAATTCTCTCAGATATTGTCTCTTAAATGCTTGTAACGCAAAAATGCTGAAAGTAAGTACGCACATAGAATTTCATGCCGAGATAATATCGTTGTTGACTGTATGTTAGATATCGATTAACCGGCGGCATTAAACTGTAACTCAACTCTCAAGTAAACTCGATAACTCTGTCAACAATAATTTCCGTCCGGTGCGAGAAATACCCCAAAAAAATTTTGCACCACTAAAAAAAATATTCGCTCTGCGCAGAAGAAGCAAGCAAATGACCCGCGCTGCGGCGCGATGCGGCGAATTTTGAGATTTCAACTTTCCAAAGCATACCAATTGTATCACGATCTTACCCCATAGCTTTTTTTCAGTAAATGAGTATCGTGTTTGAGAATTTTTTCCTCATTTTCAACTTTTTTCCTAACAAATAGCCTTTAAGTCCGTCAAACTTAAATTGCCGCGTTGTTTCCCGTAAAGCCGGGTATATACTTACCCGTACGCACGTGCGCCGCCGATTTTTGAGCGGGCCCCGCAATTTGCGGCCCGGAAATTTAACGCACAATCGTGCGCCGCATTGCGGGTGCCGGGCGAAAAATTTGCGGGACCCAATAATTTTGCGCGTGCGGGCAAGTAGAAACCATTTCTACTTTTTCGCCCGTAATTCATGCGGATCAGGAACCACCGCCGCAGTACAGTAAAGTATCGTTTTTTGCCCATGGCGCACGATTGAACTTCATTTTCGAGCCCCCCGTTGGCGCGATGCGATCGCATGCGAAT
This sequence comes from Romanomermis culicivorax, assembly GCA_963922205.1. Lineage (NCBI taxonomy): Eukaryota > Metazoa > Nematoda > Enoplea > Mermithida > Mermithidae > Romanomermis > Romanomermis culicivorax. Next base: position 16,990 of record CAWUHX010000119.1, on the reverse strand, counting down.
ATTTTTAGCTTGTTTCTGAAACGGGGGGAAAAATTTGGACTGTTTCTCAAGTTGGAAAAAACATTTTCGGATGCACGGTAGAAAATTCAAAAAATATTACGCACGGAAAATACATGGCTACTGTGCCTGGCGCATTTTAAAACGCAATGTCATACGTTCGGGGGAGGGGCACCGTTTTTTCCTCAAATGGGGTGTTTTGAGGAAAAAAATTTCGAAATGAGGAAAAAAATTTTGGGTATGGTTCTCATTGAGGAAAAATTTTGGGGGAATTCAAAACCGAAAAGATGCGTTTCCGGCGCTTCGCGCCGGTCATGGGTATAATCTTAACTAGTTTCTATCAGGCGCGGCCGTTAGCATATCATACTTGTAAACTATCGTTTTTTGCTCATGGCGCACGATTGTACTTGATTTTCCAGCCCTCCCTCACACCCGTACGCGTACGGTTAAGTATATTCAAATGCGGCCCGCAATGAGGCCGCATGCGCTTTTTTGGCTGAAGTATATTTTGACAACCCGCATTTTGGCCGCACATTGGCAGGTCGCAAAACTGCTCCGCTAATTGAACGAGCAATATATACTTCATTTCATCTTTTTTCGGTTACAAGCATTTAAAAAAACAGACTATAGAACAGTGCGTGAGCGTACTTAGCAAGAATCACATGTGCAGAAGCCTGCTGAAGTCATACATGGCTTTTGTTGTTCAAAACAGGAACATATTAGTTCCATGATTTATTGACCTATCGGAGAACAGCGTTGGGAAACTCTTACCTGGAAAAATGTTCAACGTTTTCTTGGGGTAAGCAATTTCCAATTTGAGATATTCTTTTCGTTTAATGAAATTTACATGAATCGATAGAAAAAGTTTTTCATCATCAACAAATTCCATAGAAATCTACGCCTTGGAAGAAATTTATAGAGCAAAACGTCCACAGAACGATTTTTGTTCATCTATTTGATCGAACTCCACTTCTTTCGTCTTAACTACGAGTACTTTATAATATGAATTTACCTTTTTTACCGATTCTTTGCGCACTTTGTTCAGTTCGTAGTTATTCTCGCCCGGTACCCTGGTCGTCCACAGTCGGACGCCGATAATCAAATACGTGAGTATAAAAACGCAAAATGGTATCAAAAATTGGACGACGGACAAAAAGAGGCTGTAGACGTTTTCGGCTCCGGATCCGTCGGGCCAAAATTCGTCGCATTGCAGTGAGCCGTCTTCGTCCACGTACACACCCAAAACGATGATCAATGGACAGGCCACGAAAGCCGAGCCCATCCATATGATAAGGATGGTCACCGCCGCTTTGTATACTAGAAAAGGATGACTTGTCTTCTCTGCTCGCATACAAAATTTCACCCATAACCCTTGGCGAAACATCCAAAGTGATCATGTGATTAAATTACAGTAAATCTCTCTGATTTCTGATCACAATTTCTTTTGAAAGGATTACGTTTTATCTATAGTCTGTTTCCATTTGCAATGCTTGTAAATATGAGGTGTTGAAAGCAAATGCTATTCCATATTTTTACAATTTCTTATTAAACCATTTGTCGCATGGGCTGGAAATTTGTAGGCCTACTCAATTTCCCTACCCAATTTTTGAGTCAAAATTCGAACAGTAAAAGATTAATATAAATGACTTTGAGGGTCGTACTTATTTTTGTCATTTTTCAATTGCAAGAATTTTATGAACAGACAATACGTTCTTTCATTCTTAAAAATGTTTGGAGTATAGTGTAGGATGAGAATTCACCACAGTCGAAAATACAGACGAGGGAGAATCTAGTGTAAAGTCTCGAATAACGCGTGTCTTATATCGCATCTGCCTAATGTTACATGGTCCTTTTTTGTCCAAAGACTTTTGAAATTTGCATAAAAGTGCGAAACAACTGGCAGTTCACCTATGCCGGATCAAGGGAGAGCATAACAGATATGGACAAGAGAAAAATCGCAATCGTCGATAAAAGAAACTGATACGAGAAAAGTTCGCAAGATAATCTTTCCTCGCCGAATTTCCAATCTGTGAGCACTTGAACAAAGTTCAGAAATCATAAATGGCGCGACAGCGTCAACCTATAATATACTTGACCCCCAAATTTCATGTCCCGCCCTCTAGAGTCAAAACGGTAAGAGCTAGAAGCTTCGGGTTTTTTGCATAATATCGGGCATAGGGGCAAACTATGGGGTGCCTTTTGTCATTTCGCTTCTATCTGAAAGTGGTGCTCGGTGGGGCCCCAAAAACAGGTAAAAAACGCACTTTTTAAGGCCCCCCCCGGTTCCACCATGCCCAGCAATCGGTGTACCATATCCAACCTCCATACTTCGGCCTAAGCATCTTGGGGGTGTAATCTCAAATGCGAATTTTTTTTTTGAAACATGGCCTCAATTCAATTATATGGTTGTCCAAAGTCCCGGAAAACGCCAAATTCCCCAATTTTGTTATATAATACTTATGGGTTCAAAAAAAAATTTTTTTGCAGCATAATGCACTACCAATTTTTTTGCAGTTTCAAATATACCTGTAGCCTTATTGGGATTTTTGGGCTGCAAGGGTTTTCGACTATTGGGAATTCGATTGACACGGTCACTTTACACGAAAAATTATCCCGGGTGTAAACAAGCGTATTTCCGTGATTTTTCAGTGGAGGGAGTTTTCGACCGCGGGGAATTCAATAGACGTCCTCACTTTACACAAAAAAAAATTATCCACAGTGTAAACAAGCGTACTGCCGTAATTTTCTTGTGGAGGGGATTTTCGACCATGAGGAATTCAATGAATGTGATCACTTTACGCCAAAAATTATCCAGTGTGTAGACAAATGTATTTTCGTGATTTTTTGTTGGAAGGGCTTTTCGACCACGGGGAATTTGATGAATGCGATCACTTTACACAAAAACTTATCCTGGTTGTAAACAAACGTATTTTCGTGATTTCCCGGTGGGCGGGGTTTTCGATCACGGAGAATTTGATGAATGCGATCATCTTACAAGAAAAAACTATCGCGGGTGTAAACAATCGTATTTTCGTGATTTTTATGGAAGGGGTTTTCGACTGCGGGGAATTCAATGGATGTGTCACTTTACACAAAAAATTATTCCGGATTTAACCAAGCCTGTTTTCGTGAGCTTTTTGAGGGAGGGGTTTTCGACCACTGGGAATTTAATGAAAGTGATCACTTTACACACTAATTCATATTGAGTGTAAACAAATGTATTTCTGCGATTTTTGAGGGAAGATGTTTCTGACCATGGGAAATTCAATGAACGGAGTCAGTTTACACGAAAAAAGTCATTTGTGTAAACAAAGGTATTTCTGCGATTTTTTGGGTTGAAGGATTCTAAACCATGAGGAATTCAATAGATATGGTCACCTTTCAGTATCTTTACAACGTTTTTTGAGTACTATGCTGTTTACACATCCTTTATTTTTGCCGGAGGTGAGAATTCGTTGCTTGAAGTTTTTTTTATTGTTTTTTTTGAAGTGCAGATGACTAAAATTTAAAACTTCAATGTGCTTCTATGAAAGTTTTCGTGCATGGTTGAGGCCGACTAAAAAGAGGTGAACTAGTTTATTAGAAAATGCCCCGATGGGGCAGAAAAAAGGAGAATATACTTGCTTTCACAGTTGCCATGGTAGAAAAAGAAGTGGACTAGATTTTTGAGACCTTGGGTCAAAGTTGGAAAAAATTCACTTCCTTTTTATTGGATTTTCATTCTTTCTCAAAAAAATTGTCTATGTCTGTGAAAAAGTATATTCTGCAGCTGAGTGCATCAACACACTTTCCAACCAATGTGCATCTCTGAAATTTTTAGGAGGGTACAGGCGTGGACCTTGGTGTTTTAGCATTTTGTGAGACAAAAAATTCAAAAAAAGTTGACCAAAAAATTTTTTGCATAACAAATTTTCCAGTTTCAAAACCCTTGTGGAAGTTTATACCCCCATGTCCCCTCTCACACATGTTTGCTTCCAACTGTGTCAAACATTTTTACTGAATTTGGTGTCAACAAAAGGAATCAACTGAGGGAAAGCGGCACATAAAATCCCATTCAGCTTTTTTAGAAAAAAGAGATACAGCACAAAGTCTTCTAAGAACTGAATCGATTGTGCAAGATACGTTTCATTCACTCATTTTATATAACATCATATAGAATTCACTCCGTAAGTTCTACTGATTACAAGCTACAAACAAATTTATTCTCTTCTATTTAACTATTGAACAAAATAGCATCATTCACAGTTTTTGGATTCAAACTGAAATTTGCAGAAAGAGCACTTTTTGCGGGATTGCAAATGGGAAGCAATTTCACCCATCTTTGTCGCTCCGATTAGAGTCGGGGAGAACCAGATACGGGATTTGGAGCACACCCCTAATATATGCATGGCTGAATCCCATTTACAGATCGGTGCCCAAAGACTATAACCAAATCCCAGTTGCACTAAAGGGGTCTGAGCTCAAGCTCAAGGTAATCTCGAACAAAAAGGCCACTCGGTTTGATCTCAAGTTTGGTATAATTTGAATGTCATCCGGATCATAACCAGCTCAACGTCGAGATTATCCCCAGCTCGAGCTGTCGGGTTGCACTAAAATTTTCGCATAATTTTCTTATCTCTAAAGCAAATAAATATAAAAATTTCTGAAATTCCCAAACCCGAAGTTAAACCTCAGTTTTAGTTAATCCTGAAGTGAGTATGATTTGTGCACTGGAAGAAAATAATTTGGACATTGTGAATAGCTTAAACTCAGGATCATCAATTTAATCCCGATGTTGAGATTATCCTCATGTTGGGTTAGTGCAACGACCCTCAGGTTCCTTTATAGTTCTGAAAATGACTATAATATGCCCCCTCACTATTTTTTAGTTAGTGTGAAAGGCAGGAGTTTTGAATTGGTCGGGAGTTGGAATCCTATCGGTCTACCATTTCTTTACACTTGAAGTCAGGTGCATATAATTTCCATATAGAAAAATTTTACTGTAGTTGATGCCAGTTGAAGGACAAAATGCACGATGCTGCAGAATATACTTTTTCACAGACATAGAAAATTTTTTTGAGAAAGAATGAAAATCCAATATAAAGGGAGTGAATTTTTTCCAACTTTGACCCAAGTTCTCAAAAATCTAGTCCACTTCTTTTTCTACCATGGCAACTGTCGAAGCAAGTATATTCTCCTTTTTTCTGCCCCATCGGGGCATTTTCTAATAAATTAGTATGTACTATTTCAAGAATGAAAGATGAACGCTGCTCCTTTAAGGAACGTTATTGTAGTACTTACAATAAACTGTCCGTCTGATGCATGTCTCACTTGGCATCTTATAAACTTTCCCCGTTGCTGGAATTTACCATCTGTAGACCATACACATGCAAATTTTAATGTAAATATAACATTACACGCATACCCATAGACTATCGAATGCATATCACAACATTTGAAATTTACCTCTGGAGACCCTCTTGTTCGTATAGTGCAGGCAGTTCCCCCGACAATGCAAAAATGCTTGACGAAATAGGGTTAAAAAATATTTATAGTCCATAACTTTGAAATAACAGACGCAGCGAAAACCAAAGAAGATAAGTTCAATTTTGAATGCAGTTTTCACAGAGTGGAAAACATTGTAATTCAATGACAATGAGAAAGCCAAAACATAGAAAGACCCGGATGCCTATTTACTCATAATCTGGATACAACCGTGTTTGAACCTGTATGTTACTCCAAAAATTTGAACCATTCAATGCTGTATATAAAAGAAAATTTTTAACTGTTCTGTTTACCGCTCGAGGACGAAAAATTTTCTTCTTTCATTACAGTAATATGCGTCACCAGTTTTTCCGCGTTGAACTTACTTTCATGGGACTACATCGATCATTTTAAAATGAATGGAATATTACTTGCATTCTTCCCCTATATGGCGATTAAACATATACACTACACTTGAGTCAGGCTTCATTTTGATGAAAATTAGTTGTCTCATAAGCCCTCAAGAGTTATAGTTCCAAGTTTTATGAGTCTCACGATACTTGTAAATTAAGTGACTTGAAAATCGAAACACATCAGAGAACTATGACAAATGTTCCCATTTTTATTTGGTAGAAGACTTTTGAATCTACAAATCTTTCGTCCAAGAGGTTAATTTTTCTAACTGACTTCCCAATACACGTTGTTATAATGCATTCGACTGCCTATAGTCATGCATGTTATGTTACACTACGTTTTTGTCCGTGGACCGTATTTACACTACAATTTTCATGAATGTGGTCTATAATGATAAGTTCGCCTCCACACGATACTAGAAACAGCGAAAGTTAATGTGAGACACGTACTAAACAAATGATTTATGAGTATTACAGTAATGTTCATTAGAACAAGCATTCATCTCGAATACCCTATGGAGGAAGTTCAAGAGCTCACAAATCGGAAACGGCGGGAGATCAGATTGCCTACTTCCAGTGAGAAGCTTTTCTGATGTCAGTGACTTCTGTTGAATGCTATTTGTCATTAATCCAGATATCCATATCCTATCCATTTTCTGAATCCAATCAGTGCGATGTTCTGAATCCGGAACTACATCTGATGTGGTCGAGGCTTGAGATCCGGTTACAGTGAGAACTTGATTCACTTTAGTTTGCGTTATTCTCTGTTGTTCACCTTAGCTTGCGGTATTTATATAATTATACTTTATGAACATAAATTTTTCTTTTGTTATTACCGTGTTCGAACGATTCCTGGTGGGATCGTAAATTTGATCAGCGCGACTGAATTATTGTTCTGAGGGAACATTCGTAGCTCGTGCGGACAACAATTTTTTGATAATCGATTTTTTGGCTATTTTAATTTACAGACATTTTATAGAATGTTTCTAAATCAAAAACTGACAAAAATAATTATTGTATTTTAAAATCGTTTGCGCTAAGTTTTACTATAGTACTTCTTACCCCAAAAATTTCAAACAGGTAGTCAAGTTGGTCCACGAATTTCCAGTTTATTGTGACCTGCGCTTCAATGAAAAAATAACAACAAATGCTTGCTTCCCATTTTCTCAATTTGTAATCATTACATAAGAAACTGAATACAGTACTGCTGATGAGTACTCCAGCCCATGTACATAGGCAACATTCTGGGGAAGTTCAAGCAAATTTTAACCAAACCTTATAATTCATAGCTCCGTCAGTAGCAAAGGTAAACCATTTTAAATTGTGTATTTAATTATATCTCAACGAGATCTATCGATTGATACCCAATATGCCGCGTTTTGGTAAAAAGAAATTTCAGCTGGCATTGAAAAGTCAGTATTATTTGGCTGGTGTCAAACACCTATGTATTCTGCTTTGGTGCCCGAGAAACCGGCTTCCACTAATGTAAACACCACGTTCAGTAGAGTTTCACCTGTAAAACGATAAGCCCTCCTCATCGGGAACATGACGGCCACAAAACGATCGCAACTAATGGCCACGAGCGTGTAAGCACTGCACATTACCGTCACGGCTTGCATGAAAAAGATCAACTTGCATGGTGCCAAGCCAAACGGCCAATAGCTCAAAACCAGCAACGGCCAATAGCTGAACGGTATGCAAAAAATTGCCATCGACAAATCGGCCACGGCCAAATTGGCAATCAAAAAATTCGTCGGCGATCTCAACAATGGGAATTTGGCGATCAAATATAGAACGGTCAAATTGCCACCGACGGCCAATATAGAGACGAAAGTGTATATAAAAATGACGGCTACAATTTCGATTTGGCTTAAATCGTATTCGTGACGATGTATAGTGGTCGAATTATTCGTTGACCAGTCCATTATCGAAAATTATATGCACTAAACGTGTATGGTAAACCTGATCAAAAGGAGCAGGGTTTCTGAGGTTTATTTCCTAGAAAAAAAAGATTTCAAATGTGAATTCTAAACTCCTTACATAATATATAGTGGGGGGTTCGATCTCACTCAGAAAATGTTTTATCTCACCCAGAATGTTTGAAACCTCTCAAATGCTGACTTTTCAAGACAAGAAAGATCCAAAAATACAACCATTGGGAATTTTTCTTCAAAAATGCAATAAATTGAGTATCAATCGACGGATTTCGTTGGGATTCATTCAAAAACATGAGTCAACCATGTATTGCACGAGGTCGGGACTCGGTACGAAGGGCAAACTATAATGAATTCTAAATATTTCAGGAAAAAATTTTTTGCTGAAATCTACAATGTGGTGTAAGTAAATAGACTTATTGAAAAGAAAAACTTATCCACGTTACAGCAAAAGGGTTGGACTACTGGTCAAAACCCAAAAACGATCAGAGCAGTTATGATTCTAGAATGCACACAATATACTAAAATTTTCCGCCTAGTAAATTAAGTTTGGCAAAAAATATGGTGAAATTCTAAACGGTAAAATCAAAAACTTTAAAATTTTTTTAATGTTTGGATTTTGAACGCCGAAAAAACGGTTCAACGTGGTCCAAAAATTACGTATGAAACATAAGTACAGTTTACTCAGGTAAAAAGAATTTTATTGATGTTGTGTGTTCTTTTATTCTTTTTGTGAAGCAATCAATGAGATGAATCGCTGAAAGGCAACGAAACTCATCTTGTTTATTTTCATTTACACTAAATCTGTAGCGGTGGAGCAGTGTTGGTGCAACACCTGTCCCTAATCGATCTAAAAGACCAGAAAAATCGCAAAAAAGCCACATCATTGGATTATTACTGCAAAATTCACTGTATTCAATTTATTTGGAAAATATACGTATAGCGGTCGCAGTCGTACTAGAGAACAGAAAATATTGATGTAGTCTTATAATGGTTGAAAAAATATGCCACCCAAATTTAGGAATCTGCATCATGAAAAACAAATTTAGAGTTAATGAGCCTTGCAATGATTTGAAAATGAATGGAATTTACAGTTACATTGGTAAATGCATTAGTGTACAAATGACTCATTAACTATGTATATGTTATTTATCGCGATAAATGGAAACGTAAGTTTTTTAAAATTATAAAAAATCATTCAAATTTCCCCCAGTTTGAATACTTGTGCTGTAGATCTGATTTTAAGTTCTTTCTGCTCTCACTATGCTCGCCAAAAGTTTAGCTCAAAAGACCTTGAAGTTGATCCACATAGCATCTCTTAATTCTCATGTTTACCAAAAAACATGAATCTAGGCTTTGTATAAAACCTACACCAATTTCAAGAGTTTTTAGGATCAGCAAGCACTTTGTCTCTCATGTGTTTGTTTTGATAGTCGCCTAAAATTTTTTAATGAAAACCAAAGCACAATGTTTATCCCGAATAGTCGATCACAAGGACTGAATAAATGAGTGAATGAAGCAGTGCAGCTTTGTCTATTGAAAACAGTGTCAAAAATCGATTCTGTAGGGCATAACGTTCACATTGCAACGTTGTCTTACAACGTTGAATTTTTTCAATCATGACGCACTAGAAAACACTCATTTTTGTAACCCCACCACCTGTAATTATTTCATCATTTTTCACCATGTTTAATCCGTTTTTGTTGGAACCCGTCTAATTAATAGAAAAAAATAAAGCAAGTGCTATTTCATATTTTACTGTCTCCTGCTAAACCATATATCACACGCATAGGACTGGAAATTTGTGAGTATGACCCACTAAACTTGATCAAATTTTTGAGACAACAATATTACTGTAAAAGTTTTGAGGTAAATGCTTTTCATGATAATAAAATTTTTTTTTCATTCTATAAGCATTTTATAAAAAACAGACAATAAAATTGAAAATCGACACGTGATGAAGAGGAAACTTAATGTAGACGAATGTCCAAAAAAGATCTGAAGCAGCAACAACATTCCACTGCACTTTCGCTAGCATGTTTACCGTAGAACGACACTAGGCGAAAATTTCACATTTCTTCAATTCTCTCAAAAGATTTCCTTGGGCGAATGAGACAAAAAAGAGATGTAATAAGTAGCTTGCCAACCAATCATCCCCTTAGGGTCTTTCAAACGTGGGCACAAGACGATTTAAATTGAACATCAAATGGATTAGCGTAAAACACGTGTCTTAATGTCGTCTACATGTAATGTGTGAAAAACGCATCGCCCAGTGAATGGGAAGCAACTTTTTAGGCCAAAAAGCTCAAAGCAAAATCAATATCAAAAATACCGAAAATAGAAGTTTATCAGTCAACAATCCTGGTAACGTTCAAGAAGACTGAAGAGTGCCCCATAGCCTACAGGCAGCGAGTAAGGATACTCTAACTTTTCCCTACAGACCGTATTTACAATAAAGCTTACGGAATGCGAAAAGTGCCAGTTGAAAAAAAATCGTTACCATTTGAAAAAATTTGTTACCACTTGAAAAATTTTGTTACCATTTGAAAAAAATCATCAACTTCGAACATGATGCACAACATTTTTTCAAGATGCATCGCTAAAATTTCAAGATGCTTCGCAGAAATTTCAAGATGCATCGCAAAATATCAAGATCCAAATTATCGATTTTCGGGTTCCTGAGCAGGTGGAGAATGGCTTTAGAGCAGCCGGCAAATTTAAAAATTGTGATTATTTTCCGAAATTACTGTCTTTTGGGTAAAAAAACAAGCATTTTTGACGTTTTCCTGAGAAATCTTGAGGAATAAAATTTTTTTTGGAAAAACCAATATGTCCATCGGATTCTCTGTGCAAAATAACCCCCTCCCCCTCCCTCTGCCACGCCCCATAAAAACCAAGGGCGCCCTCCGCCAGCAAACCGTGACCTCAAAAATCCACTTTCACGGGCCGTATATATAAACATAGGGGCCGGAGCAACGCGTTTGATTGGCTAGTTTCAGAAATTTTCATCTTTTGATGTGCCGCTCATCCTGATTTTTTTCAAGATGGGACCTTGCTTTTTTTCAACATGACGTCTTGATTTTTTCAAGATTATCTTGAAAGAGTTGCGATGCGCTTGAAAAGAAAGTCGAACATCAACAAATTTTTGCATCTTGATTTTTGCGATGCATCTTGAAATTTTTGCGAAGCATCTTGAAATTTTTGTGATACATGTCGAAAAAATGTTGTGCATGATGTTCAAAGGTAAAGATTTTCTTTTCAAGTGGTAACAAATTTTCTCAAGTAGTGAAAAATTCTTTCAAGTGGTAACAAATTTTTTCAAGTGGCCCTTCATGTATTCCGTAAAAACTTGTATAAATGGGGACTATAAAGATAAGTCCGCCAACACCAGATCTCAGTAAGAGGAAAGTAAAAATACTGATTTAAATTATTTTCTAAATCAAAAACATAAAGAATTATATGTTTTTTGTGAACGCGCCTGAATTGAAAGATTGGCACAGAGCCATCTACCCAGAGCATTTACTGTAACGTACATGCTAAGGCAGTACTGTAAATACATATTGTACACTATGTGATATTCGTTTGATAAATATAAATTCATTTCTTAATCTATCGTCTTGAGGGTGTCTGGGATTCACACCCAAACATTCCTGTAAATTTATGTGAAGTACTTTATTTTGATCGTCTCACGCCCCAGTAGCTGTTAATGACCCAATTAGGACGCCCTAATTAATTTGCACATCAGCAGCTGGTCCCCTAGAATCTACACTAAAGTACACATTCCACGGCTACATTAATTTCTCATGAAAATCGTAAACACACCTGCACACAGTGGAAAGTAAAAGCCCTGCCAGACACCAGTCTCAAGTGGAACAGTAGCGATGGTTCCTACAAAACATGTATATGCAGAGGAAATAGATACAGAAACATACACGGAAGCACAGAGGCATGGTTTAGTCCACTGTAGGAAGCAAGCATAAGAGAAGCACGAAAAGCATATGGTACCAGGAAAGCATTGGAAGGCGTGACCAAACTAGCGAAGCAAAAGAAGCAAGAAGCAGCGATTGGTGGAAGAAGATTGTTGGAAACAGGGGTTTTTTTTTGACCTACGAGTCACAAGCCAAGTGGCTTGTTGACCTAAAATTCTACAAGCCATTCCAAATTTTTACAAGTCAATTTTATAATATCAGTATATGTGAATCAATTCCAATGCTAGGTTATTTTTTAAAGAAATGTATTGAGCATAATGGCAATCGATCAAAAAAGAGATGTCATTCAACATTTATTCAATGACATTTTAGAGCCGTTAATTCATTAAAATTCAGGAAACATTTGAAATTTTTGAGTTTGATCGAAGTCGAATCTACAAGCATTGTGGAACAAATTTTCCAGCAAACTATCCAAGATGATAATGACTTTGAATTACACGAGAAATCGGCGGTTAAATCCTCTATGATGACAAGTGAGAGCTCAAAAAAGCTATTAATCTTTCCTGCCTGAAACGCCGGAAAATTTTTTTGGGTATTGACATTCTGCGATGCTGGAAAATCAATTTTCCAAACACTTATTTGAAGAATTAGATTCAAATTTTCTGTTCAAAAGTCGTAATTTCTAGAATTTTATGTTTGAAAAATTTTAAAACCATTAATTTATTCTCACACTCTCATGAACTTGGCCGAAAAGATATGAGTAAGAAGAGTAGAAATTTCCAAAAACTACTTCCACGAAGCTTTTGAATTGATTTTACGTTAAGAAAGGAATAATCGCTTCAAAAAGTTTACAGACTTGACGTATTGATCTTTCTCAAAAAGTGTATCAAGGGAAAAATGTGAATCTTCATTAAATATCAAGATGAAATATTGAAGATTACCAATTAAAACATGAGATAATACGTTTAGGATGATTAAAACTATTAAAGATTAAATGATAAGTGAAGGTAGACATGTTAGAAGCGGCGCCTGAGCTAGGAAATAAATTATAATGCTCATTAAAGTTATAACCGGCGCCAAACGCCGGAAAATTTTGAGATTATGACCTTCTAAAATGCACCAAAATGCATCTTTTCTGTATCCGATATGATCAAACACATGACTCAAAAAATTCTGACAAGCCATTTTGGCTTGTTGGACAAAAATTCTACAAGCCATTTTGTCAGTCCAACAAGCCATGGCTTGTAAAATGCTAAAAAAAAAAACTATGGTTGGAAACAAGACCCCCCCCCCGTGAGCCAAGGGAGTGGCCACAGAAGCTGTATTTAAAGAGAAGCAAAGCGTGATTCCATCAGATTTTGCGATTCTTAGAGTTTTATTTGCAAGCGTGTTTTTTGTAAAAGCGAGATTTCCAAAAGCGATTAAGCGATTCGTGTTATTTGCAAGCAAGCGTTCATGTATTTCTGTCGATGAGCAAGCGATCGTCGATTCCGCGTTTATTTTATCATTGCCCTATTGTATTCCGTCCCCTTGTACGTCGTCCCCATGGACCATGAACCATCGCCTACCGTTCATTAGGATCAAGTAAAGAATCATTAAGAACTGGTCGTTACATTACCATAAATAATTTTACTTCAAAAATTCATAAACATTATTTGAATTCTACAGCTTCGGTAGAAAATAGTAAAAATATGAAACACTAGCTCACTAAAGTTGCATTATCTGCAGTATATTCTTTCTAAAATGCTTCTAAATTGAAAAATGACAAAAATTCACAATGTCGTCAAAATTGTATACAAAAAGTTTTTATTGCACAATTTTTATTCTAAATAATAATAAAGACTAATTGATTATGTTCACAAACTTTCAGTCCTATCTGACGTAGGGTTTAGCAAAAAATGGAGAAAGTATGATATAGTAGTTGATTTCCACTTTTAGATGTATTTGGAAAAAAAACGCACCATAAAGGCATTTCAAGAAAAAAGACTAATATATATTTTCTGATCTATATGACGTGGTTTAGCAGAAAACCGAAAAAAATAAAAAAAAATTCCGAGTCATAATTTAAAAGAATTTTCATAGAAACAGACTGCAGTGTTTCTTGACAAAAAGAAAAGCTGTTGACTGACTGACTACTCAATTCAGTGCTATGCTGAATGGAAAATATAGAATAAGAAGATACGAGAAAGATACCAGGAATCATTCCAAATACACAGTAGGATACTGTGTTATTCTTCCTGTAAATACCAGCAATTACAGGCACCTGGGACAACATCGTGGCATTTAGTCACGTAAATTGCATACGCTGCGCAAAAGAAGAAGTAGAAAAATATAGCAAGCTCATCTAAATTTGTGGCTTTTGGCATTTCTTCAAAAGGAAATAGATTTCCTCAAGAGGGAACTAATTATAGAAGCTTTATTTTTATTGTGAAAATCTGTCTTCTCCATCACATGAACAAATTCAACAGAAAGAGTGGGAGTATTTGCTAATTTCTCGCCTGGGGTTGTTTCTTGAAATACTCATATTTAAGGGTGACGGAAAACCGCCAAGGCGAAGTACGGGCAGAACTTTTTCGCAAAAACATTAAAATAAATATCCATTATATATTTATTTATACAAATTGTCGAAAATCTTGGTAATCTGAATTAGTAATACTGTCGATTAGCCCACTGATGATGCCTAGAGCCGAGCCGTAACCACCATAGTATTTCAGATTATAGTAATGTTTAAAGGTTTACGCATTAAATGATGATTTTTGCTACAGTCTATTCATTTTCAATGAGCTTCGGAAAGCAAAATATTCCTTAGAAATCGGCGAGCAGGCAATAAACTGCACAGTAGGCCGAAATCTTGTTTAGTTTGTTCGCCCTAACTGCTACAGTCAACTTAAAATGAACTATAGCACCATAGGGCTTTAGCGAAAAATTTGTTTGACATGACTAAGGCGACGAGAAGATTGTGTCCGAACTTGGCGTCCATCCTAATTTGACGTCCGTCCTAACTTGGCGTTCGTCTCGACTTGGTGTCCGTCCTGACTTGCGTATTAGTCCCATGTTGGCGTCCATCCTAACTTGGCGTCCATCCTAACTTGGCGTCTGCCTTAACTTGGCATATTATATATTTTGGATCAGAATTAACCCAAAGTCGCTTTAATTGATTATAGAAAAACATGCATTTGCGAGTAATACACATATATCATTACAATTGTAGGAGTTATTCAAAATGCGTAAATTTTACTCTATTTTTCTATAGAAACAGTTTTCCAATGAAGAAAGCAGTTTCAAACATAGTTTCAAAAAGAAACATTGAATTTTTGCATGCAAACTCGTAGGTAATTTCGAAAACTGAACATGTAAATTATCTACGTTCTCAAAGTCTAACAGACTTCCCGTAAAAATGTCCATTTGAATTTCAGTTTTTAAATATAGTTAATCCATTGCGCTGTTTTCTAAAATATGGTTGATTTTGGGGAAGCAAAGAGGTCGCCCGATAAATCGTTGCAATCCATTCACATTTTCTTTTTACTTCTTTTTTCTTTATCTCATTTCTCATAATGCATTTTTCATTTATCTTTCATTTATTTGATTAAACTTTTTTCTTTGAGAGAGGATGTAAAGGGAGAGGGCGCGAACAAGACAGAGCAGAGGACAGAATGAAAGAAGGGAGGAACATGACTAAACAACAAGTTCAAAGTAATTTCGTGATAAACTCGGGATCAACTGTTAGCTCCATATCCCAGAGCTCTGAGCTGTCTTTCTGCTCCGTTCCTCTGGCAGAGCAACTATGGATAAAGGTGATCTGGAGCTCCGTACATTTTTGTCACTTTGTTTACTGTAGTTTACATAGCTGAAAGGAATGCGACAAATAAGTTCCTGGGTTAATTATGGTTGGGTTTCTGACCCCTGTCTTGCTACTTAATCCCAGGTTATTCCCACGGTACTTGGTTGGTGAGGGCAGCGGTCCCCCTTGATTGCCCAGTATGGTAGTATGGTAGTTTGGTTTTTCCTATTCATCTTGTCTTCATCTTTTTTCGTTAATTTTTCTTTGTATTCTTTTTCTGCTTGATTTTTTGTATGTTTTCCGTTTCTTCTTTCTTCCTCTTTCTTTTTCCCTTCCATTTTCTCTATTGCGCTCTTTTATTTGGTTAGTAATGTAATGAAATGGTGACATATTAAATTAAATTAATGCAGTTAGTACACGAATTATAGACACGGATACTTGTAGTTTGTTTTTTATAAAATGTTTCTGGAACAAAAACTACAAAAATCATTACTGTTGTCAAAATCGTTTACGGAAAGTTTTTACTGCAAATTTTATATTCAGAAAATTGTTGAGGACTAATTAAATGAATCTATAAATTTAAGCCCTATATGACTCGGTGTTTAGTCAGAAATCGTAGAAGTATGAAGCAATACTTGGTTTCCAATAAAAACAGATTATACATAAACAGTCTCAGAGGAGAAAAGAAAAATAAGATGTAACAAAGTTAAAGACAAACAACAAATAAAGATAAATTCGAAGACAAAAAGATAAAAAATGAAAGAATCAATCTAACTTTGATTTTATGATGCATTCGACGCCAAGTTGGGAATGGACACCAAGTTAGGGCAGACGCCAAGTTAGGATTTTTTCCTTTAACACTGGACGCCAAGTTGAGAGGGACGCCAAGTTGAGATTTCTATATTTAGTCCCTAATATAGCATTGGACACCAAGTCAGGACGGACGCCAAGTCAGGATGGACGCCAAGTTGGGACGGACGCCAAAGTGTGATAGAACGGACGAGAAATGATAAAAAGTAAACGAAAACTATTTCAGGATTATGGAAATGTCATTTTATGCTTTTTTGCGCGTTTCTTTTTCCTTCATTGTCCATTATTATGACACGCAAAGAGTATCCAGTTATTCTAATAAAAAACTGAATCCCCAGAAAATTCGGTGTACTCCCAACATTGCCACTACCCAAGATTGTCACCGTCCCAACATTGCCACCCTCTCAACACTGCCACCATCCCACCATTGCCACTGTCGCCACATTGCCACCATTGTTTTAAAGTGGAATCATGGATAAAAATTTAGCATAAGCTAACGGGGTGTCTCCAAATTCATTAAACGTGTGAATTAATCACGCCGTATATAATTCCGAACATTTTTTGGAAATGATTGACTTGTAATGGCTAGTTAGGTTTGCTCTTTCTGGTGCACGTTTGCACAACCTGGGCTACCAACGAGTACTCTGCGTTGATACCACTGCT